>CM040765.1:12510291-13102791 GCA_022829145.1 Albula goreensis
AGTGCCACGTTTCCATAACAGTTCTGCCGGACAGGTCATTAGCAACTTGTGACCTGCAGCTAGAGAAAAAGGAGAAAGTAGCCACTGTTGCAGTGTGGCATATTGACATTTCCTGTCTCATCGTCAGACTGATTAGAGTGACCAATATTTAATGTGTCAAAGGCAAATCTTCTGTCTGCATCCGTAAACTACAATTCGAAGTGTGTCTTTTATAACAAACGTTCTGTAATTGCACCAAGTATGTGTTTGCTTATGCCTAAAGCCACAAACAATATTTAAAGCACAACTGAAGGTTTTCGGTCTTGTTTTGGTGTATCTGAACCTCAGCCTCCCTAAATTTTCTGAATCCGTTGTGCACAATGAGGGAAAAGAGGGGGTGTTACTGCCTGACATATTCTGCCTGACATATTCTGGGGTGGATTTCTGCACATTCTCTTTGTTAAGGCCTCAGGCACTATAGGGGACACATTAGAAATGCAGTAGGCAAATGATTGTTAAGGTGAGGATGGATGCACTAAATATAATTTTGGTTGGAGTAGACTAGAGGTGCACCCCATTGCCGAGATTTAATCCTGGCTTCACCAGTTCTGATTGTGTGGGCAGGAGTCCCATGGGAGAGCTCCTAGGGGGTGGAGGCACTCACTTGGCGGTGTCATTGCCAGTGGTAACCTGCAGTTTGCCTGCAGAGCAGCCTCAGCTGCGCAGCTGTCCTGAGTGACACAGGCAGAGGCAGCAGCTCAGCAGTCTGATGCCAGTGAAGATTTTGCTTGGCTGCACGTGTTTCGGGGAATGCACACGAGTAGCGAGAACTCTCCTGAAATTATGAGGAAAGCCCGGGACCGTGATTGTGTAACTGCAGTTGCTGATTCGGTTCCCAAGCCGCAGCCCGCATGCAGTAGCATAGACGAGCATAAGCTGCATCTGTCTTTTAACTCAGTCTGACGCATGGATCAGATCCACAGACCAGCTCATCGCAGGCAGGTGGAGAACAGGGCTCAAGGGTGCAGATACAAATCCCAGTGGAGCACGACTGTCATCCCTTTTGAGCAAGGAACTAAACCTTAAAACTAAACTGCGTCAGGGAATTTTCAGCACTATATGTGGATTACATATTAAACTTGGGCTAAGTTACCCACATTTGACAAACGTGTCTAATCACAAGGACGATAACAGTATTAAAGGCAAAAAAAAGTTTATAATTTTACTAGTTTTGCTATTATTGCTACTGATGTTTTCTCATTTTATTGTAGTTATTAATATTCCAGGTGACTTGCAGACAACCCTCAGCTTGTCATGCGTTTGCTTCCTTCCCCTATTCCTCTGTGCTACTCTTTTCTCTCTACTCTACTCTTTTCAGGTGACACAACCTAATCTACACCCACTGATGTCCTCATTGTATTATGTTTATTACTTGACTATGTGCTATGTTTACTTGGCTATGCTGTATTTATTACTATGACTATTACATATACTTTAATTGTAGCTTTGAACTGCTGTAGCAATGCTTTAAATGATGCACTTTCTTTCCTATATTTACGCTGACCGTATGCACTCCTTGTACGTCAGTTTGGATAAAAGTGTCTGCAAAATGAATACATGTTTATACAAATGTAATATCAGTGTGAATATTAATATCATCACCATCCCAAGCAGAAATGCAGCTCTGGCTAATGTGGTTGAAAGGAAGCCTCAGAATGATAAGGTTTGCAAACAGCCCCCCCCACCTTCACCCCCCTCCCCATCTGCAATCTGCGTCACACCACACTGAGTAGCCAGCTGCACATGTTCGCCACGCTGCACGTTGCCACGGCAGCCCCTCGCCGTCTGCGAGCTCATCCTTGGGGTAATCGATTCGATCGCTCCACGGATGCGATTCTGCAGTCGGAAGCATCAGCATTCAGCGCACTCTCCCACGCAGCCTGAAAACACCCTCCGCGAGACGCATATACGTTTATACCACAATTACTAAAACTCAAGGGCAAGGCCTCTCAGAGCAGGGAACAGCACAAACAAGTTGCGTAACGCGTTTGTGCACTTCAGTGTGGCTGTTTTGATGGGCAGTCCTCTGATTCTTATCACGTTTCCTCAGTGAGACTTTTCACGGCCAGGCCAAAAATGCAGTCAACTCACACGGGCAGTTTCATGGTAAAAGTCTGCTCTGCCACTAAAAAAGCATGATGAAATATCAACAGAGTTAGCGGTGTTTGATGACTGTGGCTCATGTTCTGAAATAAGCTTTTGCAGGTGTGGTATGGACATATGTTAGCCTGTTCCACTGTGTTTGCTTAGTCTAAGCAGGAGCAGTTACCATATGTTCTGTTTGGGTTTGTTTGCACCAAGCAGATTGACAAAAACAGGGAATGCTAATTACATCAACTGTGACTGAAGAACAAACGGTGCCATAGATGGTTTGAGGAACAAACAAAGCCATAGTTGGTACACTTATGTTTTGTGTCCTTAAAGGGCTGTAGCCAAACCGTCCCATTTTTTTCTGGAGCGCTGCTCTCAAATGTTTGAGAGTGAATAGTTCTTTGCGCTAGAATTAATGCTTTTGCCCATTCCTTTAATAGTCACCATTCTGAAACATGCTGACCACAACTAAACAGATAGCATGTAAATATAGATTTTCTTTACTGGCAAACGTGGTACAGCTTAGTCTCACACTTGCTAACTGTGTCTTGCCAGCTGTGTTTGACAGATCCGGGTCGATAACTCTGCTGTGTACTGGTTTATATTTTTTTTCTCCATGTAGATATTATGTGCAAAAAGTGGCCACAATTTAAAACATAAGAAAGAAATTGGACCAGTTGCCCTTTAATACTCCTCTTTCTCCATACCTGTGTTCTAATCCAACAGAACACTCAGAGTTTGTGGCCCTGGTGCTGTGTTTTAAGCCACTGAAACTGAACTGTCTGTCTGTGTTGGTTCTCTCCAGGCACCCTGCCTCCATTTGTGTCCATGTTGCTGTGGGTTGCCGTGGTGATATGCACAACCATGCTTTTCATTCTGCCGAAGCCGGGTGGAGTCCGGCCCTTCCTGGTGTCCGTTATCCTGAGGTCCATCTACACTCTGGGCCTGGGTCCTACGTTAGTGCTGCTGGGTGCTGCTAATGTGAGTCTCTCCCTGTTATCTCCTGTTTAGCCTTCTGCCCTGTGTTTGGTGCCACTAACCCTGTTCATATTTATATTACTGAGTGTTCCTCAGTTCATGTACTATATCTGCTTCTTTCATCTAATGTGAAAGCGTCTTACAGGTTGGTCTGCATAATTTGTTCTGATTTACGTGATATTCTATTGTAGCATTGAGTGATGTATAAATGAAAAGTTACTACATTTAATAGTACTACACTTAATAATAGAGCTCCATGTGGTGTGCTGTCAATCATCGACACATGAGCAAATCAAATGTCTCAGTTATTGATGAATGATGTTGGCTGGACTTCTTGTTGAGATTCCCGAAGCCCCGACCCGATTCCTCTAGATTATCTCTGTGATGTAGGGATGCCATTTTCTAATAAGCTTTGTTATATATTTTTAGCATGAGTAGATCACTTGTAATGATAAAACAGTACCTGAGTATGCTTGTTGTGTATAGAATAACAGGGATGTAGTTATCATATCATAGATGTTTAATCCATGACCTTATTAGGCATTTATATCCACTTTGGGCAATCTTTGACAGTGTGGTTTTGAGATTAATACTGTATGTCTGATTAATCTGTGCATTCCCATAGCTTTAATTAAAAGGCAGTGGTTGAAATGTCATATTGTTATTTGATAAAAGAAACCGGGTCCCCTCTGGTGAGTTCATATCTTAAAATTAGAGTTTAAAACATCATTCCTTTGATTATTTCTATGGTAAAACTTTCTTGATTTTTCTTTTTAAACTTGGAAGTATATTTTAAGAAGAAAACAAGTTCCCTAGTGTGCGTTTGAGGTATGTGGAGATAACTGTAGAACTGCTCAATGCAGGACGTGGGGCTGGTGGAAGCATTCAGAACGGAACTCTCAGCAAGGCAATTTAGCATCCGTGCCTGGCCTTAATTCCCTGGGCAAGGCCGTTTAATTGACTTTTTGTTATTATTTGTTCCGCCTTAAATGTGTTCTTTGTCCCAGTTCCCAATCAGATCCCTGGTGTCTCGGCCGTTAAGACCGGACATGTTTTCATGCCCCCACGTCATTTATGCTCTGCGAGAGTCAGGGCTAGGCTTCTTTTGCAAAGAAGAATGTACCATTAACCAATTTGCCTAGGGGAAAAAATGATGTCATAACTGCATGAATAAATCACATAATAGGTTCCTGTGAGAGATCATCAGAGGCCTAAACTGTTCAGTCTCAGACTCTTTATCACATTAAATTACTGAAGCCGTTGTTTTCTGCTGCTCAGGATTTGGAATGTTCTGGATTATTTTCCCAAAGTGGGTCTTTTAGCAGTGTGATCCCAACCCATCTGAGTTGTCAGACGGAGGATTGTGCAAGCCTGGCGTGTTAGAGCAGCGAGGATCTATGTGGCTTCATCACCTGACAAGATCACGCGCTAGCCAAGCGTCCGATAAGGGGACATGTGACATGTTCACAGCAAGTGTTGTTCTGCATGGTGTTTACCAGCTACAGAAATTGGCTGTCTTTTTTGGTTTTGTTTTTTTAAGTACCCTGTTTTCAAGCTGTTTTCAGTGCCATATTTGGGTGGGTCAGGTACTCAAAGAATGATGTGATTACTTGGTTTTTTGTGTTGCTCCCTTTTTTTTTGGTCATTCTTGTCATCCACTGTGGTCTAAAAATAAACCTCCATTGAATCATCTCAAAGCATCTCCATCTCTTCTCCCTCTTTCACTGTCTCCTTTCAGCTGCTCAACAAGATTGTATTTTTAGTCAGCTTTGTGGGAAACCGAGGGACGTGCACACGAGGCTACAAAGCCGTTCTCATGGACATGGCCTTCCTGTACCATGTGACTTATGTCATCGTCTGTATGCTAGGCCTCTTCCTCCATGAGTTCTTCTACAGCTTCCTGGTAAGGATCCCCCCAGTCTTCATATTTCTCTCATAACCCATTGTGTTTTATTATACTTGTCAGTTGTGTATGACAGTTGACCTAAACTGGTAAATATCTGTACTTGAGAATGCCATATGTAAGATATATAACATAACATGTTTTACATACATAAGAGTATGCGGCACCCCAGAGGTTAGTGATATACATTATGCTATGAATAAATGGCAGATTGCAAAAGAAAGAGCAATGCATGTCTCAACATGAGGGGACAATGTATATTTCAGTCTGATGATGTGACATAATTGATAATACTCCTAGTTAATATGATATTTATATTTATTTATTTATCATTTAAAAAAACCTGGCTGGTTGTTAGTTTAACAACTTTATTTTATTCACAGCCAATAGTAACCTAGATCAGAATGGTGTAAGGCTTATAGAGGACAATTGAGCAAAAATCCACTTCAGTTGGCTGAATGACTGCCTATACCGAGACAGGAAAGCGTATATGGCTGGGTGAAGTAGGGTAATCCGGTCTGTAGCAGTAACGCGTTTGGCATAAGTCTGGCAGTTTAGAGAGTTTACATGGTTGTGCAGTATTGTGCACATCTTGTATTGAAAGCTTATGGGAGTGTTTGACTTGAGTCATTGTATTATAACTCAAGTCAAGTTGTAATAAGGATTTGGAGGATTAAATAAAAAATCATACCAAAGATGTAAGCTGAATCACAACTTCTCTTCTCAAAAAATCTTCAAAGTTAATACTTTTGTGGGAATGATAATAACAATAATAATAATAAGGACTGCACTGGCCTCAAACTTTATTAAAGGTACTTGTGCAAGATGGGTGAGGATCGTTTATAAATCTTGCCATTGAGTTTTGATTTCTGTGCCCCCATTTATTCCCCCCAGCTCTTTGATCTGGTGTACAGGGAGGAGACGCTGCTGAACGTGATAAAAAGTGTCACACGTAACGGCCGTTCCATCATCCTGACCGCCGTGCTGGCTCTCATTCTGGTCTACCTCTTCTCCATCGTGGGCTTCCTCTTCCTGAAGGATGACTTCCGCATGGAGGTGGATCGTCTTCCCGTCCCAGGTCAGCTCCATAAAGAAGCTGAATCCAGCAGAGTGCTACCTTTTTGTTTGAGTTTGTAATTGAAAAGGTTTAGAATGGCTGTACCTGGTTTATGACATAACATATAAAATGACATTAACTGGTGCATGATTAAGTCTTACTTCCATACGTCTGTGACTCTACTGTATGTAGCCTGGAGATGCATAGTTTTCTTATGCATCACAACAGATCCCATTTCTATTTGTTTATAAGAAACAAATTACCATGAAGTAAATGTTTGCGAAGAAATGATCTGTATGTGGACATTGCTTCAGCCAAGCGTGTATTTGTGTAGCTGTGAAATATTTTTCAGAGTAAACTGGAATTCTTATTTGAGCTTGTTTAATCTTCAGCCTCTGGGGAGGATTGAGTGTATGAGCTCAGTATCACTACTGTTGGTGTCCACTCATCCTACACTGGACCTAAGGGTCTGCTAGCCTCTCCTTCTCTTTTTGACCCACTCCTCCAAAACTGACCTATGCCTTGCTGTAGCCAGTCAAAAACCCAACTCAAAAACCAATGCATATTAATTAGTAAGTCAAAAGACAATGCCATTCAACACAAGGAGCCATGAGTCTCCTGTTATCTGCTGCAGTCTGGCAGCCAGGCTGAAATGTTGAACAATGGCAAGCCAAATTGCACTGCCCCATCAGGTTTCCGCCAGACTTCCTCTAACAGGCAAATAAGGACAGCACTCTTGGCATTACGGACTTGCTGGGAGGTAGATCAGGGTTTTCCGCACAAGGCCAAATATGAATTCTGTTACAGACGATGAATGTGTCAGGGCAGTTTATACTGTACCTTTGCAGCTCTTCTCTCAGTTGGTATGTTATTTCCCAAAACTGTTACCCGTGTGGGCTGCATGTGAGAGGACACGTCCCCTGTCACACGCCGCCTTCTCCTGCTGTTCTAGTTTGAGCATTCAGCTTGCTCTTTCTATGTCCTATCAAGGCCCATCTTTATTAAATGTAGGAGTACAGTATTCAGTATTGGACATAAGAAATGGTAAAGGTGTGGTGAAAATTAATTTTCCACTCTGGCTGCTACGTTCTTTTTGTCTTGGGTAAGAATAAGACTATTTATGTAGAATTTGCAGTACTCAGAGCTGAACCCAGCAGATTGATGTAGCGAGGGGATTGTCCATTGTTTTGTGCATCCATGATACAGCAGTGCTACGGTATAGATTCACAAGACGAGATGATTTCTGATCCAGCACAGTCCACCTTAAATGGATAGAAAAGAACCTAAATGATACAGGGTAGCTAGACTGAGGGACAGCCTGCTGGCACATGTGTACCTGTTGCATAATCTCACAGTGGCCGTTCCTCCTTACGTAACTCACCCTGCTGCAATGGTTGCTGGGAGCTCACAGCCAGCGGCCACGCGCCGCCCGCAGGAAAGAGCCATGGCCAATTGACTGCGCAGGCCCTGGTCTCTCTCAAAGAGCTGCAGGGTAACTAAGCAGACGAGGAGACGAGTCTCTGAGACTGGGGCTGCCACCGCTGCTCTCTGCCCCAGTGAGAGGCAAAGCCGACAGCTCAGCACAGCAGGAAGCTAAGGCATCACTCACTGGGACAGCAGCATTGATGCTAAAGGCCACACTTTCACATCAATTTTGCGTCTATAAAGCCTTCACCAAGCATGGATAAAGCCTTTGTTACCACAGTGTAACACTTCTATAAATCATTCATAAGCAAAAAGCAGCAGTTTATGAAGGATGACATAACACATGTTATGTAAAGTGCTTTTCCCCAATGTGACATAACACATGGTTGTCGCTTGCCTTAAGGTCAGCCCCCTGACAGAAATCCCTTGCCACATGTTTTGGAATCAATTACAAAGCTGTTATCTTGTGCTAAGGAAGGTATTATTCATTTTTCATGATGTCTTAAGGAACGCGTATTTTGAGTGTTACTGTGATACTAAAGTAAATGAAGTAATGACAGTTTATTCCAGTATGCAGTGCATTAGGGTGACTTTCACACCCTACATTGTCAGTGCCATTGGAAATGAAATCTCATGTCCATATTTTCCAATGAAAGCTCAGTCTCTCATAACATCTAATGACATTCCCTTGAATTCCATCTTTTGGACATCAGGGTTTTCTATTTTAAGTTATGCTTGAATACAATATTGGGTACATTTTTCTACCAGAAAAAGTAGAGTCATGACCAGTGGTGGGCAAACATGAATTGTAAGCGTTGATATTTTCTATGCTAGCTTCTAAAACAAAATAGAAATCCTGCTCTCTTGTTACTGTGCTTACTGATATGATTAATGTGATGTAATAAACTCTTCCGCACTGTAAGTACTACACGTACTGCTGCAACAGAGCTTGTGTTTTATCAGTGACTCTGGCTCCCTGACTCATTTCCATGTTAAAGGGCATTCAGTGCAATCCTATAGCAGAGCTAACGAGGGCAACACAAGCACCTCTCACTGATAGCTATTGGCCCTGTAATTGCAAACCATTTGAATTAGCACAAAAGGCTAATGATACAAAAAAAAGTCATTAAAGAGAAGAGAAATTGTAGTGTGAACCTTTATAGTAGTTTTCACAATAACATGGGCTTGAATAAAGAAGCAGCTTTTCTGCTGATACAGCAAAACCAGAAACCAAACACAATATGCAAATATGCACACTTGAAAAAAATCAGCTTTAAACTCTTACAAGAAGTTACGAAGCAGTTTAACTGACTCCAAGGAAGTGAAAGGAGAACTCAGGTATCAAAACGCTTGAGGCAACAGGTATATCAGATATTCATGAGAACTAGTTATTCACATCATAGAAGTCAATAATGTAAGCTATGAGTGAAAGCAGACCATAAGAAAAACCAGAGGTGATGCTCCTAGTTTATTTACACACCTTGTTAAAGAAATGGCCTGTCTTTTCACTGAATTTTTTACAGTTGAATGGTCATCATATAGAAACCGAGCCACCAAATGGGAAACGGGCAGGCTTTTAAATGATTGTGCTGGCTGAAGTTAGGAACATCATTGACTGGAGGGTGGGAATTTACACCTGCAAAACCTCATTACATGGTAGGGAATGCTCAGCCATACATGTTAGTGCTGCATTCATTTCCGGAAACATATGAAATGTTGACGGCAGAGTCTCTGGCTGCTGTGAGCTGGGACATGCCGTTAGGAGGTAAAGGCTGTAATGGGTGTGTGTGAAGAAGGCATCATTCGCTCTGTTTGTATCCAAAACTGGTGTGAGCGGAGAGCAGGGGGTGCACTGCCTGGAAACCATTATCTGCAAAAAGGCGAACTCGTGGCAAACGGCCTCAGCAGCCATAGTCATGGTTCACAGAGTCATGACTCATGACTTTACTGGTGGGAAAGCTCAGATCCCCAGCGGAACAGCTCTGCTTTTGACCTGAGTTGAGGAAGTGCTGCGTAATAACACTGGAGCCTTAATATGAGTTTATATACTTTTTAAATCAAAGCTTAGGATGAGGGCAAGGGCCTAGAAAGCACCTCGTAAAAGGATGGGAGAATTGTTATTATATCTGACTTGGGTTTCAAAAATGTCAACAGAGCTTATTCTATGTAATATGTTGTTTCTTTCATTTGTTTAATTGGTCCGTTATATGACTGTAACACTGCTTTATTCATGTTTATAAGCATACACCATGAGTCATGAAGGAATCTTTGTTTTTATGAACCTCTCATCTTTTTTCCAGGGACATGCTCCAAAGAATTCTGTCCTGACTCTTTACACCTATCTGTCACAGGTACGTTACTTCATGAGACTGCAGTGCTTGCAATATAATTTCACTAAATATGAAAGACTGGTCGTATGTATGTGTCAGTATCTCTCAAAGCCCAGGAGATAAGAAGTAAACAAATGCAATGGACTTTATAGACAACCTGAAAGCTCTAGCAGTTTTGTAAGCAACATCTGTACAGAAGTGATAGCACTTAGGTCACATAACCTCTTACCAGGATAGTATCTGTGTGATCACTTACTCTTTGCTGGAATAGTATATGTAAAGTTACAAATATTTTTTGGATCCATAGCTTGACATCAAACATGGTTATGGAAGAATCTAATTGCCTCATCATGATAATATTTGTATTTTTTTATGTCAAAACAAAGAAAGCATGCTTTAGCATGCATGCATCACAAAATATATTGCACAACTATAGGCTTCATACAGTTTCTAAAAATGGAAGAACTCTTGCTTCCCTTCAAATAGAATGGTTTATATACAAGCCTGCAACACAAAATACCTTCCTATGTAAATACAATACAACTTCTCCTTCTCCCATTACTCATTCCTTTTCAGCTAATAATCACAGAAAACTACTTTTCAAAATTCAAAGGTTAAAACTTCATAATTACAGTAATGGCAAGTGTTTGAAAGTAACACGTGCAAACTATATTGACAGCATAATTTTCCCATTGACTTGTCTGTGACTCACAGAGGTCATGCAGAGTGAGAATCATCCAGCGAAGCTTGGCCTTCCCACAGAAATAGCGCAAAGAAAAGTTCTGCACATAAGTGGCATTAGAATTCTCCCATGAAAAGTTAGTCTGGTGTCACCAGTGATACATGTGCTGAAAAAGACAATGAGATTTGCAAGCAACTGACATCGTGACTGCACTCTTCTTACTTATAGACAGTCTATACAGGGATCTGTGTATCTACAGTGTCTGACATGTTTGTCAGTGTGGACAGCTTTAGGAACTTTTCTGCAGGATTGTCACACAAACTTGTATAGTTTTTTGTTGGACCTACACCATGCAGTTTTAGCATGGTTACTTACTAAATATAATTGATATAAAATGGTGTAGTGCATAATAGATGAATAGTAAAACTTTGATCATGCACCTGGACAGTCTTTGAAAAGGAAGTGCCCATTCTGATCATGCAGGACCTCACTTCTCTGCCCCAACCCGTGCTGTTCAGTGTAACCCCATTACGACACAGGAGAGAAAGCATTACGCCCTCAGGACTCTCATTGCTGTTCATTTGATACGTTGTTCTGTCAGCAGAAGAGGATGATGGGATTGAGCGCGTGTGTGACACTCTGCTGATGTGCATCGTGACGGTACTGAACCAGGGGCTTCGGAACGGCGGGGGCGTGGGCGACATGCTGAGGAAACCCTCCAAAGATGTGAGTGGGTGCAAAGCCTCTCTTAGCGGCACTTTCCAGCATTCCAATATACCCTTTGATTTATACTCATAAAATAGGCTTTTGAAGATGCAAAACATTAACAGCAAATCATTAACTTACCTACATTGTAGGAGTGTTTGCAACATCCCTGTCACCAGTTCCTAGATGTATTGAATTGTTGTCTACCTTTCCAGTGAATTGCCTGATAAGATAATATTTCAACACTAATTAAATTCATTAAAAGGTGGTCGATGGCCTGGACAGAATTAACTTCAATGCATGTATAAATGCAAGTAACCTGTTTCAGTACATTTTGTGGTGATTTAATTGGCCAGACCTTGTTTATGGAGGTGAAAATTGGTCAGACCTTGATTATGGAGATGGAAGTTAGAAGCAAAGTATTTATTTAATTAATTGAATCCTGGCCATCGTTTACTGATGGATATAAAAATAAGATTTCTTTGTCTTCCAGATGTGGAGCTAATTCTGTATTCTGATTCTCATCTTACCGGTGGGAGATATCAATATTTTGTCTGTATTGTTATCAAGCTGTCTGTGCTGAAATATTGTGTTTGTCTCAACTGGCTTTTTTTTTTTTTTTTGTGGATGTTGAAAAATTGTGCAAAATCCTCATGTATCAGTTATTTTATTTCAGGGGTTATTTCATGTTTTGGTTTGAAGCACAACACAGATGGCCTTGCCAACTTGGCTTGAGATTAAGACCAAGTGAACCAAATCACTGCCTCCATTGTTGGGATCCTCCATCACCTGTACTACCATCCTAACATATTGGATGCCCAACCCCTGTGAAAAGCAGCTGGGGATGGGTCAATAGTTGGGTGTTGAATCTGGGCAATAACAGTGCAGACAGCCTCAGCCAGGAGAAATGTAATTGTTGTCATATTGTCACCCTGGGAGGTTTTCAGCCAATGGGACGGCTGTGTCCCTTCACTCTTCAGTGGCCAATTGGGCACCTGCAGTCTCCCTGCAGAAAGCTGTGCAGGAACAGTGTCTTCCTGCACTTTTTTCTGTGACAGCCCAGCGTGTGGACTGCAGCGTACAAAGGCTCTGCGGGAGAACGTGTGCATGTCTGTGTTCTCCTGAAATGACAGTGGAGGTTGTAGCAATCAAAGGGGCTTGTCAATACAATTTAGTATTCCAAATTAGGCGACAAAGGGAGAAGACATTAATTTAAAAAAATTATGCCTAAAAAACCTTAGCAAGGACAGAGCCTTGTGGAGCTTTTTAATGCTGGAATTGAAACTGTACCTGAACCACGTACTGATAGCTCTCAGTAAGACTACCCAGCTAAGTAACATTTGAAGGCAACAGAAAAAGGTTTGTATGGAATAAGCTCAGAAGTTTTTTTTGGAGTAGAGTAGGTGGAAATAAGGAGGAACATAAATGCGAGTGGCAAAAACTGTTTTTAAAAATTAGATGAGAAATTTTAGTTTTGCATTTGCACATGAGGAATGGAAATTATCTATCGCTGGTTTCTAGCTTGACAGCTGGACTGTGCCACATCAGTCAGGAGAGGCTGGGGAGGCAACTGTACTGTAAGGATTCACATCTTGTGGGCGGCATCATGCAAACAACATTAAATAAAAACCATGTCCTTGGCTAGCCATCACTCAAAATTGCTATAATGGCTCCCAGGATTACCCCACGTTGCTCCCAGCCTTCTTTAGTGGCTTTCTTGTCGAATCGGGCAGAGAGGCCACTTTTTTTCCATTTCCCCATTGTCAGAATGTGGAAATCCATGACCCATTTCAGCCCCCAGCTACAGCATGACTCATTCCCCCACCCCCTGCCACCCATGGGCAATTCTTTAGTGTAGAAGAGGATCTGCCACCCACTGACAACCCTGAGTGCCACTTGCTAGCGGGGTTGAATTAAAAACTTGGGGGGCTGCCTGGAAGCTCATTTGGAAAATTTTTGCTAAAAGACGTTCATTTATGATATTACAATCACTCAGTAACTGTGGCACGCCTATTGGCACCATGTTTAAAGCTTGTACGGGGCAGCATGCTTCTGAAGGCCACCAGAACCCATGCACACACATACTGCAAACTAGTCTAGACTAAGAACTCCATGCCTTCAGTGGATTTGATTCCAAAATCATTCACTAGTGAAGCTGATAATGCCTGGATGATACCACTTGGTTCTGATTGGACAGTAATAGCTGGCTGAGTGCATTCTGTACACTGATTGGACAGCACTTTTCAAGACCAATCTTGAGCACTGCTGTGATGGATTTCCAACATGTCATCAGTTCACTGTAATCTGTATCTCTGAGGACAGGTTTTTCAGTTCACCTGTAAAGCACAGTAATTATATTCTATTGCAGGTGCAATCAAATAATACATTTCTTCTTATTAGTGCATAGTTGCTGTGCAGAACGTTTAACTAGATGTACATTAGTGAAGCACAATTACATCAGATGGCTGTATGCTTACATTCACCTGTGAAAGCTAGCGGAGGGGGGTGGAGGGTGATGTTCTTTGTGCTTGTATCTGGAATGACCTCCCTTTTCTAAGAAAGCAATGTTTCAGTGTGCAGTACATTACTAATCCTCTTGTAAAGGCCACGACAGCAGCCTGACCCGTGTTGCCTTGGTCATGTTGATTTAATTCTGGGCTGTATCATTAGCCAGTAATGACCAGGAGTGTGCAGCAGCAGGACAGCACTGGCCTTCTCCCATCAGGATAGGGTAGGCTTAAAGTACTGCTCATCTAATGGCAGCCCACAGGGCAAATGTTGCCCTACCTTTCTGGGCCCTCAAGCCTCACCTGTATTAATTATGAAATTATATCAATAAATTATAATTATGATTTTTAGTGACTTCGAGAAGCAAATCATATAAAAAATGTAGTTAAGGTGTAAAAACATGTTACACTATAATATAGTATTTTAACACTACAGTAATTTATGTAATAGATGTGTATTTCACTATTTATTCATTAACGGGGTAGCCCTGTAAGCTTGTAGATCCTGGTGCTGTGGCTAGCAGCTATAGTGCTGAAATAAGTCGCTCCATTAGGGATGGACAGCATATGGTTTTGTTGTCCCCAGGTTTGAGCAAATCCGGCTCTTGTGTTGACCGATTGAAGCTTTCTTTTTGGGATTAAATCATTAGCATTTACATCTGCAGCTACACTTGTCCCGTTCTCTACTTTCACCTGCAAGTTAACTTCCGTGCTGGCTGCAGATTCCACCTAAGCAAATCCTGTGAGGCATTAGACTACATCTTTTGAAGTAGGCTACAAAGCACATTTAAAGACGCATCAAACTAAATGCATATTTATCATGGTTAAATTATTATCTATCGTTAAAATGAAAATGCCGACAATATCATCATACTCGTGATATCGTGCAGCCCTGATCAGAGATGGAGGAAAAAAAGACCCATCTCTTTAATCAAGGACACTCTGCAGTGTGGCTTCAATAGATATAAGCCCTTCAGTCCAGTAAAAATACTTTCTATTGCCCTTTTTATGATTCTTACAGATGTTATGCCACTTCGGATATTCTAAAGGCAGTCTACGTCTAAATTTTGATGACTCCTGAAGCCACCAGTTTCATGTGCTGTTGTGGTACTGTCAGTAAAACCACGTCTCTTTTTTATTTTCATAGTCTGAATGAATAGCAGCCTGCAGTGGGCACACTTTTCAATGTGCAGTCTGAAGACAGAAAAAATAATTATTTCATTGGTATGACAAACAAGGCTGGATGGAGATGAAAGATTATTTCAACTAATGGTCTTGGCAGTGTAGTTATTTCCACATGTCCTTGTTTTCTTGATTGTAGACGGGTGCCTCACCTAATTATTCGATAGTTTTTGTTTGTTTTAGAGAAATCCAAGTTCTCTGGTGTAATTGACGTTTTTTTTCTGTTAGCTGTAATAATTATGCTGGAAAAAATACTCTGTCGTAAGTTTGAAAATTAATTAGTAAAATCAGTTTATCGTAAGTATCACCCATCACTATTAACCGTTAATGTACTAATCTGCATTGCCGACTGCAGTTATGAGGCAGGAAGTGTAAAACTGTCCACACTGGCTATTATGGTGTGGCCTGCTGGGAGCACTCTTTGAAAAAATCAGGCAGAATCTGCACAATCTGTTAATTGAATGATTCTTTGCCATTGGTCCTCAGGAGCCACTCTTTGCTGCTCGTGTGGTGTATGACCTCCTGTTCTTCTTCATCGTCATCATCATCGTCCTCAACCTGATCTTTGGGGTGATCATCGACACATTTGCTGACCTGAGGAGTGAGAAGCAGCGGAAGGAGGAGATTCTGAAAACCACCTGCTTCATCTGTGGTGAGCTGGGTGGAGATGTGGTTGGGAGGGGAATGGTCTCGGATCCCAGACCGTCAGATCTCAGAATAAAAATTAAATAAATTAAATCAAGACATGTTTACTGCTAACAAGAAATACATGTGAATTAATTTCTCTTCTCTTTGTTCTTAAATTGTTGTTTTGCTGATGGATCCTCCTACAGTGAGGCATGTTGTTTTGCAGATTAAGGTTTGAAGTTATTGTGAGGAACTCAGAGTTTTGTAGCTGTTACCTATACAGCGGGTATGGACGGTTTGTCTTGGCCAGAAAGTGCTCTTTCTACCTAGTGCTGCTGTTTTTGCAGGCCTGGAACGAGACAAATTTGACAACAAGACTGTGTCCTTTGAGGAGCACATCACATCGGAGCACAACATGTGGCACTACCTGTATTTCCTGGTTCTGGTGCGAGTGAAGGACCCCACCGAGTACACTGGCCCGGAGAGTTATGTGGCTCAGATGATTAAGGTAATCTGTTTGTGCTTGTGCTTGTGTGATTTGTGTCCTCTTCTGTTTGTTTATGGATGTTTAAAAGTCTCTGTATTTTTGTATGTCTGCTTGTAATATTGTTGTGCTTGTGGTTGTTTATTTGTCTCTGGGAGAATATGTGTGGCATGGCGAGGCATGTGACATGAGTGACATTAGACTGCCATATCCAACAGATGGTGTGTAATCCAACGGTCTAGCAATTCATCAGTATTAACCACATCACCAATAAAAGTAATTGTAATAACAGCCGTGAATATGATAACACTAAATAATAAAGCACCATTCTAGACCCAACACTGTTATGCAGACAATATCAACACGTCAAATCAGATTTGTGAAAAGGGCAGATAAGCTCTCTCTAATGAAAGGTGTTCCATGGCTGTCGGGTGGCGTATCCCCTTAAAGCACCGGCATTCAGTGCAGGGACTCCATGCGCAGCTGTTGTATCCCAGCTGGCCCATTAGCAGCCCCACAGAGCGAATTCAGAGATTTCAGAGCAACAACACGCAGAATTCAGGCCTGCATTGCTGCCAGTTGCATCATTCAGAAGTGGACACTAAAGATGAATGCTAATATGGATGAATGTGAGGATAAATATGTAACAAAAAGGTTATAACTGATCTAATGCATGAGAGGATTTCATAATTATACATGTATAACATTTTAACCATTTGTTAATTGGAAATTGGTCTGGCTTGAAATGTTATGGTATGTTATTGCTATCTTCAAGGGTTTAGAACTTTGGCCTGGTCCCTTAAGCATAAAAATTTTGAATCAAAACTATGAAATGACTTCTTGATTAAGCAGAGACATAAGGCATACGTCTTAAAGTGTTTGCCTTATGGCACCTGTCCTTTCTCATCAGAGAAAAGGTCATCGAGTCCATGTTCACCAACATTTGAAATCTAAACCTGAATGGGTGTTTCTGGATTAACTTTCATGAAATATTTTGGATAACATAGCTTGTGTTTCATAATTTTTAAATGTATCCTCCTGGTCCAATGTACATTTTTAATAAAGAGAGGCATTTTGTCCTTTGATTTTTTTGTTAATTGGCATATCTCTAAAGTTTTTAAAAATAAGGTTTTAGAATGTACCAAGACTTACTGCTCTGTTTCTGTTTGAATAGCTCAATGCAACTGATGGCAACCAATATTGGTAATTTTCACTATTTTCTTACAGGAAGCAATTTTGTTTTTATAAATGCTTCCTGTTTACTTGTCAGAGGTGATTTATGAAAGCCACTTTAGATGGCTCAATCTCTCTCTGTTTCTATATTATTTTCCTTTTTATGCCCATCTTAATGAATTGCAGTGTGACGACAAAATGGTAGATTTCACCCTCAGTATCAAGGGTCTTCACCATTGAAATTCACTGGGATTGTTCTCCACACAGGATAAGGAACAGTAATGAGGTCTTGCCTCCCATCTCAATGCAAATGGTATTAAAAACTGAGTCTGTGGCTGTCAGAATTGTCCAGCTCTAAAGGAGCTGCTGCATGTTCAAAACAGCATTGACAGAATGTCATGTTTCTGTAAGGGAAGCTACATGTAAGAGGTTCCACGTTTTCAGGCAGACACACACACACACACACACACACACACACACACACACACACAAATTATACATACGGAAACATGGTTGCAGCTGTTCTCAAACACACATGCATAGACATGCACACTCACGCAGCCCCATGCTCACACAGCACATGAACGCACACTCAGACATAATCATGCACTCACATGGCATGCACAAGCATGACCACACACACACACACACACACACACTGTCTCTCACACACACAAACACACTGTCACATTGCATGCAGGCACACAGGCTCCTCCCTGTGGGCCTCTGTAGCAGCAGTGTCCTCTCAGGCCGTGTGGAAGGTGGGCGTTTTAATGAGAGGGTCCTCGGGCCGGGCACACACGCTGGAGTCATACTCTCGTGGGAGGCGCATTAAGTCCCTTTCAGTTCCTCTTTCCTCCAGGAGTTTAAATCAGCCTCTCAGTCAGAACGGCATGATTTCAGCCTGTCTCTGTCGCGGTGTGTGTGAAGTTTGACTGACAGCATATCATGCTTTTGCACCCACACAAGTAAAGTTGCAGCTGTTCACAAACACACGCATACATGTACATTGACAGTCATTGTCCCATATATGTACACAGACTGCCAAGCGTCTCATTTCTAGTTCCTGTAGACAACGAGTGCCTGCATTTGCATTCTACATTGCCAGCATCCCCTGTCTCACGGCTAGATCCCCCACAGGGAGTATATTGTTTCTCAGATAGATTCTCTGGGGAATCTTCTGTCTCCCCTCCAGATCCTGTCTGGATAATCCACTCCAACCCAGCATGGTCATCTTCATTTTCTGGAGGACAGATTGTCTGTAGAGACAGACCTGTTGTGTCTGTGAAGGGTCCTTCCAGGTCCAGTGGCAGCGCACTGTGACCACGAGACACCCCCAACCCCCTTCCCCACACCGTGGTCTAGTGCTCTGCAAGTCCTACAAGGGACCACAGGGAGCGGCGTATTTCGGCTGACGCTACCGTACCCCTGTCTGTCGCATTTCTCTTATATAATCATAAGTCACAAAAATAGGATAGACAATTAGTCTGAGGCTGACACAATGACGCTCTGCAGAGAGTGCGGATGAGAGGCGTTCAGAGGTGCAGCTGCTACAGCGGGCCCTTCTCGTTATGAACACATCGGGACGCTCAGGGCAGCAGACACCTTGGTAAATGGTATCGCAGTGTCAGGAGGACTCAGCGATTGCCAAGGGATTCTCAGCCCCTTTTGAAGGATCAAGAACTTCTGCAGCCAGTCTGCACAGATCACATGAAGTGGAATTGATTGGTGGAGTTCTGTTTAAGGAAGTTTCCTTTTTTCAGGAAGGTAGTTGTTGTGGGAGATTTTGATGTTGTTCATCCAGTGCTGCGCCCTTGCCCCTCCCCTTTGAGTAGCTCTTGTCACATGTTACTCACGACACATCGCAGTCACAGGCAATAACAGAACAGAGTTCAGGGGTAGCAGATCCATCACTGTGATTGTAACTTTGTGAAGTTCACAGCACACAGTTGTATTTGAGACAGGAGGTTTAGATTCAGTTCTACAATAATTTTTGAAGCTGCTGATTTGTGGTTTTTGGCAATTTCAAACTGTTAGGTGTCACATTTCTTCAGAAGTTTGCAAAATTGTTGATTTCAAAATGTATTTTGTAGCAGAAACAAGTATATATGCAGCACAGACGATGGCTCCTTTTGAATACTGATTAAGATGCGTACTATTTTGTCTGCATGCGGTGTGTGTATGTGTGTGTGTGTGTGTGTGAATGGGAGTAGAGTGGGTGTTTGAGAGAAAGAGGGAGAGAAATGGTATAGTGTATGTATGTTATCAGAAAAAGTTCTTCCTGCCTGAGTACATTTTAATGTACTCCTACAGTATGATCAGGAATTGCGTAAGCGCGTGACATAACAGTTTTTTGATTCATTGAAGGTGGTCATTCACTGACTCCCACACCTCAGGGTTGATGTGTATGGTATATTGTACATGAAAGAGCCTCCTATTCCTGTGTATTCTTTTGTTGTCTTTATAATGATTAATTAAGTTTTAATACACTATATGGCCATTGTTAGTGTTAGACCTTTTGATATTGAAGCAGTAGTTTTTGAAGCTTTTTAAGCTCACTTTATTTGTAAGACCTACTGTTTTAGAATTTTAACATTATGCCTGCATATTTGAAACATCATTTTGTGCTGCATGAGAACATGCCCAACCCCATTGTAAGCGGACATGGCAGTGGTGAGTGGGGAAATTTGAATACTATACATTTACAGTGTTTTTACCTAAAAGGGTGTGAATCTAAGGATGTTTTACAGATTTGCCACTGGATACTATGGCTCAGATTAGACACACAGGTGCCATGCCTGACGGCTTTTCCTGAAAGCTCAAATTTTCATAGGACATTTTGGATGTATGTGTGCACGTTACACACTGAGCCGAGTGACTGTGGCAGGTCCGTCCTCCTCCTCCCCAATTTGTGCCTCATCACCACGGATACCGCAGGAAAAGGGCCCGCCACGCTGCCTCAGAAACGTGCGGGCCCAGAGCACCCAGTCCCCGGTGTGTCTCCGGGGGCAGATGGTGCAGGAACGCTTATGTAAGGGGCCTAATGAGGAGGAAGCCCTCTTCCCGCCTGCCTGCCTTCTCTCGGCGGGAGGCCGAGTCTGCAGGCAGAGAGCGGAGCGTCGCAGAGAGCCGCTGAGTCACCATAAGCCAGCGGCAACAGCAGCGGCAGCAGCCGCGCGCCAGAGATCCGGCTAAAGCCCGTTACGTGTGCTTAATTATCACGAGGCACCCAGCCAGGCGAGAGAGCGAAAAAGAGAGAGGGAGAGCTGTCACCGTAGCAGCCACACGGCGACATTACGTAACACGGCTCAAGCGGCTACTAATAGCCCCAGCCCTGGCCCACACGTGCGCTAAGCAACCCCCCACCCCATAACCCCCCCAAACACTTTGCACACACTCTTCTTTTCACTCTCTGCTTGTCACATGGACAGAGAGGTGTTTCCATAGTAACGCAGCCTTAGGATCATGGATGGTGCATGGGTAGGTGGAGAGGCCATGGAGCTGTTGACCACCTCCCTCACAACAACCCTAACCTCCCCTCACCTCACAACCCTCCCCCAAAAAAAAAAAAAAAAAAAAATTGAGACTCTTCAACCTGGAGGTTCTCTGACAAAGTGGACCATACCAAAGTAGGGAGTAATGGATTAAGTGACCCTTTCTGACCAAACTCAGTTTACTTTATTCAAACAGCCAGGTAGCCGCTTAGCAAGTGCCTTGTCTTGGGTTTACTAAATCTGCAGGTAGTCCCCCTGTTTACAGTTTGACAGGAAACAAGAGCTGTTGTTTATCTCGGTCAGCGTTTGCCCTCAGGGGGAACAGTGTGACATAATGGGCTCTGACGGCGTATCATTTTCCCCTGTAGTGTGAATCAGATATGGGCGGCATCATGTAGGCCAACTTTGAGTACTTTCTGGATATCTTCATGTCATGGTGGGCTGACGGCACATTACCAGGAACGAAATTGCATCGTGTTGACACACAGTGCTGAAAATTCCAAAACTGTGTTCTTGACAGACCATAACTTTCTTTAACAAAAAAAAAAAAAACATTTAACTTGGAGTGAAAAGGCTGCAAAATAAAGATAAAATGTATGAAAAAGGAAAATCTATGAAAAGTCATGTTGGCCCCTTCCAGAGCCGTGGCTGCAGAGAGGGTGGGTTAATCACAGGATATTTCTCTAGTGGCTTAGTGCTGAGACTACAGAAGAAAGAGGGTGTTTCTTTGTCTCTAGCTGTCCTCACTGCAGGTGTAGAACATGGGGGCTGAACCGCTCTCCAGAAACTCACAGCTCACATCCAGCTCTGACAACGGAGTGCTGATTAAGGCTTTGTCCTGTGTCCCTGTTAACACACTGGGGGCAGGTTTCCTGGACATGGATTAAGTCTAATCTTAGTCTATCCTAACATTTCCATCGTTCTAGCATTTTAATGGAGGTCTCCAATGAAGTGTCTTTTTGCCCAGGACTAGGCTTAATCTGTGATTAGAACACCAGACCCTGGTGTGTAGAAGGTGTAAGTGTCTCTTGCAACACACTTTCTAGGGAGTGTAACTGGGTTTCTAAGTAGCGCTGTGTCTCTCAACACAATCTGTTTGTTAGAGGTGTACATTTCTATTAAGACACTGGGTGTGTCAGGAGTGTTGGTTTCTCTGTTCAGTGATATAATGTGTTTGGAAGGAGTGCTTCTGTCCCTTGTGAAGTAGCCCTTTTGGATGTGTTTGCAGTATAATTGCCATCTTTAACCCTCCGCTTCAGTTGACTAGTTGGTCTAGATCTGTATGCATTCTGTATATACAGTTTGTCCTGTGGAGATCAGTCTTTTACATGCCCATGTAAACCTATAGTTGAGGTTAATTCAATTTGTCTCTATGACTACAACTGGTTCTCTTTTTTGCACCTGATCCCAGGTCATTCTCTGTTGGATTGAGTTTATTTAAAGATATGTTACATGTACAACTTTATTTCATGAAATCATTATGCTGATCCACATAGCTGCAGATTTTAGTAAAAGTTTAATATAGCTGCTTCTACCTGTTGATTTTAACAGTCAACACTGTAAAAAAAAAAAAAAAAAAAAAAAAAAAAGTAGTATCGCCCACACTGTTAAACTCAATGAGCCGTTTCCAGTAGCATAGACGCATGTCCTTGCTGTAGGGACTCATCATTTTCCATGAGTTAAAAGTCCTTTTTTCTATTTGAGTTTATAATGTTTGAGGCCAGGTTAGGTATCTCATGTTTAGCTGAGAGATGTGCTTTCCCTGGCTGTGAAAACACAATGTCGTTTCTGCCTCTGCAGCCAACCTTAAGGAATCAGAAGGTGGTGCAGATGACCTTATCTACATGTTCTCCTCCCAACCTCCAAATAATCTAGTGTATCTACCCCATAACAGAAGAGCATTCACAGTACGATACACAAGGCAGAGGTTAAGCTTCATCTTAAAATTCACCTGCTGCTGCCTCCTCTGTCTTAGTTGGTGTAAGCCAAAGTGCATGTGTGACAGGTTAATCAGTATTCACAGGTGTTACAGAATGGCTTTTCGTGTATTTTACCCCCCACAAATTCTTAATCTGAGATGAAATGAGAAGTGGTTTGCAGTGATGCACCATTGACTCCATTTTTAACTCCCATGAGGAAAGCTTGTTGTTTTGAAATAGTTTTTCTGCTTCAGGCCAGGCCTAAAAAAATTTTGCATGTCGTCTTGGTGGCGGGCAGTTAAATGGCTCGATTCATTGGCTCAAACTGCTATAGACCGCTTTCTGTTTCCTGTCCTCAGTTCACCTACTTAGCAAGACATTTCCCTCGTGGTAAATTTGAGGTTTAGCTTCTCTCACCAAAAAAAAGGTCTTCTGATCATCCCGAGCTTAACCTGCTTCATGTATAAATCATGAGGATTGTCTGCTGGAAAACTCAGATAAAGTACCTTACATGAACTCTGCATGCAAGGTGCTCTACAGGTCGTAATATTCATTTTCATGCAACTGCATTATATGCGTGAGTATGAAATAAATGATGACTGAAGAGATGAAGTTTTCAGTGAAATGGATTTGGTTTTTTTTGATTTAGTCTGTCAGTTCTGGTCTTGTTGTTGGTCTTGTTTTGCATTACAGGTGTTGTCATTTTTGAAACGATCAAAAAAGAATTCATATCTCATATTCGTACTGCATACACTGAATCACAGTGATTAGGTGCACTTTCCGATTGAGGGATTTGAACTATTTTGATATTTTCAATACAGGAATTCACTAACAGAGATCTGGATGCTGATAGGCACATCACCCGTTCATAAGCAGTTCCTAAACTGTAGAAATGTGATGATTTCTAAATGCACATTAAGTTGGGGACTGGGTTTCTCTTGCTTTGTGACTGTTTTGCAGTAAGACTGCTGTTTTATCTTTCCCCAGGCTGCACTGACACAGCCTCCTGCCTTTAAAACTGAGAGAAAGCACGTCCCATCCCCCCACCCCCACCACCCCACCAGCACACCGCCGCCGCGCCCCCATCCCCACACGCTGTAATCCGTTATGTAAGAAACTCCTGCACCATATGCCACCTTCAGCCCGCGCCTATCAGCACAGTGGCTGAAGGATTACATAAGAGCACCTGATCTGGATGTGCTGCGCTTCGGCGTGCCGCCTCGGGGCTGCCGGAGCCTTTTGTCTCGCTCACACTTTTATCATCTTCTTTATCGCCTCGGAAATTAACGCCCCTAAACCTTGCCGGCCAAAGTTCCGGCTGCTTTACATGGGGCACAGTATCACAATCCCCCTTATTGCTGTGATTGCTTTCCCACATATTATGCTATGCTAAATGTTCTGGAGTAAGTGGGTGTGCGCGTGAATGATAAGAATATTCTGATTCGATTGTCATTGGTAGGGACATTCACTGCAGTGTTTAAGTTACACTTATCCTCCAATATATCTTGTCAACCCTGTCCACTGTTCAGATAAAGTAGCAGTATAGGTCTGTCTAAACTGTTTCCCCATTTGTCATATAGGCAGCTGAGTACATTTTTACCTGATTAGCTTGGTTAGGTAGATTGTCTGTATGGCTCTGTAAGAGTCTTTTGTATTGGGTGTGCCTCCCATAATGTGAGACTAGATTTAGTCAAATATTCAGTGTCATCAAGGACTTATTAAGGATTTATGTGTAATTCAGTCAAAACAAACTTTAAAGCATAATTTTCCTGGAGTATATTATGCTTCAATGAAGACAAGTGGTCATTGTAATACATGATTGCTTATGCCCTTATGGAGACTCAAGTTGAATTATGTATGCCCTTTAAGAGATTAGGTGTGATTTAGCCTAGCCCTTAGCTCTTTCTCCTCCTCCCCCTCCTTAGGAGAAGAACTTGGACTGGTTTCCCCGGATGCGGGCCATGTCTCTGGTGAGCAGCGAAGGAGACGGGGAGCAGAACGAGATCCGACTGCTGCAGGAGAAGCTGGACAGCACGGTGACTCTGGTGTCCCTGCTGTCGTCGCAGCTGGCTGAGCTCAAAGAGCAGGTAGGCCGTTCACCCTCCTTGGCCCCAAGGGCTTGTCCACACGCCAGGCCTGAGCTGCAGTGCCTTTCCACCCATTAGGCCTGCAGGCTCTGCCCCCACACTGGAACAGAAGCTCCTCTGTGCTTTAGACTAATCAGATGTGTATTATCAAGCATTCTGCATCAAAAATGGGGTTTTCATACTTAGTAGGGATGAATGGACATCATAATTATGTTCAAAATATTTATTGCATGAAGACTAGGTAATTGCGCAAAAGTTTCAGCAGAAACCCACTGATGATGACAGTGGCTTTCCACTGACGTATTTGTGAAATTATCTGTTCCTCATGCAGTAAATAACTTCAAAGCAATTGCAATGTCTGATCACCCTTACAGAGTTTGTAAACCCCCTTTTCGATATAGAATTCGCCCACTTACCAGCCTGACCAAGAGGCTCTGCCCACACACGAGTCTGACCTGAAATATACTCTGCTAGAACACTAGCCTGACCTGCAGGCTCTGCCCACACTTTAGCCTGACCTGCAGGCTCCACCCACGCAATTGTAAAAAGTGCCACAGAACTTTTTGCCAAAGGGACTGATGGGAAATGGAGTCCAGACCACACTAGAGAAAAAAACTCAAGCTTTGGCTTCACCTCCACTTTGAATGAGCAGCAAGCCTTACATGTGGGCTCTGTTAAGGACAGGCTTAAGCTAAGCTAGTCTTGCAGAAACCAGTTGCTAGCCACCATTTATGGTGTGTAGATTTCCTGTAATGTGATAATTCACTCATGTTTTTTAGGCAGAAGCTATTTTTAATGAGTCGCTCATGAGGTATATCAATTTCACAAGCTTTAAGACTGATGTACATGTCACTCTCTTGTCCTGTGTTTGTACCCAGCAGCATCCTGTTCTCTGAATAACACCTCTTTATTTCTCACTTTCCTACACGTTTCTGTAGAGAATGTGTTCACTGTTTCCCTGTTTCTGACAGCAGGAAAACTCTGTTCCTCTGCGTGAGCTCCCAGAATGCCTCTTGGCGTTCAATCGCTCGTTTTCTCGAACACTGACAGCTCACTTTGAGTCCCCCTCGGTTTTTTTTCCCTCTTCTGTTGCTGTTTGTTTGTGACTCGAGTCCCACGCAGTCCCATGTCTTTGCTTGGTTTTTGCCTCGTTGTCAAGATGCAGTGGCTTTGCCTCCGTCACAGCATTCAGCCCCTGTGACGTACCCCACAAAGAGAAACACAAAAATAACATGGCACATGCTGGGAGCTTTGTTTCCACGCCGCATGTTCTGCACCGTTTGGCTACTGCCATGCACCGGTTACCGAGGAAGCAGGCCATTTCAGGCCGCACTGCCCCAAAGCCCTCCAGTCTGCTGCATTGCAGTTCTTCACAGAAACACTGCAAGAACTCCCACATTAATTAACTTTACCCCTCACTAAATTATTAAAGGGAAGGTCCCTGCGTAGCAGGGGCTTAATTAAAAAGACAAGCCTCTTCACCTCAGTGCCTTTGGCTGAGACTTCTTCAGTGCAGATTTCACTGTCAGCGGTGAGGGATTCACTCAGCCACGTGAGAGCACAAGGGAGTCTGGCTCCAGCTTGCCTCCAGTGCCAGAGAACTAGGGCTAGCCCCATGGTTTCAGGGGCGCTGTGAGACCCTGGAATGCGAGGCTTTTATATGTGTTTTTTTTCTCATTTGTGGAAAAAATGGATTTATGGAGATTATGACTACAAGAAATGCCAAAATCAGCCCAAACTCTTCTTTCGTGGTTGTCACAGAAGCCCTGTCTGTCCTGGCCTGACATTTTTCTGTGGGCTGGCATTGGTGTCTCATTTCATATAGGCTGAAGGACTGACATTCAGGTGTCTTTATTCACTTTATCCTGGTGAATAAGGAGGAGGTCGCCTGCTTTTGATTCAGCTCACTTGCTGTGGTTAAATTACCGCAACACTTGAGGTTCGGCTGGACCGCATCCAACTTTCCCTCATCAGAGATGGGCATCTCAGGGGTTCATATGAATTACTGAATATTTGAAGGGAAAATTAAGATGTGTCTCGATTTTAAATTTGCATGCCAGCTCTGCAGTTCTCAAAGGCTATTCTCCTCCTCCTCCTCCTTTCCCTCCTCCATCTTTACCTCTTCCCAGATGACCGAACAACGGAAGAACAAACAAAGGATGGGGTTCCTGGGTCCCCCGCAGATCAACCATCAGCTCTCCACCCACTGAGGGGCCACTGGGCAGGGGCCAGAGGCGGCACGGTGCCTGCAGACAATTAGTGAGGCGGACAACACTGGGCAAAAAGGGGCACCTAAAGCATGGCACCATGGGGCACAGCACCACACAGTCAGATCAGCAGCCACTAACATCGAAGCTAACTTATGTGTGTGTGTGGGGTCATGTGATCTTATGTTCAGTAGGAGCAGAGTGGGCACAGTAGTGCTGGAAAACTTTGTCGGTCAGTCATACTGGGGTTGTTGGGGTGGGGGGCGGTGCTGTATAAGGTGAGATTCCATGACCAGGTGTCTTGTGGTTTTGCATTCGCCTTCTGTTTGCATTCTGTTTGTTTTGTGGGAAACGAGCCGCGCAGGTTCAGACAGTGAGGCACCCCATGACAGTGGTGGTGGTTTGTCACCTGTCCTCAGCCCAGCAGTTCCAGGCAGGACTGTTGGAGGTTTATTCTCTGGAAGAATAGCATGCAACTTTTTTTAAAGGACAGCTCTCCTTCCCCGTGTTTTAAAATAATGTCCATCAAATGTGCCATTCTGTTGTATGTGTTTTACACAAATGAGATAACTGGAGTATTTAAATGCTAAGTTTTTTTCATTGCGGCATACCCCAGAGTCTCGAACACTCATAAAGGCAGACAACCGCTCCTGTTCATCAGTTGTATTATGTAAGGGGAGATAACTGGACTACTCAATTTTGCACTCTTTCAATGTACATCTGAATGTTTCAGTCACACTTTGTGGTTGCGCTCCTGATAGTTCCCATCTCTTCTTTGTTTTTGTATTTGTTTGTGTTAATAAACACTTAATGCAGGGGAAATCTACCATTAGGTGTACTGATGCAAGTGGCTGCACCATTTTATGTGCCTTTTTAAGATGATGTATGTAGTTTATAAAGTAACAAAAGATGTGTATATTTTTTAAAAAATGTATATTTTTGTGTGGAATTAACTTGAAGTACATAAAGCTATGTGTGCCTGAAGTTTGTTGTGGTACAACACGTATTGTGATAGAACATATTCTAATCCATGGACTGAACAGTGCGTTCTCAACAGGGAGACGGCCCCCCCGTTGGCCAACCATCTGATTCTCACCCACTGAGGGTCTCTCTCTGGTACATGGTAGTATTTAATTATATACTGCCATCATCATTTTCCCTCACTCTTCATTGTCTTATTAACTCATCACAATATTATTCAGAGTAATGCCAGTAATAGTAAAATGTGCAATTTATGCATGTGAAAGTTTTTCAGTTTTTCTTAATTGGTTATCATTCCCGTAACTGCAGCCCACGCACACATTTCTGGATGTTTGTAAGTGCATTATGGTATCATGTCTCCGAGTTTGGCCAATATCCTGATCTAGATTTGAGTCGTAGAGAAAATGCTGTTTTCAGTGAAATGTACCCGAGACCTGCAGCTCCTGACTGAGTGCCATTTGTCAGAGGTTCATACACGCATACGAGAATTAGTATCCAGGAAACGACTTTTAGCAGAACTTATGACATCGTGGGGGGTCAGGAAGTCTGGTCTGCAGACAGCGTGGTGTCTACATCACGCACTCACACTTCCGAGATGAACTGTTTGTAAACTTTCATCCGCACTAGGGCATAAGTACGTTGGCTGCACAACCATTGTGCCTTTCTGAGAAGTGTTTTCTGTTCCATGATTAACTGTGAGGTTTTCAAGGAAATTTTAACATGTCAGAAGAGACCATATTGATGTGCTTTGATGTTCTGAATGAGCAGAACAAGATTTCTGATCTGTTTGATTAATATACAAAGTATATTTCAAAGTTTTATTAATAGTAAAGAAACATATGATAACTGGACAAAAATAGGTATTTACAGATTACAATTCACAATGTAATCATAGAAAGCTAGCATCAAATGAAAATCGCTGTGTTATAATGCTGAGCCTATTGAAAATTACTAAGAATGATTGCATTTCTGTGCAATTTACCCTTTAGGCAATGGTAGTTACTGTACCAGCTTTGTACTATAGCACTTTGATATGTTATTGGTGGACAGGCAGTAATAAAGGAGAGGTTTTATGTAAAGGAGTATGTGGGCTGCTGGAGAGTGGAAATGTGTGATAATAAAGAATGTTTTTGAGATCTGAGAGTGAGCTTGTGTCTGTGCCTCAGTGATGAGAGACATTCTGTGTTCAGGTTTTGGTTGTGGCTGTGTGACAAGCGTCTGAGTGACTGTGCTGTCCTGAGCATTTGGAGTTAAAGAGGCTTTGCTGTGCTGTGTGTTTGTCAGTGAGGCTGTGCTGTGCTCTATTCTCAGTGTTAATGAGGCTTTGCTGTGCTGTGTGTTTGTCAGTGAGGCTGTGCTGTGCTCTATTCTCAGTGTTAATGAGGCTTTGCTGTGCTGTGTGTTTGTCAGTGAGGCTGTGCTGTGCTCTATTCTCAGTGTTAATGAGGCTTTGCTGTGCTGTGTGTTTGTCAGTGAGGCTGTGCTGTGCTCTATTCTCAGTGTTAATGAGGCTTTGCTGTGCTGTGTGTTTGTCAGTGAGGCTGTGCTGTGCTCTATTCTCAGTGTTAATGAGGCTTTGCTGTGCTGTGTGTTTGTCAGTGAGGCTGTGCTGTGCTCTATTCTCAGTGTTAATGAGGCTTTGCTGTGCTCTGTGCTTGCTGCTTGGAGGCTGTGCCATCCTGTGTCCTCAGTGTTTGTGTGGCTGTGTTGTCGTAGTTCTGATCTGATGCTTGTAAGGCTGATGTTAGTAAGCCCATGCTGTCTTGTGCTTTAGTTTTAGGGGGTTTTGATAAAGCTGTGCTGACTGTCATGGCTCTGCTTCTGTCTGAGAGGGGTTAAAATTAGCCACGTGCAGCAATTTCACTGGCTCCAGTTGTCACTGGAGAGGGGAAAGTCCAGCATGTTTGGAATTTTGGCAGTGGTGGGGGCCACAGCAGTGGGACCAGGTCACACTCAACCTTTCTGTACATCCCCGCATGGCCCCACATAAGTCACACACACTGCCCCACCCCTTACTGCCCCAGCCAGTCACCAAGGAGCCCCCTGAATGGGTAATGCACATTCTTCAGCTTCAGTAGGATTTTGGTAGGGGAGGGTGTAATTACGGTTTCCACCCCTGTGGCCTTCAGCACATGTTTAAAAGGAATTCCAGTAGACCTGCTTTTTCTGGGAGCTGTAAAGTTCAGTTAGGATTTTAATGGGTTTGCATGCTTGTTGTCACATTGGGTGCCTACGCCTGCCAGAAAAAGTTTATTGTTCACAAATGCATGACGATGTGTTCTGAATTCCTGACTTGTTAGCTCTTTCTAATGGATATCTCTGTATATTTGAAATGTCAAATTTCAAACTTAAACTAACTTTCTAACTCAACCCAAAAACTTCAAAAAGGTCTTTGTGGAAGCAGTCCACCAAATATGCTCCAGTCAAGAGCCAAAATGAGTGTCCTCTACAGGCCTGCTCAAACTGAAAATTCATTTTTTCAACCTAGTTTAGAGGAAAAAACATAATCATGCCTCCATGTCATCTGAGGTGTACTAGAGGTAAATGGGGTCAGTTTTAGTAAAGGTCAAATGTAACACCTTGTCAAATTTGTTTAGTTTTGCTTTTATTAGAAAAAATAAAGTTCCGTGATTTTTTTTTTTTTTAGGGTGAGTGATTTAAGTTGTTACAGATCAAAATTGAATTTTCTCACCTCAAAACATCACACCAGTAGTGTGGTCTTTTAGCATGATTAATAAGCATAAGAGAAATACATAGTATTCAACATGCAAAATCATACAATACGGAGCCTAAAGCCTAAATCATGTTAAGGGGGGAAAAATGTTTTCGTAAACATTATTCAGTGCACCCGATAGTGATGCTTGGTATGAATAAACAGCTCTAAATATATCTTTCCCTTGAGATGAGATGCGTGTGACTCCTTTCATGCCAGACCGGCTGGTCACACTCCGCACGTGTCGAGGGGGAGTTTCAGCGCCCATCCTGGCAACTCGCACAGGCCCTTCTTAGGGAACCCCTGGTTCTGCATCCTGCTGCAGCCATCTTTGTGTGGCGTGTTAGGCAGATCCACGGGCTGCAGCTTATTCAGGGAACTCCCACTGAATGACCCCCTCTGGATAATGTAAACTATTTTCCAGCTGTCAGCCTGTCATTCATTTGATCTGCCAATTTCCTGTCAAAAATGCAAGTCAAAGCCATCATTTCCTGAACAGAATCAGTAAACGTGTTCTGGTGAAAAATTTTTAGGTTTGTTTTTCTTTCTTTTTTTTTTATTATTTGAAACTAAATATTTTCTCCCAAATCTGTAATCAACAAATGGGGCTGTTGAGCCACTGTTTTGCCAGTCGAAACTGCATGCAGAGCAACTTCAGAGACTTTTTAGAAGAAAGTGGCATCTGAAATTGAAGATAACTGGTTGGCTCAAGGTTCCTGGCATGCTGTTGGCAGAATTTAATGCAGTGATTACCAGGAGAACCCTGCCCAATTTACACCCACACTACACCTAGCTGGGCAATGCAATCATAGCCTGCTAATGATGTTACACGGGCAACTTCAGGGGCAGCCCTGCTGGCATCTGCCTGTAAGGAGTGGCTAGTGTGGAATGTCATATAAGACAGCATGACCAAAATAACTGAAATACACAAATTAAGAAACAATCAAAGTCTTTTATTAAAAGTACAGAGAGTGAAAAGTACACAGGGAAGCACACAGGAAGCTGATAGTAATTTTTGTAGAATAATGTCTGTATTATTCAAGGTGCATATTGTTTATGCTTTGAATAGAGAAAAAGTTCTGCATCTGAGCACCAGTTGTAAGGCTTGTGTGATGAAGGTCAGAGAGGAAATGAGAGAAAAACCTGTGAACAACATCCTCACTCTGAGTATCCTCCTCTTCAAAAGTCTCTAAGCTTTTTTGCATAAAAAATACATTTTTATTATGGACCGCACTGGCTTCATTAAATTTAATCTGACTCATTCTTAAAAGAACAAATTCATTCTGTGGTGTGTCCATATGTGCTATATGACTGTGTGTGAAAGCTTTATGTTCTAATATCAAACCAAAATGTATGCAAAAAATCTTTGAAATAAGACTTGAATGGACCATTGATGTACAGCATGGTAAAAACTGCCCTCCAAGACAGATGGTTTCTTCCAGAACCGCCTCAAACTGAGTGGAGCTCAGCTGTTCACATGTGAGGTATGAGCGACTGAACAATAAGTGCTACCTTTCCACTGTATGGTTACAATTTCATGTGACATATAACAGAGCCGTACAATTAGGTTCATTTATAAAACATGTAGGATGTGTACAAACAGTTGTGGGAAGGAAGTCCTGCTCAAAATAAAGCTTTCAGGAGCTGACCTCGCTCACAATGATTTATGTATCGAGGCTTCCTCTGTTGGTGCCCAAATAGGAAGGGAAGACACCAGTTTGGCTAAGCTTGGTTATGGCCATAGCCAACTCCAACCAGTTCTGACCTTCTGAAACGCTTCTGGATTGTGGTGGGGGTTGATAGCAAGGAAAATGAATTCTTAATCATGATTGTGTGCTTCAATATACAAAAACAATGACGCGGATTCCTGAAATACAAATACTTCCAAACAAACTTGTAAATAAAACCCCCTCCTAAGTGGGTCTGCATTATCTCATTAGAGGTTTATTAAATTGGCCCATGCCCCTAATCTTCAAAAGACAACTTTATCACAGGCTATGATCCTCTGTCTTATGGCACAGCGCTGCATCATACAGCAGTCATATCTAAGAAAAACTCTCAGACATAGCTAATGAATAATTATAGCAGACTGATAAACATGTATATGTGTTACTGAGGTACCTGAGGTACAGTCTGGCCACTAGATAAAATTCTGCCTGTTGATAGCATGCTGACACCTCAAATTGTCCAGTGATACAGCCATTCCCCATGAGCAGAGAGACAGGGAGGGGTGTGACTCTTGAAATAGATTGAATATAAGTTTTATATTTATATAAGTTATATAATATATAAGTTATATTTATATAAGTTTAATATTCCTTGTGTAATATTCCAGGCATTTCCAATGCCTGAACACAAGGTATTTTGATTACAAGAACACCAAATTTAAGAAATGGCCACAAAATGTCCCAGAATTTCAGAATGAACACTTAAGTTTCCTTAACTACCAGTGTCTATGTTTGCATTTTCTTTTTTGGGATTTTTTTTCTTTCGTAGTGAATGAAACAGCTTGAAGTATGACCCTCCCTTTTATATCAAAATGTCTTTTCAACTGTGAATTATCCCTTCCTTTCCATGTTGAAAATGTCTTTTGTGTTTTTTTTTTTTTTTTTTAATTTAATTTTTTTCTAACAAGTCTTCACTTAGGCACTTGCTTTAACACAGAAATTGTCTGTCTGAGCACGCTTGTTCTGTCCATTTTCAAAATGGACCCATGTAGTTTATGCAACATCATTTTTCCAGGGCAGAGAGACCTGGCACCTTGCTGCTCTTGACTGAATTGAAAGTTTTGTTGTCCGTCGCAGTACCCCCTTTCCCTACCAGTAGACTGCTCCCACACACAGTGGTTACAGTGGTTCTGTTTTACTGGCTACAGCACAGGAATACAGACCAGCAGTTGGCCTCATTGGCCCTCTCGCCTTTATGTTCCGGGGCTTGAGCCTCGCACAGATCCACCGTTCTCTATAGCGTCTGGATGCGCAGACGGAGGGCAACAGTAAAGCGGATAAGCCCGTCCTGATAGTGTAAAGATCAGTGGATTTCCCACATTTGCACACGCATTAGAAGCCATGCATGTTGGTCGCTCTGTTTGCGATTTTTAAATCCGCTCTAAATTAGGATGCTCCAGACGGGCCCTGCTATGCTGAGCGTGGGCACAGTGCCCAGCCCAATGCCTGCTACCCCCCCCCACCCCCACCCACGTCCTGGTTTCTCCCTGAGCGGGTGGCAAGCTGGTCTGACTGCCAGGCTAATGCTGTATAAAAAGAAAGGTTCGTGTAGACGTCATTCTGATTCTTCCCAGAGCGCAGTCCTCTTACAGTTGTTTGGATTTAGGGATCCAGTTCACTGTCACTCTCTCAGAACGGTGTGCCATCAAGCATTTGAATGAGAAAAAATTTCCTTTCCAGCATTAAAAATGACATTAACTCACACGGTCAAATATTAAGTTGCATATGTAAGGTGATGAATGTGATTGTAATCAACACAAGTAAATATTAAGATGCAGGCAGGCTTCACTTAATAAATGTATTAAAGAGCTAATTACACAGATATTACTTTTCACGCCGCTTTTTATATTGTACTTATTTGACTTGGATAAAAAATTATGTCATAAAAATATATCCAGAAAATTATTGTTCAAACATTTAGGTCAAACCAAAAGCCAAGCTACAACGATTGACATGTTGACATTTATGGTCGTTCTACAGGCAGTAATACCTTTCACAACGTTGAAAGTTCCTCATGTTGTAACAATAATTAAAGCACTTATTTAATATATCCATCTTTTCATTACTATTCACACGCAAAATAAATGAAGTATACGAACACTGAAGCAAGCAGTAATGACTGTAAAACATTAACACTGTTCCTTCCCTATGATTTCCTTTGCTTCCTCTCTGTTACAAGAGCACAGAAAACGGATAAAAGAAACATACAATATCATTCCCTTACCTTGGACCTGCAATCAAAGTGCTATCAAATAAAATGAGATGAGTGTATGTACTATGAGATAAAGAGTTGCCCATTCATTCAAATAAGCCTGTTTTCAAAAGAAGCATTGTGTATCATACAAATTCATTAAAAAAGTTGCACTCAATGACTGATTGTGTGTGGCACTGCATGTGTAAGGCAGGGAGCCTGTGCTTCCTCTCCCACACACCAGGCTGAACTGAGTACAGTACAAATGCATAGTAGGCCTGTCTGTTTGTATCTGGATGAACAGTCCTGTTGGTTTTGTTGTCTGTTCATTAGAAAACACTCTTTTAAATGTGACACATTCTGCTGTCTGGACTTGGGAACAGAATTTTTGTATTTTGGTAACTGCCTTTATACATTTGTCTTTGGAAACCATCACTGCTTTAGAATTGGCAGCTGTGTAGAGTTTGAGCGAATGAAAAAGGGATATAAAAAGAGCCGGCGTAGAAAAAAAAATGAGCAGGCTCCAAAAGAACACACAGAGCTTAAAAAAAATAACATTGTAGCGTAGTGTCCTCAAGAGGTCTGTTCACTGGGCAGCAGAGTGTGAGAGAGGAGGAGCTTCCCTCCGTATGACCCACCCCCTAAACTTTCTGCCACTGGTGGACGGAGGGGGAGCCCATCTGCATTCCTACAAAGAACACCTGGTACCTGTGCTTCCACATGATGAAGGCGCCCACCAGGCAGACCAGGGCCTGGGCCAGGTTGAGCGCTATCTGCAGGAGGAAGTACAGCTTGAGAGTGCTTGTGATGGAGGAGCACTCGCCAGCCTCGGTGTACAGGAAGGTCCGGGCGATGGGGTCCTCGGGGTCCAGCTTGCAGTGGCAGTCAGCTCCCACCTCATCGCAGGTGAAGTTGCTCACCTGTGTGTAGTGGTGACCGGCAAAGGAAAGCGCCAGCACGGACAGCACCAGGCCCACAGTGCAGAGCAGGAAGTACAGGAGCTGCAGGGGGCAGACTTCATGAGCACGCATTTCACCAGGTAATCTAACCTGCCATAACCACAGTTCAACGTCCTCCTAAGGCAACGTTAAGGAAAGATGTTTCCTGGGTATAAGTTCCTCCATGTGCTGCTTGCATAGGCTAGACACTGGTGCCTAAAATAAAATATTTAAACTTTTATTTCTACCTGCTGCCATTACCTGGTACTATTGTCACTATTCTTTAATTATCAGCCTTACCAAATGGTGAACCACTGGTGACTGTCACTATTATAACCATTCAATTAACAATGTTACCAAACTGGTAATTATCTACTGGTATCATGATACTTATTGACATCATCACCATTTGTTAATAACAACCTTGCCCACTACTTCAGCTATTGGTGTTATTAAAATCTGTTAATTAGCAACATCACCTACCATATTATATAATGACATTATAATAATTTGATAATTTGCAACTTATCAGTAATAGCATTACCTATTAGTATTACAGCCATTTGTTAATTACCAACCTAACATTTGACCTATTGATATTATCAACATTAGCTGATTATAACCTTTCCAACTCGAATGGTTTAACAGCTTTAAACAGGGTTTTGTTTATTAATTGTGCAAAGATGTGGCTGCAGGCACTACTTGGTGTCTAAAATGTATTGTAACTAGCACTCAATGAGTGGAACCCCACTCCCAAACTCACAAAGGTAGTTTGGCTTTTAAGCAGTCTTCCATTGGATTATCCAATTATGGTATTAGTCTCAAACGGCTGAAGTTTCCATTGTTGCAACTACTTGATAACAAGTTAGGTAACCTAGTAATCTGCCTGTGTGAAATGCTTTCAATATATGCTTCCACATAATGTGTGTACAATTTGATACCTTGTCGCTCACGTGGAGCAGTGTGTGCTTTACATAATTACTCAAGCATCTCAATTATCCTAACTCTTTCATATTACCCACATTGTAAAAATGTTTTAATTAAGCATTTACTCACACTTGCACATTGCTAGCACTTAAAATTGTACAGACAGTTACACTGTATCAGCACATTTTAGCTTATATGAATAGTATTTGTAGAATTTATAGAGTACTGTACTTGATTCTATTAGTTTCAGAGTTTCCCACGTTTCATCAGTTGATTGAAATAGCCCGCTAGAATTTAGGTTTTGGAAATATGCTGACCGGATATTTGACCAAGATGGTGGTAAAGCTAATGAAAACTCAAATGAGTGTTTTCTTCTCTCACCTTGGCAACAAACTGCATGGAGGTTTTCTCATCTGGTAGGTATGTGATGAAGTACAGGAAAAATCCCAACAGAGACACCAAGCAAACCTGCAGTGAAACAGGTTTAAAATCAAATCAGGTCTGGAACATTTTCCTGTTTTTAGACAATGTCCAAAACCCTTACTTCCATAGGCAAAATGTCAGGATATGTGCACTTTAGGGAAATCTTGCAAAATAAAAACATCTTTGTTAAATTAAAGGAAACTGGGGAAAAAAAATCAATGCTTTGATCTGGGGCTGCTGTCAGGGTAATCATTTATTAGCAAAGCTTGTTCCCATGGTTTCACCAATGTGACTATATGTGCTGTTTCACTGATTTCTTTGTCATTTGTGGTTACGTCTCGTTCTCTGTTTATTCCAAGCTTCATGAGGGTCATAACGTATGTTGTGTAAAATGCTAGTGACTCAGCATCTGATAACACAATTACTGCCTTAACAAATTGAATAGTTTTTCCCTTCTCTCGCTCTCCTCCATGAGAAGCCTCTCTGGGCTGCAGGGGTCTTGTGACTAGCATGCAGCTTCTAATTTGATTGTTTTTCTTGGGCTGTTTACAGTGGTGTTTGCTCATGGCGGCGGTGTCTTGTGAGAGCCAAACTCGGGTGATCGTGTGGGACTGTCCAGAACAACTTCCTGTTGAGAGCTGACTATGCGGTGAGGTCATGTGCCCTTTTTTTTTTTTTTTTTCGGCAGTGGGTTGAAACGGTCACAGTATGCAAATGTATGCTTTAGCAGCTAGATGTTCCTAACATGAGTTACCATGATTTTACAGTCAATGGAGGGTGGGAAATGATTCATGCACCCAGTTTGTGAGGTATAGAATGAGCAAATATAGATTATATTATATAATTTATAGGAAGAAGATAAGATAATTGACATGTTGGAAACCAGCCAGCTGGTCACCCTATATTACAAAGAAAATATTTTAAAAGTCAGGAACATGCTGGTTGAATGACCAGTTTGTGTGTATGGCCACATTTGCAGTGTGGTGTTGTTTTTAAAAAATTTTTAAATTGTTTAAGGTAAGTGTCCTAGGTGGTGCATAGCTGTATTACCCTTGTTCACAGCACTTAACCAGAATTAACATGAATAAATTGGTTATGTCTACACTATCATATAAACTCGTGTATAAACTCACAGCAAGTCCACTTTTCACCAGCTTCAGTGGAAACACCTCTCTTGGTTGGTATTCACTCACCTAAAAACGATTGTTACAGCTTGGAGATAAATTTGCCTCCGTATTCTATAAATACACATAATGCAGTCTCTCTGGGGAAGAGCAAAGGGCCATGCCTGGTTCTGCCGTTCTCCCCCGTATCATTATGTCCAAACCATTACGGGAAAGAGTATAAAAGTTCTTTTGGCATGTCATTTGCCAAAGTTTCTCCCAAGTCGGCCTGAGCTGGAAATATCTGCACTTATTTACCCATCAGACACCTCCACAACCCATGCTTCCATTAGCAGGCCTGTCTCCCTGTGGCAACGTTTAAAACTGTCAAGGCAATGGCCTGCTCTGATTTATGCTCGGTATATATTTGTTCAGTATCTTCCAAAGCGGTTCATAATATTGTTTAGCCTGACCTAAAGTGGACAGCAGGCAGTCTCATTGTGTGGGGCTGTTTTAAGGGGGACCGATGTAATCCGAGTGCACTTTCATTAAAAACGGGCACAGCAGCACAGAGGGCGACAGGCCTTTGCATAAGAGCAAGCTGACCCTGAAGAGCTATAACCATAAAGACGGGACCAAACTCAAACATAAACACGAACATCAACATCCATTGTTGATTAAGGATCTAGCTGTTACATTCATATGCGCATTTATATGTATACATCTATATGTATGTAGTTTTTGAAATTTATGTAATGAATGTGATGATATATATATATGTTGAGAGACTCATCAGACAGTGGCTTTATTAAGGTAAACCAAGGATAGGCTATAATGGGATGCATTATTTTCCCCCTCTCATTATTTACTTGGCAACTTGTTCTTTTTTAGACTCATTGGTTTCGCAACCCTTGTCCTGCATGCAACCAACCCTTTGGAGGTGGGTTTTTTCCGTTCTGTGGTAGTTTACACAGAAAAAAAGGCAGTGGGGATTTCTCATTTACAAATATGGAAAATGCATACAAAGTATACAGACATATTGAGAAAGTTTTTAAAAATTATCCTGAATATAATATACTATTATACTTATGTAATATGATCAACATACGGCCAGTCAGCACATTTTACCCTGTCTGTGAACTGTTTAAAATATGAACCATGTGACAGGAAGTGATTTTCTCAAATAAAACCATCTATATGTATGGTTTTAAATCCTATCAACATTTCTTATATAACAACAACACATGATCTGGTCTTGTATGTCCTGCAGTCTTCAGAAGAGGAGGGGGATCTTATAGAATAGAGACAAATCTTAATTCACATCTGCACAAAAAAGTAAACATGTCCAGATCAGATTGCCAACAAACAAGCTCTCCATATCGCAGACTGTACTCCTGTGACTCTGTATTTTTAGGATCAAAAAGGGTCACCATAAAATGCATGTGAGTATAACTCTCCTGGGGGAATTGGGTTCAAGTAAAACAGCCTCAGTGCGGTGACACTCTCCATGGTACATGGACAATTTCCATGCTTCAGATGAGGACCACACATAAACACTGGCACAGGGCCTTCTGAAAGTGTGCTTTTCTAACCCAATCCAAACCCAGATGATTTTGAGGAAGGTACTGATCGCTAATCAGTTCTCACTGGCAAGTTACACTGCCGATGAAGGATAGGATGCTGTATAAACTTACATCTGAAGTGGCAGATTTTTCATTGAGGGGTGGAACCCAGCGGCTGGATCAATGGACTGCGTGAACAAGGGGGATTTTGTGTTTCACTACTCATTGTTAACTGTATTCATGTGCATCACAAGATGTTATAGGGTCCGTTGCAATACAGCTATGACTGCTAAGACTAGCTAAATGTGGCTCCAGTTGCAATATTTTAGAAATCCCAAAACTGAAGTGAAAGGACAATAAATGCTTCCTTTCTGAAAAGCGATCCATGAGCGCACACCAAGATTTCTTTCAGTGATTCATCATGAAAGTGTCTCTTCATGATGGCTTAATACATTTTTTGCATTATCATTATTATTATTAGTTGTTGTTGTTGTTGTTCATTTTGTATCATATGAAGCCCTCACCTAAGAGTTTTGAGTTCTAAGAGGTTCTAAAACCACCTGCAGACATGTCGCAGTGTTTTTGCAGGAAAGAGAGGAGATAGGAAGTGAAAGATGTGACCAATCAGGGAAAGTATGGGTTGGTCTGGAGTTGCTAACTATAGAAAATGCATCTGCTACGTTTGTCAGAAATAGAACATAGCTGCTACTTACAGCAACAAGATAGGCAGATGTGTGCGGACCGGAAATAGGCATGGCCTGATGTCACAACCAATATGGTGTCATGTTTTCATCTGTATATCTGTTGTTTACTGTTTCATTTGCCATTCATAAAGCTAACATGACTATAGATATGGAGGTCCTCACTTTCCCAAGATGTACCCCAGAAAAACAGAAAATTAAGACTCAATGCCCTCATAACATAAATGAAGGCAGCTGTTTCACTACCTCAGTGGTTTCCAGAGTTACAGCACGGCATGCCTGTTTTGGTTTCCAGTCTTGGATATTGCAGACATATGAATTCATATGAATGTGCACAGTACAAATATATTCTCTATATTATGCTTCATGGACCGAAGATGGATCTGGCATGCATACAGTTCAGTCAATCAGGATCCACACTGCAGCAGCTCTATCAGTCAACAACATGAGAGGACAAGCACAAGAGTCTATTACACAGAGTGGATGGACAGGAGACAGGCAGAGGACAGGAACCAAAGAGACAGAGAGAACAGGAAAGGACAGGAAGAAAAAAGAGAGGACAGAAGAGGGACGGACAGAGAGACACTGGACAGTGAGGCGGGGCCTGTGCTTACGATGATCCCGGCCCAGTGCGGGGTCTCCCTGGCCAGCAGGGAGGGGCTGATGCTGTCCATGATGAAGGCCACGGCCGTAATGGAGATTCCCAGGAGCAGCTGCAGCAGGGCCACGAGCAGTGGAAAGCGGCAGCCGCAGCATGTGTGGCGGTCCCCCGCCAGACCAGCCCCGCCACCTCCCTTCCCTTCCTGGACGGCGGCCACACCCTTCTCCCCTGCTTGGCTCTTGTTGGCATTAGGGCCCGGGTCTACGGCCTGCTGTTTTTCCTCTGTCCCCATTTTCTGCTGCTCGCCTGCTTGCTCTGCTCGACTTGTCTTCTCCTCTCCTTCGTCTCCCTGCCGCGTCGTGCCGCCCGCCCCTGACTGCCCTACCCCCCAAATGGCTCTCTCTCTCCGGCACAGCCCAGGAACTGCTTCTATTTGGAATCAGAGAGGGCTCTGAACTAATATGGAAAACATTTGGAGTGGATTCCTGGAGCAGCCCAAGAGCCACATATAGAGCAGAGCAGAGCGCAGAGGAGGAAAGAGGTTGGGGGGTTAGGCAGGGAGGATACAAAGGGGGATTCCAACACACAACTGGAGGGTGACAGCAAGCAGTCGGCTACAGCAGCAGGCAACCAGAGCAGGCAGAAGCAGGGCCGCTGTGGGAGACATGGGGAGAGGAGGCAGAGGCAGGTGGGGTGGGGGGGCACCACGGGAACACCAGGCCTCCTTCACGCCCGTGGGCAGCTGTGTTGGCCCTGGCGAGGCTGCACGCACGCAGCTGTGTCAGCTCTCACACCCAGAGGCAGAGTCACATGACTCACACAACGCCTAAATGTGACCAGGAGTCATGTGAGGGCTTAAGGCCTTAATCTCATGTGATCAAAATATACATGGATTCTTCTGGAATATAGAGAAGTTTTTCAGGCAGATTGTTCCTTAGAATTTGTCTGTCAGTTTAACATCTTAACCTCTATTTCCTTTTTTTGCACATGGGAACAGGTTTCATGTATAATACATCACACTATACCACAACTTCTCAACAGTCATCTATACACTTTTATTGTGAACTGCTGTACAGTAACGGTAAACCAAACTTTGCGTAACATGTCTGCAATAAATATCCCCTGATTTCAATTTTCATAATTATTTTACTTCTTTACTTAAAGATCCAGATCCATGAAATAACAAAAAGTTTCTCCTACTATGCGACGATTAATTCTGACGATATGTCAAAGATGTGTGAGGGCTCAGCGCACTTATATCTTTTCAAGTGGAGCAGCTGTCACACCTCAGAATGACCTGTAGTCAGTGTGCCCGTAGGACTGTGGTGTTTTTGTACGGTGATCCGGTTATAGCGATTCGTCCCCCTCCTTAACAAGTACGTAGTGCTTGTATTTGCTTTTGGACAGCTTTTTTCTGGTCAAGCGCGACACCTGAGTCCCAGTTTACTAAAATTAACATCAAGGGGCGGCAAAGCTTTTCATTGAGGTTGGTTAAAAGCATCGATCACGTTGAAAGCCCAGTGGCTTTACAAACTTGAAATCGGATTAAGGTGCTGTCTGCACTACCAGCTGTAGCGGCTTGCTTTCAACACGTTCCCCCTGCGACTGTACAACTCTCAGCCCGCGAGCACGGGCCTAGGGGTCTGCACACCGCTGCAAAGCAAGGGAGACTCGTGCTTTCTAACAGCCCTTAAATGTATCAGGCAATCATACAAAGCCATATTTACAGAGATGCGCCTGTATAACATGAAAACACATGTATAGCACATTAACAGTATCTGAAGAGGTACACCCCTGCTTTACTCTGCTTGCTTTACCTCTTTGAAATGGAGCATTTCATCATAGAGGTAAATAATTTTGTTTAAACGCGGGAAGTCGAAATGATTGCTACAATAGATAAAATCATAATGCCAAAGATCATGTATATAGATGTCGACTCAATTACCATGATCTTCATCAGCCCATTATTTAATTTGAACTTTTATCGTGAATCTTTTTCACTAACAGTGAAAAGGGAGTGAATTCGACAGCCACATATGTTGCTTCACTGCACAGTAATATTTATTAATTAATTAAGACATTCAGGTGAGGATAAAGCTGTTTTTTGCACTTTTATCAAAATAATGGTGATTTATATGTTTACTAATTGCTTTCGGGCAATGCTTTAGAGTCTTCTAAAAATGCATGTGACTGCGTGTAAAGGGTTCTGTTTGGCCAAAATGTTTCTGTATATACATCAGTTACTATAGATGCTTATAAATGTAAGAAAATCTATCAGTCTGCACTGCACAGGGCACTGGTTTATAGCATCGCCAGCCTGCTACGTAGAATGAATTGCAGCAATGTAATACCACGCTATTGAAAGAGGATCATCTAATGAATTTAAACATACTTCTGGGTGAATGCATGCGTGAAGTCCTTGTCCGTTTTCTCTGTTAATATCACACAGAATGTTTTCAGCTCGCCAGTTAGTATGCTTTACATTCAGAGTGCACTGCTATGGCTTTCTGAGCTGTTCAGAAGACCGCAGGTAAAAACCCCGGTTGTTTGTCGGCACACTCAATGCATACTTGCAGCAATGAAGCCACGTGACATTACAGTGACGCGACAGTCGATACAAAATCATTGATACAACATTGTAAGTTATAATTTGAAATGCGAGTCTAAGCGAATTTTCTTGTAGTGTTTTGCTTGCTTAAATAGACAAAACCATCTTTCCCCGGTTATACAAATGTATTTTAGGAACATAAAATATATTATTGGCTGTGCCATGACATTGCCTGTATCTGTTTAGCAAAGAAGACAGTATTGTGTTCAAATTTAAAGGCAGGTTAAATAACAGTAACTGCGTTGTGCTGTACAGCACTACATTGCTTACATACTGTATGAATACTGTATAATTCGTCAGTAAGCTATAGGCGACTGCATTTCCCTTTTTCTATTCATACAGTGAGAGTAAAAGTAAAACTAAAATCTCCCCCAAAATCGCGATTGGCTGATGAAAACTCAGTGGCGCCCAATAAAAACAAGCCCTTCCTATTTTTGCCATTTACGGCACATGTTTGAGCACGAAGTGTTTCTTGCTGCTATGGTTACTGGTAATGCCTTGTAGGTAGGCTGACTTTGAGAGTGACTGATGAACCAGGAAAGGGTTAAGGAGGAGTAGCTTGTCTTCACGTTGGGTAAGGACAATCTGCACATCACAAAGGAGCCGTCAACTCGCATCCTGGGCACATTTATTTCCATGTGGTCTTTGCAGAGGGAGGTGCACAAGCGCAGCCGTACAGAGTTTTTTAAAACTTTCAACTCATTCTATTTTGTTTCATTTTTATCATTGTACTCTACCTTATACGTTTGAATTTTCCTCGTTAACTAAAAAATAATTTGGGATTTCTTGAAAAAGTACGAAGAAAATCAGCACAGGATTTAAATAGTCCATAATTACCGGTCTGCGAGTTGGTGCATTTTACACGTGAGTTGGGAGCTGTTCCGTTTGGAGACGCGCGTGCGCTCTGGTTACACACAAACTGGTTGCAAAGTGACCGCAGAGAAAACTGGTTATCATTCTAAAGTGCAGCGCCAGTGGATGTACACGAACGGTTCAAGATCCCTGTAAACGCACTTGTAAGCAAAAAAGTTATGGATGAAAGAATACCACGTCTGCAAGACAGACAATTGCTGGATCACGCGGATTTTCTTGGGTAAGTTTTTATTTGTTATTATTATTATTATTATTATTACTCCTACTATTATTACTAGTGTTATTATTATTATTCGTGTTTGATTAACAGTTAATATGGAAAGTCTAACAAGTGGACATTTTCTTATAACAGAGTGGAATATTCGTCGCTCTACATGTGCAAATCAAAAAGAGGAATGAAGAGAGAGGAGAGTAAGGTAATGAAAGCTCAAGTTTTGTCTTGTTGGGTGAACGTTTTGACTTGTTTTTGGAATGGATGGTTTTATTGCATCAGACTTAAATTGTACCAGCGCGTTATTCATTAATATCATATTACTTACCATTGTATTTAAAATACAACTTTTTTTTTATCAACAGGAAGCTTATAAGTTACCTCACAGACTGATAGAGAAGAAGAGACGAGACAGGATTAATGAATGTATTGGACAGCTGAAAGATTTGCTGCCCGAGCATCTGAAATTGACGGTAAGTCTATTCCCATGTGATATGTACCAGCTAAGTGATGTCACACATCCTTTAGTAATGATTAACTGTGCCTTGACACGTGCGAAGTTGTGCTTGTATTATTGTAAGATATCTGGCCATTTCAAAGTAATAACAGACTGCTGTCTCGAACGTGTCCCTTTCTCGTTTTTGTGCGCAGACGCTGGGGCATTTGGAGAAAGCTGTTGTTCTCGAGTTAACTTTGAAGCATTTAAACACACTAACCGCTGTGACAGAGCAACAGCATCAGAAGATCATTGCATTGCAGAGCGGTAAGTTGCATAACACCGAACCTTGATCAAGCTTGCCAGTTGGAAGTTGCCCAAAAACCCGACGGTTAGAAAGCACGTTGTCATTGTGTGAAGGATATGCATGCGGTAGAATTTTAGCAGTAATCAATACTTTACCCTTTGTTGTTTTTGTTTAGAAATGTTTCCATGCCCCCTATGCTAGCGTAGCCATCCTGCTGTATGAAGCTGCAGATTTCTACTATTAACTATTTCTAATGCATCTGTCATAGGAGACCGATCCATGAAATCCGCCATTCAGACTGATTTAGATGCTTTCCATTCTGGCTTTCAAACCTGTGCAAAAGAAGTCATGCAGTACCTAAATAGATTCGAGAACTGGACTGCGAGGGAGCAGAGATGCACGCAGCTCATTAACCATTTGCACAAAGTTTCCGCACAGTTTCTGCCCAACGCGCAGCTCCTGTCGCACCAGTTATCTGACAGCAAAAGCGCTGCCACAGTTCAAGAGCACGACGGCCAAAAAGCGGAAAGCCAAGCAAATTGTGTGCCAGTCATTCAAAGGACTCACAACGGGGAGCTTAACGAAAATGACACCGACACCGACAGTGGATACGGCGGCGAGGCGGAGAAATACGAAGGGAAATTTGACAAAGAATGTAACGGCGGAAAGTCACAAGGACCAAAACCAGTCAAAATTAAGCAGGAATTTGGGGACGATCATCCTGCGAAAAAAACGAAAATAGACACGACAGGTATTACGATGGGGAGCCCGGATCTGACAAACAGACCGGACGTGGCTTTGTTAAACTCGTTGATGGGACTCGGTGGTGTGCCTCTCGGACAACAAGCGCCTTTTTGCATGCCTTTCTACTTCATTAACCCCTCAGCCGCAGCGTCCTACATGCCTTTATTCGACAAGTCCAATTTAGAGAAGTATTTCTACCCAGGTACCGCAGCGGTAACCAATCCTTTCCCGTTGCTTTACCCTGGACTCCCAGCACAGGCTGCGGCGGCTGCAGCAGCATTTCCCGGTTTGACATCCGCGCTGTCACTGGATAAACGGTGCGGGTCGGCTCCTCTCTCCCAGAATAGCGACTCTGCACCTCCTGACTTTGACTCATCGAACGAGGTGGAACCGTCCTCACCTGCCGCAGTCGAGGACAGTTTGGATAAGGAAAACTCCGACAACGAGACCCAAAAGACTGAAAATGAAGCTACTTAAAAAGCTTGATGACATTAACTTTTTTGGCTTGTCAAAATGCGACACTTTGTCAGTCTTTTCTTTGTGTATTTAAACAAAACGAAGACAACGTTGCTGTTAATATTGCTTTATTTTGATGGTTCGTTCTACGTTTCTGGTTTAAAGCAAATGCTTATTCGCATTTAAATAGAACATTGAGTGTATTCATTTAATGTAAAATCATGTAGTTTGTTTACATTTCATAGATCCAAAGTTTTATATTAGCCTATTGTGTTGGTTAGCCTTGGCTTGATAGGTAAACCTTTTAGAGCGCTAACAATGTCATAATGTTTAAAGAATGCTTTGACATGCGGATGTATAGCCTGCTCATTAAAATTGTGGTTCTGACTCGTGCGCGTCCCTTGTGGACTGCACTCCTGCACAGTAAAGGGAGCTCACGTGGCCGGTACTTGGATGAAAAGATACACAAGGTATATTGGCACCTCAATGGAATTTTGATACTGAATGTAACTATTTTTAGAATATGAACGTATATATTGAAAATGATCAAATTCCAGGTGTTTTGCTCTTTGCAAGGTAAAGTGCACTTGTTCACGCCTTTTGAAAATTTGCTGTTCATTTTTAGACCCCCGCCTGTTCCTGTTGTTATAGTCAAGCACTGTATCCAAATCTGAATATATTTTCCTATATACATTAAATAAATTAATAGGCAGGAGTCCTAGGAGAGTGAGTGTGTGTGTGTGCATGTGTGTGTGTTTGTAAAGCATTATACTTAAAAGATAACAACCTTTGCATTCCTGTTGTGCTGTCCTACTCAAACATATTGTTCACACTGCTCCAGCACAAAGTATACAATTGAAGATACACTTTACAATGAAGTGTCAACATATTCAACACCATTATGCTTCATTCAGGGAAGAAATTACCTAGTTGACAAAGTTAACTCAGAAATTTGTCTCCTAAAACTATTGTCCACTGAGCATAAACCACAGGATGCACTGTATGTTAGCCACAAACGTAAAACCGCTGTCCAGTAATAGGGGAATAAATCCATCCAGTTTTTCTTTTGTTCCTGCATTCCTTACAATTCTTGGCAGGTACAGTTCTGGAGATGCATGTGCATCCATGGGGGAATCAGCCCATTGATTCTGCCATTCAGAACTGTTATAGACTAAAAATGAAGTACTATACTGGTGTCCACCTGGAAACGCGTGCCACTGTGCTCAGAGTGTGACTGTAACAACTTTACGCTTGTCACAGAAACAATTCCCATTCTCAAGTCAGTTCCATTCCCTCAATTCCTATTTTTGAATCTTGGGAAAGCAATCAGTTTATGTCAGACTTTAGCTGTTTTATGCCTGTTGTGGACTGTAATTTTTATTTCTTCATGGGATTATGCATTTTTTTTTTTCAGTGAGGTATTTCATATGCTGTTATGAGGTGTTGTGGCACAGTAGCTGTGTATGACTGGTTTCATAAGGATGTTAGCTAAGAGAGGAGACAATCTGATAATAAATATAGTCAATCAATTATACATGATTATGATATAATTTATACATATAATTATGTATAAATATGTATGTATATATGTTCATTTTTTATATCCAGTGCTGCTCTTTGCTGTTTTGCCTCAAAAGCGCTGCGTTTTCAATTGTGATATTGCCTAAAACAGTGGCCGGTTTGTGTAAATATTTTTGTGAATATACAATATATGATGGAACCTATGTCCAAAATCATTGTGGTAGAAGAAATGTATGGATTTTTCAAGGATTTCTCAGAGATTGTTGCACTTTTTGTTAGTGCTTGAAGCGTAAGCTGTCTGAAATTGTTTTAAGAAAAATTCTAAAAATAAATATGGGCAAGAAAACTATTTTACTGGATTGATTTTAATTTTGTCATGATACATCATCTTGTGTTGCAGAGCTGGAGAATGACATTTCTAGTGCTGGGTGTGTAGAGGAAATGCAAAATGATCCAGACTTAACTGGGAATGTGTCCTGGGTTTTTAACATTTTAAATGCACCAATTCTTTTGACTTTACCAGGTATGTCCTTTATGTCACATCTTATGCTAATTTGTTTAATAAAAAACTAGCTGGTCCATTCAGATCCATGGAATGTAAATGTAAAACTGGATATATAAAATGGCACCTGTTCAAGTTCACAAAAGTGTAGCTTAATATTCTCACATTGGCTTTTTAAAGCATCGTCTGGTTGTGAAATCATTCTTCATAATCTTGAAAAATCCTTGTAGTGAGAACAGTGAGTCAACCCATGAGAGAAATGTCTTTGCTATAGTCACTGTAAATCTTATAATTTTGAAGTCTCACCAAATTGAGAAACTAAAGAAAGGTCTGATTATTTATTATGTACCTTTTTGTGGTGATTGAAAGAAGAAGTATTTTTCTTTCTGTGAAAAGTAGGACCATACATCTTGTCTGGCTGTTTCATTTTTTTCATTCATACAAAGCCTATGATTGGTGCCATCAGAGTAACCACTGTCAATTTTACTAAGCCATTGCTGGAGGTGAGTATTTGGAGCTGGGTGGTTGGGTTTATTCTTACGATTTTGTGAAGATCTGAAAATAATTCAGATTTCTCTATGGAACAGGAGAGTTACCGACCTTAGCCATGCTACTGGACTCCACCATGCAGCCATTGAAGGTAAGGGGGTAGCACTGCCAGATGCAGGGGCCCCTGCACCAGCCCTGGCCCTATGAACTGCACAAAATGTGACTTTTAGCTTTCATCCTGAAAACATCAACTAGCATCCACCCAGAGGAACCAGGTGAGGTGAGTGAGCTATTTAATCAGCTGTGGATCGATAAAGTGCTGAGTAATGACTAAAACAAAAAGACCCTGTGGCCCTCCAGGACCAGGGCTGCTAAGCCCTGCTGTACACGTCCAAACGAGAGTGGAGATATGAAGTGCCTTGCTTTTTTTAATCAGCTGACCAGAAATCACAGCAATGGAATGCACAGTAGGCCTTGAGTTAATCTGAGTCATGTGATTGGACAGACTCAAAAAACATGTCCACCCCTTCTCCACAACAACTGGGGTGAAACCGAAAAATCAAATCTTTCCAATCCAGTTATTTTTTGTTTTTTTGGAGCTTGTAGCAGGTCTAATCTTTTCTCTAATTGTGCAAAAAAAAAGTGCATTACTCAGTAATTCGGTCCTTTTGTAATGGTCTTGCAGAAGTACTTCTCTTGAATATTTAATTCAATAAACAGTTTTAAATGATTTTTTTAAAATAAAAAGCTTGGGCCCCAAGTGCATTACTGAAAAATATGCATACAAGTTGTTATTTCTGAAGTTTCTCCTATTATTACTTAATGAATGGCCAAATTAAGTTCCCAGTTGTTACATTTACTGGACAGGTTGCTTTCATATGAGGTTATACAGGTTTGTTTTTATATGAGGCTAAATGAGGTATATTTAGGAAAGTATACCATTTTAGCAAACAGCACAACTTAATCAATCCTCTGGGAGCATTGTGTGTTATGTGCTGCTACTTTATATGGCAGTAAGTATTGCAGGAGTCCTTTAGTGGACTATAATATTCAAACAGTCCCATTCAGAGTGGTTTTACTTAAGAAATGTTTTTCCCTCATATTTTTACAGGGCCTTACTTGTCCCTCTTATTTCCTAGAAGCACAATGAGGATATTTCCTCAGGCCAGTGCCGGTCTCTTGTTGAGTGGGATTTCCGGGTGTAATGGATGCTTGTTTCCATGGAGGTAACCAAGGGACTAAAAGAGCCTCCAGCAGCCTTGTTGTCAAGTCAAGCTCACAGATGCCACCACATGTTATATCCCTGGATTGTCTCCAGAGGAAATTCTCTTATTAAAATGGGAATCTGACAAATTACTATGAAAAATTGGTGCAGTTGCTGGAAAAGAACACTTATATAATTAAACAATTTGGAATAGGAATAATAAAATACAAATAACAGAAAAAAAATGAGTTAAACCATCAGTCTAACTCAAAATTTTCCCCCCTTTTTTTTTTACTGCACAGCTGACATTTTGGTAAATTATAGGGGGCATTTAACAGTAATCCACAACATGCTGAAGAGGAAAATTGTCAGTTTAATCTATTTTCAGCTATGTTAAGTCAACATTTATGTACTGTGTAGAAGTTACAACTTTAGTACGGTATAGCACAACTGTACTAGTGGTAAGAATGTGACTGGAATGTCCCATAATCCTCTACAGTTCTCTTTCTAGTTCAGTAGATTGCTGTACCCAACCATGCCAGACAAAAACATAATAAATCCCTCTCCCTCTAGTGTGATCTAGGGTCACCTCGAGATTCTCACGTGTGTTTATAGCACGCAGTTTAGCATGGCGCAGGGGCCTCGCTTAACGGCCATTTGCACGCACACGTGTTGTAAACACTCACCATAATCATCAAAGGCAAAGTACTGAAGTGGTTGATCTAAAGCAATGATGAGTTTTTCATGCGGAGTCTGCAGTCGCACACTCAAACAATCAGAGAGTCGTCTCAAAGCATTTGCTTCAAAAAATTTTCAAAAAGCAACAAATGAGAAAGGAGCCTGTGTAAAGAAAACAACACAAAGTTTACCTATTGCAAGTAGTTTCATAGATCAATATGTGAATTATCATTTCAATAAAGTTTCAATGTAATTGTAGCAAAGGCACTCGCAATTATTCAACATTTTTACCTGCATGCTTTCTCAGGAGGAAGATAGACCTTGTTAAAAGCTGCTTGGATTTGCAGATCCTTGTAACTCTACCTACAAGTCCTGCCATGTGATTAGCTCAAGGTTCCTCCGAAGAGACAGTTTAGTTTGGGGTTTTGTTCCTAGTGGCCATCTGTGTACTATATTGTTTTGAAAGATTATCTGTCTTTCAGTGGTTGTTCTTATGGCATGTCAAGGTAAGGAACTTGTCAGCACTGGGCACAGTCTGGAATGTGTCCTGTTTGTGTCATTGCCGACCAGGAGTCCTGTAAGGCAGTGTAGAACTTTCTATAATGTCACAGAGGAAAGGAGAGATTCAGTCCTCAGAACATCTCCAGTCCCATCACAACCTGTGATGTGCCATCCCCAGCTGCAGGAAAATAATTCAGCAAAAATGTAAAATAACTACATGCAATCCATTTGGTAAGAATGCTTCCTTATCCTAGGGTCCAACATTAATTCTTTGACATAACTGAATTACGCATAAGACCAAAGGACGTCTGTCCTCAGTAGTCCGTTTCCGCTGACGTCAAGCAGTTCTCTGCACGAACCGGACGCTCACGCGCATATCTATGACATTTGACCGACCGGCCCGTTTTTTTCGACTTCGTCTGCTTGTGAAGAATGCACCCGTGGCTGGGTTCATTCTGTGACTCTCCCTCTCACATCCCGCGGGTACAGAGGGCAGACACACGCCCAGCCTGAGTGAGATTGTGCGAAATGATAGCTTGCCCACCGAAAGAAAGAACGTGTGTATTGATTCCTGTAATTAGCGGTAAATGACCGTTACATAAAAGGCTTTTCATGTGATACCCAGGCTTCGCAGCAGCGTGATCAACCTTGCACGCACCGCCCTGAAAGATTAGAAATCTGTGTGTTTGATGGATGCAGTGTAGCAGTAAAGTGAAAGGTTCTGAACACAGAAGGTTGCAGATTCACCCATTTGCACCATTGAGTAATGCAATTAAATCTAATTAACATTATGCAAATTAACAACGTGAAATTTTATGTGATCAGGCTGCACAGATTAAATCTAGAATGCACATTATACGAATTAAAAATTCTAGAATTTCGCCTGTCACATGTCAAATTCACATGTGGTGCACCCACTGCCCAGCTCAGCTGTCACTGTGCAGAAATAAGTAGTGGCTACCCTCCTCTGAAATGATGGTGGATGCTGACATTTATGGGATCAGTCTGCAAATACAATGAGAAATTCCAAAATTAATTTTAAATATTCATTATCAAAAAGTAATAATAAACTAATAGACACCAATGCCTTTTATCTGGTCAGATTTGTTAATAGTAAACAGTTTAGAATAGCCAGCATCTTTATATTACTCATGCTATACCTGTCCTGTAACTTTCAATAGTAATTTAATAGCTGGTATGATAATCTGTCCTTTCTGGTGTTGTTGTTTCATAAAAAGTTTGTCTCTAGAAGTGAAGTCTCACTGGTTAAGAGCAACTACTTGATGATATGTAGTGGTGCTACTTTTTCTAACAGGATTAGCATTGCTAATTATTGTATTAAGCCATTAAAAATATTTATTTTTCCTCTTGACTCCCTCTGCATTACTGCACATAAAGAGAACAAGAGTATGCCCTGAAAAGTGAAAAACAGGAAGACCAGGCTGGGAATCCAGCCAGCACCCTAATTTTTGTAAGTGTGTACAGCCATCTTAGAACAAGACTTTGTTTTTGTGCCCCAACCAACAACAGGTCAGGAAGGCCATGTTGATAAGATCTTAGCAGAAGCTCAAAAAGGAGCTATAACAAGCCATTAGAAAAATTCTGAATAATGATGCTGTTGGTCATTTAAGTACAGCACAAGTTTCAAGAAAAACTATGAGAAGATCTGCAAGAGCGATCCATGGTTCTCCACTAGGGGGCAGTGTCACAAAATCTAACTCGCTTTACAAGATATGTGAATGGCTTTGCTTATATATGGCCTTGAAGTTTCTTTGGCTGCTTGGTCAACACAAATCCTACACAGAGAATATTTGGATGGACAGAAAAGAAAGACAAATGTTGTAGTGTACAATGGTTAAATTTATTATACACGATGCAGCACGTCTGCAGACTGATACAGGTCAGGAGAGCCTTACACATTGGCATTTCAGAGGAAAACACAACTCTGTTCATTCATATATGTTTATATATGTGTGTGAATATACACACACATATACATCCATATACTCATACACAGACATACATGTGTATATGTACACATATATGTAATATGCTGTTTGTGAATAGTATAGCATACAGAATCAGTATCAACAGTATAAATAAGTCAGGGCCTGTATCCATCATGATTGTAAGAGTGTTTTAGGCGTGTACTTAAAAATTATTGCCTTGCAGGTTCACTTACAGTAGGAGTGTATTTGCAGCTGTAACATTGGGCAAAGTCATTATAGAAACTCAGAATGCTGTGCAGGTTTCACAAGCTCTGAAAATATGTCTTGGGCACTGGAGGGTCAGAACTGTTTTGTTTCCCCCTCTCCCCAATGTGCAATCAGGAAAATGGCTTCTGGGCTTTTTGCTACCCTCAAATGCAGAGTTAAATTCACACCTTCGTTATCACCTTTTATAGGTTCTGATTCTCAGATTTGTTTTTTGGTTCACATTCCTGGCATTGCTTTCAAAACTTGCATAAATTAACCTTACTGACTGTTTTGATAGTTGTCAATATGTCGCCCAAAAGATGCTTAACTAGGATGTTGAATAGACATCTCATGTTTTTATATTAGAATGAATATTGGTAAGAACCATATAATAATTTTGCCTTGGGCTTAACCCCAAACCACTGTACATGCTATTCATCAACTTTCCTAAACAACCAAACAATGTTGTAACAATAGAAATAACTAATTGTTCGTAAGTCTATGAAAAGACAGGAGTGTTCATGATATGTATTTTTCTCAAGTCCAGTAACTGAAATTCCACATTCTGTTATTCATTCACCTACCATCTCTGTTAAAGGGAATTTCAGTTTCTCATATGAAAACTTTTACAGACAAAAATACACATCTACATTAGAACACAATGTAACCATGAAACCAACATTTTGCTTCCAGAGACCCGTTTATAGTAAATTTTTTTTTAATCCAAGGACCCTTGTGCTGTTTCTGGTTACAGTACTTTTAATTATTTAACTGTTCAGTGTTTAATTGTTCAATCCAAAATGTCTCTGATTGTACTGCTTTGACTTTACACTCTTTTCACATTGGCATTATATTCCATAGGCCCCGGCTTTTTGTTGTTAAAACAACATACTTGAGTCATTAAACATAATAAAACACTTTCACATAAACCCATAACTTTCAAATAAACAACCCAATTTCCCACAGAATGTACCATATTTATGCTGTTAAGTACTATTTTTGGTGATGGGAATTTTTATGAATTTAGGCCTGATTGTAAAGAGGTTATATATAGCTGATATCCTTCTGCTTCACTGCCTTTCAGCAATCTGACATTCTAAAGCAGCTGACCCACCCCAAAGGCAAAGAGCTGCTAGAAATGTTGCTTTTGTTTAGGGTGTATGTATACCAAACATTGGCGTGGTTGATACTCGTCACCATAAACTACACTTTTCATTCTCTAATTAGGAAGTAAATTGTAACTTACCCTGAATCAACACTACAATTGGTTACGAGGGTCAAACAGCAAGATTTAATGTATTGCAATTTAAAAATAGACATTTTGCAGTTTAATTTGAATAGAATACTAACAGCCCCACAGTATTACTTGTTTGTGCAGCTAATCTGAAATCATCAAAAATGCAGTTTTCTTTATCAGCACCAGATGAGAATGCAAAATGCACAAAAAGTTTCAAAGAATGAAGCATGACACTTTTCTACAGAGGGGTAAAACAGGAGATTCCTGTTCTGTTCCGTGCATAATCAAGAGTTCTCAACATGTTGCATTTAATGGCAGATTCACACACTAAATATGCACAGCCAGTGGATTGTTTTCAACTTCATACACCTGGGTCTCACAAAGTTCTCTTTTTTTTCAGTTGCTAGAGCACTAAATAAAATATAGCATTATTTTGTAGGGTTGATGCATACATTCTCTGGACAAAAGATTTCAGATCCATTCCTGAAGCAGCTGGAACATGAAATGCTTATAACCGTATCATATTGCAGATAAACACTTAATGTTGAACGGGAGCAACACAAGCTGCAACATAAGAAAAAGAAACAAAAGAGAAAAAGAAAACAGCATGCAGTTACCAAACTATACATTGTATATAATACACAGTTAAAGCAGCACCTCCATTCACACACAGTTCATATTGTCAGCCTTGTTTCCGGCATGGCTTCAAACCAAGGCATTCTCAGTTGCTGCTTGTGTTTTTTAAAGGTGGCGTAATAAAAAAAGTTAGTTTATATTAGCTGTACACAACAATGTGCTATTTTACACATATTCAAAAATACTTTTTCCAAAACTACTGTATGTAGTAATGTATTTACACATTTGTGGAATAAGGCATGCTTTTGATCACCTCCTAACAAATGCTAAAACCATACATTGGCAAGGCCTTAATAGCTATGTATGTTTCCTTCATGTAACAATGGATGGCTCAACCGCACATGGGTACTGGTTTGATCCTTAGGACATTTCGCGGCGGGGCTGTTCACGTTGCTCTTCACGCTCTGTGCATGAAGGTGCATGTTTTCAGCACGTCAACTCCAGGTTCTCTTGGAGCATGGAATTTAGGAAGTCAGTGCTCTAGGGTTCAGTTCAGCCCCTGGTTGTTGACCAACTAGCTACAATATGTCTCCACGCTCATTCCAACTAAAACATAGTACGACACACTATGATGGCACAACACATTTCAGTACTCCTCATGTCAGAAATCAACATCTCCAAGGTTCTGGACTACCTACACAAATAAAACCACCATGTGATCAGCCCAGGTCTTTCCTGCAGAATCACATAGACCTGCCTTATTGCATCTTTCTTGCTTCCGTATCACTGTTTCCTATTGATCTGGTTGGCAGACTTCCTGTAAACCACTGTAAACCCAATACTACAAATTAATTGTTTGGCTGAAGCGTTGGAATCAAATGTAAAATGTATTATTTTTGCCTCCAGAACATATTTTAATCAATTTAAGTCTGAAATGTGCTGTGGTAGTTACAAAAAACATTTCCATTCCATTTTGTACTTTGTTAAGGAAAAAACCTTGAAATAGAGATTTTATGTCTTACCCCACCTGCATTTTGGCTCCTGTTGCTAGGTACAGTGCTAGAGTGGACAGCAGCAGTGCATCTTGAGACTGGAATTCAGTCCTGTGGAACACTTTTGCCTCCAGTCACTTCATTGGCAGACTTCCCAATAGTTCCACCTATTTTGTGTTTATATACTATCTTGCTGAGATTCCCATTTCCAGACTTAATTCAATTCTTACGAGATATTAACTGTTGAGTTGACTATCCAGCTGGTTTGTCGGATTTTTATAATATTTTATTACAGGAACTAATTATCATGAGTGTGCAGTGAATTGTAACATTGTGCACAGTTCAGTGAGTAGGGAAGTATTCTCGTAATACTGCACAGACAAAAAAATGTAACATGAAGGATCGTAATGGGGTCTTTGTTGCTTTGAACGTACACTGTGTTCATGAATAAATTCACACACTCACAGACATTACAAATATGGTTTACAGTGTGCTAATATCATTGAGGAGATGATAACCTTTCACAAAATTAGGAGTGAACAGAGGTGTGGAGGGTGTAGTGCTACTCTTCATTGAGTCACATGCAGTGGATTGCTGACATGTTTTCAATAAGCAATTCATGAACCAAAATGCATCAAGTTCTTAATTAGACTAAACAGGCTAAAATGAATAACAAATGTAAGCCTTTGAAAATGCTTTGCCCATGGAAACTACTACGATAGGCCCTGTAGAGGTGGACCCAGGCTCATTAATCACTATTGTTCTGGATGCAGCCACCTCATTCTCTGCCTAACACTGGGAGGTGGTTTAGCACAAGCTCTCATTTAGAGCTAAACACTGCCCCCTTGTGGCACACATCCAAACATGCACACTGTACTCGGAGGCTTTTCTTTCATGTCTGCAATTTGGCAACATTTTTTTGTTATTGACCCCATGGAACGTATCACAATACTGAAATGAGGAGGACAGACTGCAGGAGTTGTGGTTCTTTAGGGCCGCTCGGGTTGATGTTGAGCCTCCTCTGTTCATTTGAACTTGGGTGCATCTTCGCTGCAGCCTTCTCACCTGTAGGAGGACTTTAGATTGCCCCAGAGGTGATCAAGTCATTACAAGTGTCTGTCTGCAGTGGAATTTTCCACTCAACTGAATGCACCTAATACGCTGATCCAGTCTTGGGAGGGGCAATGACATCACTGGCTAAATAGCCCTTACCTCCACTTCCATAAGAAAATGAACATATAAGGCTTGTATCAACCAATTGTTCAAAAATTAGAGACAAGCTGGTTAAAACGCTAACCATAGCAGGGAGTGTGTTTTGTTCCAAGGCTTTTAGAGACACTCCACTGTCAGTCCCAAAGAGTGAACATGGATCCATCATGTACAGTGAGATTGGTCAGTGGTCTTCACTGCTGCAGACAGCAAGAGGGGGAGATCATGTGAAGAGGCGGAGCCAGACAAGAAAATCCCTTGAGGAGGCTGAGCCAGAGGGAGGGTCCCTGTGATGAGACGGAGCCTGATTGGAGTGCTCTGAGGAGGTGGAGCCAGGAGACAACCCTCCCACATAATGGGGTGGGGCCAGCAAACAACCTCAGGGAGAGGAAGGTAGAGGAGCTGGGGAGGGCGGGGTTTAGACATAGATTCCCTCAGGGTTGAACCCTGAGGATAGTGGGTTCTGCAGGACACGCAGGTCGTTGGGGAGCTGACGGGAGGAGCCTGGACGTTTTAGGGAACCAGACTGCGGAGGGTCTACAGGCAAGAAAAAAAGAAAAATTTTGATAAATCACCAATACATCACATGTACTACTGTGTACCAGAGTATAATGATTTGAGACCTGGGCTTAACTTAGAGGTCCCAGTTCCAGTAAAATGCTTTGCCTGAATGTCTTTAGCAAATATTAAGCAGGAATGTATACATGATAACATATAATATGTAAGTTGTTTAACTTGCTCTGGATGTCAGTGTAACTTAATGGCAACTTACAGATCCTAAATGCCTAAAATGTAGGTACACAACTTCAGTACTACAGTAGTTCAGGGTTATCCAATCATATCAGAGAAGGGCTGGTGTGGGCCTAGGCCCTTGCTCTAGCCTAGCAACAAAACAGCTGGATCAACCAATCATCTTATAATGGCCTTCAAGCTGTACCTCGATTGGTTGAATCAGGTGTGTTAGAAATTGGCCAGAGCAGAAGCCCCTGATACAGCTTGTCAATTGGAACTGGGAACATCAGATTCAGTTGCCATCCCAGAGCAAAGGGCTCTGACTATTCAGTTTGGTATAAAGATCTCAAACCTACAGGGATGTGCTGAAACAGAGGACTGAGCCTTTGCCTTATGAAGCGTTTGTCACCATCAGAAGAACTGTTGACGCAAACTGTTGACTCAATACCGGCAGACCTTTTCCATTAGTGTGAATTTATGAGACTAGCATATTGATTGACTGTGTGATCCACATAATGGACATGAACATTGTGCATATAATAATGGATGTCTGTGCATTAAAATAGTGGGCCTACAGTTAGTGGACTACGTTGATAGGCCTTTAGTGTCTTTAGTATGGTGACAGTTCAGAAAAGTGTGAAATTACTGGTATAAACACAGGACAAGTGAAATAGGACATCATTTGAATAAAAAAAATTACCCCAGAATGTAAAAAATAAAATAAAAATCTCTCCCATTTTCACACTATTATCCCTGTGTGACTTGAATAATCTGATACTTTTTTTAATCTGAGTCTTTTACCTGAACAAAAAGCAATTCTGAAATACTTATACTAATGGATATTTCACGCACAGAGAAGATGCATTGGGTTCTGATGTACATTTACTGTACCATCCTCATGGAAAAGTGGCAAATGTGGGAGAAAGAACAAGATCGCCAGAAAAAGATACTTCTACTCCATAGCATTTCTTTACAATGTTACAAAGCCATCTGAATGTCAGGGAGCCCAAGGAAAGTTTTTACAGTATTTAGCCATAACTATGTGCTGCTGTTCATCATTAAGTGGTAATGTGAAATGATGCACATTTGACCTGCTATACCTAGATTGACCACAGGGTGGGAGTGGTGGGTCATGTAATTGCAGCCCTGCTGCCGTGGATGTTTTCCAAACCTCGCGTCTCTCTGGGGCCTGCACATTTCTGGAGAAAGTGCAAACCCATTGAAAAGCTGGGGGAGGTCAGGACATTTGTTTAAAAAGCACAGGCAGACGACGGATGGTTACACGCACACAGGCACACAAATGCACACGAGCAGACACGATTTAAGCAACAGGGCCAGCTGGCTACTTACTGACTGTCAGACCCAAAAACATTGATGTATCTTTTAGTGCTTTTACCCCTATAATACACATAAAGAACAAGATTTTTTGCTACTTTTTAAAGTGAGCATTGTGAGTACTTTCTGTAATTTTGCTACTGTATTTTTAGGGAGCACCTTGACTCAAGGTCAGCTGAATGAAACAATCTTGTTATTATTGCTGGTCAGCCATTTTGTTCAAAGCTGGTGAAGAGTGTGGTTTAATCTTTTAAAAATATTCTCCTTTTTAATATGGCTTTCCCTCATGAGCTTGGCAGACAAGTTCTACTCACTTCCCAACGACCACTTTCCATTCCACATTTTATGTATATTTAATTATATATTAATTGCATATTTTAGTAGTTTTTTGTATCCTCTGCTACTGGTTAAGATAAATTTCACCAATCAATGAAGTGTATCTGTTCTCTCTATTCTTCTCTGTTTGGAGGGGCAGAAGTGAAGCTGGCAGTGTTACAGCAGGCAGGCAAGCTGAGCGCAGGCTTGGATACTCAGTCCACGTCAGTGGCCCGGACCCTTTGCAGCTCTGACGGATGTGGAAACCTTCCTGCTTCTGCCAGCGTTTCTACGCCGACACCTATACCCCCCCGCCCACCCGCTACCCCCTGGTCTTTGACGGTTCTTGGAAGCCAGTGAGGCAATCAGCGAGAGTGCGGCGTGAGTGATGGAGGAAGTCCGTCAGCCCCTGCAGTCTCCTGGCAGCCGTTGCCCCGGAGACCAGGAGTGACGCTGCTGCAGTAAAGCGCGTGCGGCTGTCAGCGACTGACTCATCTCTTTACCAGAAATCGACGCAGCAGAAAACGGCTCCCCCCTGTCATGAGGGTTTAAGGTTTTGCCTCCAAAGTGCTGCTGATTTTTTTTTTTTTTTTTGTTTTTTAAAGGAACAGACATTTGACAAAGTGTGTGTGGTTATCTATACTGTATGTGTCTATTAATTCATAAATAGTGACTATTTATACACACATAGTTCCAACTCCTGCATTGTATGCAATAATGCGGTATGTATCTGTATTGGCTGTATTGATCATACACTACAGAGGACAGAAGAGCCCATTAAAACAGAAAGAAACATAAAATCAATATAAAGATGAACGAGATTCAATGAGAAGCACAACAAAATGATGTCCAACAAAAGCCATCCTAAATGGGTAGATGGATACTATGCAAATTGAAATGTACAGGATTTTACAGGACAGCAACTTTGTAAATATATCCACTTATAAAAGCACAGAAATGTAAGCTGTTAGCAGGGTGTTGAGTAGTGCTGAGGTGGTGGACCACTGAGATCACCTAATGGTTAAATACGACACTAGAATGTGGACAGATGGGAATTCATCACTAATGACAAATATGTAATCAAACTTTTTACCAGAAGCCTCTTTCACCTTTATGTTTGAGATTTGAACAATGCGTCAGTCGAGTTCTGGAGAACAGTGAGGAGAAGACCTTGATAACTTGCAATTTTTTGGGTTCTTAACAGTGTTCTTTATTATATTTCATGGTATTTGGTATAGAATACTAGAAATTACCTTTTTTAAACTTGTAAAAATGTATGCTTTATGAATGCAATCCATGACAATCTAGTTTATGGCATAAGAAATTCTGAAAGCAGCAGAGTTACCCAGAATGCCTTGGGTGAGCTGTAGTGGGAGCATGCATACCTGTGCCCAGGCCAGCGTGGGTGACCTCCTCCTCGCTGAGCTCAGCGGGCAGCACGGTCACCTTGGTGCCTGTCTGCTGGATGAACTGCTGAAGGTTCACCTGCCGCAGCTCCTTGGTCAGCTGTTCCAATTCCTGCTCCTTCTCCTGCCAGACAGTCAGACAGTCAGTCAGTAAGTCAGTCAGTCAGTCAGGCATTCTATCAGTCAACTAACCAACGAACCATGGAAACATAAGGCAGGCCCTGACCATAAAAGAAACCAGGGATAAACAATCCAGAGGTCCATCCTTCAAACACAGAAACTTTTGCCTATTCAATTACATGACAGATAGGAGAGTAGTTTGAGCCAGATCCTCCAGAAAAATGAATTTCTTTGTTCAGTGCGTAATTTTCGATGAAATTATTCCAGTTTAACTTACAATCATTTGGATGATTCCTGGGTAGAACCAGGAACCCATGCAGTGCGATGAAGCACTGGAAAAGGGAGAGTATTTCCTCTTGTGGAAACACATTACTCTGTTTTTTCCATACTGCTGTCACAAGTTTTGACCTTTCACTATACAATTAATTATAACTCCTTTACCGTCTGGTAAAGTGAACAACTGGAAGCTAAACTAAATGGCAATTTAAGAAGTCTGAAATGTGACCTTCCATGGCAAAGCTCTCAGGAGAAAATAAATACATGAACTGAACCAATACCCTGTTAACAGTGATCAGTATGGCTGTTAAACCGCTGCTGCTTGGCTACCGGCCTGATTTCCATAAATAGGTTTTTGTGTACTTGCATTCCGTTTTCTTTAATCTGGTCCTTCGGCGCTGATCTGGGAGTCGTCTCATGCATTGTATGAGGTGGATTTGCTGTACGTTTAAAGCCAGCACAAACCTTCTTTTAAAGTTGGCTTTTTAAAACAACTGGGTACTTACTTTGTAATTTAACTCCCTCTTGGTATGGTGAGACACCAGGACGAGCACATGAAGTCACGGCCTGGTTCTGCAGGCTTTCACACAGCCTTTCAGTGGAACTACAGTCATGCAGATATTTAATTACCAAACTGTAAGTACGGCCATAGGCCTACATAATTAATCCTGCTTCAGAAAACCTCTGAGCAGTAAAAGATCAGCACAATCAACTGAACCGTATAGCATCAAACTCCTCCTAAATTATTTGCCCTTAAGATACCATGGGTAGGTTTAATATTTCATTATTTTTATAACTCCTGAACGGTTTTTCCATTGTGCAGTGCAGCGTTCCTGCAAATACAGCTGCATGCCAGAGAATGGGGGGTTGGGGAGCAGTCCTGGTCTTAGGCACGTTTACTCCCAGCACGTTCCAGGAGACACCTTTTTTTTGTCCTACCCTTCCTCACCTTTATTGAGAAACGGGCAGCAGAATTAACTTCCCTTTGTCTTATGTGGCCCTCTTGGCAGAGTCTGCTCGACCCCTGATGGATTGTGCCAGGATCCATTACGCGGTATGGACAAACAATGCACAGGAGATGTGTTAAACGCATTAGGCGAAGGGCTCCGTGGTGGAGTCTCTTAACCCAATGATTCAAAGCACCACCTGCTCCCATGAAGAGAAGGCAAGGCTCTCCGTCTCACGCTGTATCCTGAAAGGAGACGGCCTGTGTTTCTCAGCCATCTGAAAATGTGATTTGTGCCCTGGTTTGTGCCATTGTTTTTTTTTTTATTACGTTCTAGCATGAATAAGGTACACCTGAGGAGTAGGTATCACTCTGTGGGTTCAAAAGTTATTTTTATGTTTGCTTAAACACAGGTGTGACTGCCCTCTCTTGCTTACCCAGTGCTGTGGAACTCATCATTAACCTGAACCACAGACTGTGTATATGGTCTCTAGATAGTCAGCTATGCTTAATGTCTGTCTCTGTTATCATTGAATCGCAGTGGGTTTGGTTTGCTGACTCATTGTGAATGTTCCCGAAGGCGTGTGGTTGAAGGTAGAGTGTCCATAGCTTGTGTAGCAACACAGGTGCCAATGAAGCCATCTGTTACTGACTGGAATCTCCAAGAATCAGAGTAAAGGATAAAATTGTGGCAGTATAATCAGTTTCATACAAACATACACCAGACATTGTTGTTAAAAGTATTCCTCATACTGTACTGTTCTGTTACAGCTGCCCCATGTGAGTCTCACCTGTAGCCTCTTGCTGGACTGTCCGAGTGACCTCTCCACCGCTCTGCAGCTGGTCTCCAGCCTTGCTGTGTGCTGGGCCTGCAGGTCCAGCTCGGCCTTCACCTTCAGGACTTTGGCCCTCAGCTCCTCCTCGTCAATCTGCTGGGCCTCCTGCATCTCCATCTGCAGCCGCTCAGCCTCCAGGCCGGCCTCCATGCCCCGGATGCGGGCCAGGTAGTCCCCCAGCTTGGCCTCACACTCCTGTATGCGGCCGCGCAGCTCCTGGAGCCGCTCCTGCAGCTGCTTCTCGTTCTCCTGCTCGATCTGCAGCTCGTTCTCCCAGAACTCCTCCTCCTCAATCTCCACATCGTTCTTCCGCACCCGCTGCTCCAGCCGCAGGATCTCCTCCTCCAGGCTGGCCCCTGCTCCGCCCCCGGCCCCACCACGCTCCGCCCACTCTCTCAGCTCCACCTCGCAGCCCTCCAGCCTGCGCTCCAGCAGCTGGAGCTTCTCCTTTTGGAGGCGCACCAGGCGGCCCAGCTCCTCTCGCGGGCCTGGCACAGGTGAGGGCGCCGTCACTGACACGTTGTGGCCATTGAGGGCCCGGAGCTTGGCCTCCGTCTCCCTGCTCTTCCCAAAGATGTCCATCAGGCCCTTGGCCCCTCCCGTGAAGGTGAGTGACTTGCGTTTGGGCTCCTTGCGCTTGAGTGATCGGTCTGCAGGGGGGCGGAGCTTAGCCAGGGGTGGGAGGCTCTGCCGGTAGAGGCCGCGGGCCGGGCCCCGGGCGGCCCCATCCGAGGTGGGCCGCTCACTCAGAGAGGGGCCGGTGCGCCGCAGGATCAGCTGCACGTCGCTGGCGTACTGGCCCCACTTGTTGAGGGAGACGATGGGGTTCTCATGGGGGGCAAGGTGGCGCTCCGTCTCGCGCCACTGCTCGATCAGCGTGTACCTCCCAGTGCGCCCTGTGAAAAAATATTAAGAAGGTAAGCTCTGAGGGGTGACAGATTTTATATTTATAAGATAGGGCCTCTTTGGTCACTGGTGGCCTCCTCATAATTCTCTCTGTGGTCACCTGTAGACACCTCTTGGTCTCATGCATCTTCTTGAAGATGTAATAAATGTATGATATTTAGCCATAGTCTAAGTCCAGAGGAGTCTCTCCTTACTGCAGTACCTGGACATTATGTCTCTTACATCAATGCCCTCCACTACATGGTTACAGTTAAAAGTTACCTGCTGTCAACTCCTGTGCTGACCACAACAAGAATCTGCCTAAAGGTAGAAATTAATATAAATTATGAATGTAAGTGGCCAGGTTTTCATTACTATTAATGGAGATTATTCTCAAAGGTGGTGAGGGAGCAAAGAAAGTAATTTCCCTTTCCTTGAAAAGCATGATAGAGGTATATCAGAGCTGCAGGCACCCTGTCAGCTGCATTTCTAAGCATGTGGTGACTCTCCTGCAATTGCTACTTGACCTACAGATAGAGGACATGCAAGGTCTCCTGGGTAAAAAACCTAGTTTTAGAAAAAAAAAAGGCTGAATGAACATAGGTTGTCCAATGATATTTTATGGTATAGAGATAATATGAACTTAAACTTGTATGTGTCTGGTTCCAAAATGAAATGCATAATCAAAGAAAAATAAAAATCAGTTGGACAGACATTCTGTAGCCATATACAGAGAGATAGAAGGGGTTTTATGAAACACACATTTATATAATGACTTTCCTATTAAGATGCAAATCTGAATGACATTTGGGAAGTACACCACGTGAGGAACAGAGCCTGGGCCAGTGAAGCGTCACAGTGTCTTCCTACAGTGCTGAGCAGGACCAGGAGATCTCAGGGTCAGGACGCTGTTTTCGGCTTCACCCTGCCTTGAGTGTGGTGGTTGTGAGTGGGCCAGGGTACCTCATGTTACCCACAGCAAATCAATGTACATGCCAAACATCCACAGCCTACCAGTTTACAACAATGAGAGACTGTCTTCTCTGATTGGCACAAGCCCTCCTGCAGTGCTGTGTTGTCTGTGGGGTGAGGAATAGATGCTGGCTTTGGGAGAGTGCATCAATTGAGTGCACACGCTTCTGCTACACCCCTCCTTGTGGGTGCAGGTGACCCTGAAGTGACCCCAAAGGCTATGAATGAGTAATCTGCTTTGAAAGATTTGCCTCTGGTTTAGGCTGTTTCAGTGTATCCATCCCGTAAGCAGTGATTAGTACTGGCAGTGCAGTCTACACCTGCTGCCTGCTATGAGCTAAGTTTAAGATAGCAAACTATTCAGCACTGAAGAGAGGTGTGCAGAGATTATATGGTGTGCCACGTATTCCATCTATTAATCCCTAAACAGAATGTCTGATCATCAATACCAACATTCACAAACCCTGAGACAGAGTGCTGATCTGGATCAGCTTCCTCTTGCTCATACCCTCATCTTATCTATTAGAAAGCAAAACAAAAATGTCAGTCCTGTTCTGTGATGAGTCCAGATTGGTCAGCATTTCATTGTTTATTTCTTGCTTTTCTTTTTCATGGCATGCCCATTCTGATGATGCTAACCCCCCAGTGCTCAGGATTCTTGCATGTTTTACAAATGATGCTCCTCTTTTGCCACTTGTTGTTACCCTGTGATGCTCTGTCATCTTGATTGTACCCCACATTTGGACAGACAGTAATGTGTTTGCAGCTATTCTCAAATCTCATGGCTGCAGTTTTTCTCACTGTCAGGCAATCAAGACAGGAGAGAACGCCCCATTAAGGTCTGTCTGTTTCCAGACATGATTGCAGTCTGTGTCCTCAGTCCCAAACAGTCTATGTTCTCCTCTAAAAAAAAAAAACCTTAGCAAAATGCAAATGGAATTCCTCCTCAAAACAATGAACGATTCATAGCGGTAAAAACACATTACCTACGCTTTGACCCACTCTGCTTGTAGAGTCCTCCAACCCTGTGCCCTCCACATGTGCACACAATAACTTATTATTCAAAATCAACTGCAATGGACAACGGTAATTTGAATTCTGACTGAATCGAGGCACACAAAACAGTTGTGCTTTCTCGGTGCTGCTGGAGCTCCCTGTAATTAGTTTCTAATGGCCCGGTTATTCAGCAGCAGAGTGCATGCAGGAAGGGGCTTCAAACGCAGCACTGGAGGGTAATTAGCTGCGTCCACTGCTACTTGTCAACTCAGCCTCAACTAGAAAACTGTGCCTTTCTTTCTCATGATAAGAAATGGCATTTTTGTGTGATGGAAATCATGGTTGTATATAATATAGTTACATTAATTCCTTGATGGGGAGTTATGGAGAGAAATGCATCACATCAGTCTTCTGAATGACCCATCTGTCGTTTGAAAAGGGCATTATAAAGACTACACGTTGATTGATTGGCATGTCTGACTAAGAACATACAGTTTACTGTGGATGTCTTTCATACAAGTCTTTCCCTCTCTCTCTCTCTCACACACACACTCCTCTCTGTTCAACCTACCCTTCTGTAGTCACAGTGATTATTATAAGCAATTCTTCTGTCTTTCTCTCACTTGTTCCCTCTCCCTCAAAAATATTTAGGTGATTGACATATATGACAAACAACAGGCTGTTTGTTGTTGATGTATTTCATTTTCTCTCTCCCTCTCTCTCTCTCGCTCCATCTCACACACACACACACACACACACACACACACACACACACACACACATAAATAACTCTCTTTTGCAAGTACTGAGCCTTTAGTTTTAAAGCTTCTTTCCCTTTGCTTTCCAAAGAGGGGCACTTATCTGGGTGGGGCCAGACAAGAAAACCCATCCTCCCTGGTCAACCCAGGTTGCCAGGGAGAATGAGGAATGAGGTCATAATGGAAAAGGAAGTAGGGACCGTTGCTTACACATTAGATACATTCCAAACCACTGAACGAGCAATGAGCAAACCGTGAGTCAAAGAAAACTCCAGCAAAACAGAGGGAATTATAAGCAGCAAAAACAACAACACCCTGTTTGAAAATTATGCATTCAAAGGCACTTTGAGGTTGAAGAAAAATACATAAGATACCAAGGTTGCTAACAGTGATGCTATGTTGATTTAAATGACTGAGGGACAGATTTAAGAAAGCAAAAGGCATGCAACACTAAAATGTACTTAGTGTGACCTGCTGTCAGTATAAAGGGAACAATTTACAGAAAATAGCAAGGTGTAGCAGGTAATTAAATGTCCCTGAAATAGAATCTCAAGTTCAAAAAAGCTCCAAATACAAGAGCTGCAGGTATTTGGCATAAACTAAGACAGTTCTGTGATCCACTGACAAACAGTGCCATTACTCATCATCTTATTTAAGGAAGAAATTGATTTTTGAATTGTTTTATTTGAATTAATAATACGAGTAGCTGAGGCACAGCTCAGATGTAAGTTATTAGTGAAGTGTAACTGTTCAGTGACAGGCATGGTGGGGTAAAGGCAGATCATGTGAAGTCTCTTCAGCCAATGGCATTTGTTCTTATTCTTCATGTCTAATTATATGAATACAAGCTCATTCCAAAATGTACCAGTTTTATTCAGACATCATATTCAAAAAATATTCTATGAGAATGATGAGATCAAAAATGCAACTTGTACAGTTCTGCTATCCCAAAGAAACTTTTTAATCATGACAGTAATCTGTTGGTTATTGAATTCAATGCACTTTTTTTTTAGCTCTAACTGTGTGCTTTTTTAATCTGTGCAATATACAGCCATTCCCAAAATAAATCTTGCTCTTGGCAAGCAATTTTACCACTTACTTTAAGGTTTTATTTTTAAAATGAACCATTTTCCCCTTTTTTCTTCTCCCTGTGTTTGATTTCGCTCTGTAGTTACAGCTGGGCCCCCCACATACCGTGTGTGCATTCACATATAAACCAAAGGATCCTTTACTCAACAGGCCACATAGTACTACAGGAGAGCTAGCCATGATCAAAAGAGCTAAAGCAGAATAAAACTGAACCAGACCTTAAAATCAATTTCACTGCACTGGGAAGAAGCTAACTCAGCTGGATCAACAGAGTGGTCCTTCAGCTGAGCAACTCATAACCTTCTATTAATTTCCTGGAAGATCCTGGAAGGCTACTGCTCCAGCAATTATATGCATCTATGAAAAGAGCCCTTTGTCAAAGGACACACAAACCTATTGATTTCACTTGGCTCAACTTAATTGTAGAGGGACAAAACCACAACAAACTTACTGAGAATTAGTATTGATAATCTATATTTTTGGCTCTCCATCTGCAATGAATGTACTGTTGCACTTCTTAAAATAACAGTGACACCCTACTAGGCCCCTCCCTCACACCTGCACAGTCACCACTTACGCACAAACAGTCACAGTAAACAAGGACTAACGCTAATCGTTTTCCTCTCTAGCTTCATAAATAAAAGGATGCTCTGGCATGCCAGCCTTTTGAAAGCAGTCCAGCCTTTTTCCAGGGGCTGTCTGAAGGAGACGGAAATGACTAATGGAAATGACTGCTGTGCACAGCCATCGCAGACCCACGACCCACGCGAGCTGCACGAACGAATGAGCTTCCTCTCTCTGTGAGCAGGAAAACAGATCACCATGTCTCTGGACAAGGACCATTAGAACGGGAGTCAGCAGCCACTTATTCACCTGGGGAATGAGGACCAGGAGAAGAACAACAGCTACAAACCTAAGTATGATTCCAGGAAGCTTAGGTGTTTTTTTCCTTAGACACAAGACATTCAAGCCCAAGAATTAAATCCTGCCTACTCAGAAGTACAGTATGGAAGTCTGTATGGACTACTGGTTGGAGATGCAGTTTTTTGGTTCTTTGATTTTAGTGGTTTATACATCCTTTTCTCACCAAATTCACTGAGCTCAATATAGACAGCCTTGCTTAACAGCCTGAAAGAAAGACAATAGCAAAAGAAGGCGGGTTTCAAGCTCCGGTTCCTCTTAGTTGAGATTCCAGCAGCGGATGAGGGCTGGGTGTTTTTCTGCAGCCTGATCCAGTCTACGGGACCCTCGGGATCGTCCAGGAACGGAACACCCCGCTGCCTCCCCCTTAAAACCAGCATACGCCTCTCGACCGCGGCCGAACGTCTGAGACCCTGGCTCTTTCCCCTTATCTCACATAAAGCTTGGGTGTTCAACAAAGTCTCCTCAGAGACACTTTAGGATCAGTCCCTGAGCCGGGCCCAAGACGTGAGCGGTTTCCATTTCCCTGTTCCGGGGGCTATTCCAATGCCCACATATGGATTTTATTTTCTCTGAGAGGGGGAGGAAAAGATTTTTTCATGTAGCTTGGAGAGAGGGAAAGACAAGACTGGCTTGCCTGCTGCACTGGCAGGGGTGGATTAAGGAGAGCCATGTTGGGTAACAATGGAACCACATGGCTGAGGACAATGCGGCGCGTCAGGCCTTTCCCCCCGCCAAGACCTTGGCTGCAGTTGCACCATGGGGATCCCGAATATATCCTTCCTTGCTCTTCATAGTACAAACACTAAGGCAGCTTTTGGTTTCAATTAGCCAGGGGCCCAAAAACACCCCCCAGAGGGACTGCGGTCAGGAGACGTCAAGCCCACTTCCTGGGGCTAGGAAGGTGCCGGCTCCACGCACTCTCTCATTACGAGTGGAAACCAGATGCAGAAACACAAAAAAGTATAGTTGTCCCAAAAAAAACCAATACTGAAAAATCCAACAACTTTGAAGACATTGTGGAAAACACGACTACATGCTAATAGTATTTTTTATTCACTTGAAATACATTAGTTTTAAGCTACAGTTTGGTAATCAGAAACTTTTCATACACTTTCAAAATAGGCTTTACATCTTCATCCTCCATAATTCTGCATTACCCAAAATCTACAAAGTACCTGACCTTGTTTAAGGTACCACTACTCTTGGCATCCAAAAAACACTAATGAAAGATATTGTAAATTGTTTTAACTATGAGTGTATTTAATTCAGATGCACCACACAGTGCAGAAGGGGACACATTAACCCAAAATTGACAGTCACTGAAAAATCCCCCTTCATTATAAATATGGGCTCCTCCTTCAGTGCACACCAAAGCACTTTAATTCCATCGAATGCACTGTAACAAAAAAAGGCCATCCCCCCCATTGGTCACATGTTACCTTTTCTCTTTGTCTGCACAGCATGCACCAGTCAGTGCATCTTCCATGAATTATTTGTGGATGTACCAAAGCACCTGATATATGACTGTAGCAGAAAACAAAGGCAGAGGCAGTGTCATTAGGCTTTGCTTAAAGACAACAAGAGAACCAGACATATGGATTCCTGGACCACTTTCCCCAATAACCATTCACTCTCACTGCTTTCAACTTCACGTTTCCCGGTCCATACACTTATACATGAGCCTTAGCCACTACATCATATCCTCAAATCCACAATATTAGCCCACAATAGAAGGAGTACAACTTCTGTTAAAACCTAATAAAAGGTTGAAGAAAGCTTCCATGGCAGCCTGGGGGACAATGACATGGTGGATAAAAGTGAACTTTTACTTTTAGTAGAACTATTTCCCATCATGCCTTGGCACACAGTGGAAACTGAATGAAAGGCAATTGCTCTGTGATACTCTGTAGACCTCTTCCCACCTGCAGTGGAATGGATTTGAAGAAGGTTAGGTTCAGGTTTGTTCTGCTTTAGCTCATTTGATCATGGCTAGCTCTCCTGTAGCACTATGTGGCCTTTTGTTAAAGGAGTCTCTGTTGTGTTTAGGCCATCAGTCACGGCTAGTTAATACTGTTTGAATCATGTGACTCTCACAGTCTCTGCTCTCTTGTTGTTTCAGTTGGTACTATAGACCTAATGTTTTCCCACACCGACACACAGAGCTGCGGTGAACGGAGGTTGACCCTAAAGTTGTACAGTAAATGTGATGGAGTTGGAGGCTTGGAGTGGAACATCTGTCGTGTTTAGGGAGACCATCAATGGACAAAAGCCCTGGTGCATTTAGGCTGGGGAGGCGGAGTGTGGTATTCAAAAGAACTCCAGGATCACCCTGGCAGCGAGCGGAATAACAAGGGAATGTCTGTTCTGTGGTAGATAAGAGCGCCAGGCCGGAGCCTGATTCTCCTTGCAGCAGAAGTACAGATGAAAAGGGGAAGGTCTATTACAGTGTGGGAGGCTGAAGGTCTTTCATTTGGAAGCACCATGGACTGGACAGTGTGCCTTATTTTTAAAAGACAAGGAGCACAGTGGAAGTCCTGGCACTGTCAGCCAGAGGTCTTCAGAGATATTAACTATAGAAGGCCATTAACTCCTGAGAGCCCTTATTTGAATTAAAACGGATGTGGCTGGAGATTATAACTGTGACAAACAATTGTTTGAACAGCGCTGAGCACTGCGACGTCAGACACCAAGCAGTCCGCGCTAATTGTGTATTGAAGTGTGATATGCTAAATATAATTTCATTTATTCTATTCCATTGAAGCTGGAAATTTGAGCTCGAACACTCTGGGCTTCTGGTGCTTCTACCTCTATCATATCCATAACACATTGTAAAATTCAAGAAAACATCTATATCCCTCAGCATTTCCAGCAAGTATCATCTATTATTCTCCAAAACAAGCTTTTTTTTAACTTTGGCACATAACATTGCATACACTGTTTATCTGTTCATCACATGCCCTTATCCAGAGTGACTTCCACAGCTCATAGTTTACATACAATACACTTACAGCGAGAAAATTCAGCCTGGGATTTGAAGCAGGTCAGCTCACCACACATGGCAGTGCCAAAGCTCCATGAACATACCTCAGGTTAATACTGAACAAAGCCAGCAATGATGCCTAACTGGTGCAGAAAAACATTCCATACATTCTGGAGTCGTCTGGAGTCTGGTGTCCAAATATTCAATAAAGTACCGTGCTAAATCTGAATTCAGGCATTCGGTATGTGCTAAATTGTGATACTTGGCATATTTTAGCTGTTTCTGCCCTTTCTTTCCATTGGAACAGAAACCGGAGCTGTGTCTGGTGTGTGTGGTGCCTGGGCGGCCCCGCAGCCGTCCGGCCCCCTGGAGGCTCTCTCACCGATGGCCTGGGCCAGGGCGATGACCACCTCCTGGCAGGTGGTTGCCTCGGTGACCCCGCAGACGATCCGCTGGACGCCATCCACCCACACTTTCAGCTCCATGCTCTGTCACACGCGGCCACCACAGTTGCCCAGGCTGTCATTCCGCCATGTCGGGAGGAGGCACCACCCTCTCTCCACTCTCCTGCAGGGGGCGGGGAAAATCCAGGTTAGTAAGATGGAAGGTACATTTTACATGCTCGATCCTTATGCAGTGTTTTTTTACTTACTACTATCCATTTACACAGCTGGACATATACTGGGTAATTTGGGTGAAGTACCTTCCTGCTATGGCAGTGCCATATCTGGTAATTTAACCTATGAACTGAGCCTATTTCCTCAACCAGTTATACTAAACAAGACTCTCCTGTATATCTGAATGCTCTCATCCAGAGAGTGGCCGCCGCAGTTACAAAAAGGTGTTGGCCCTAATTATCCCCCTTTCAAATTTCCCAAACCAAAGTTTACCCAAGAAAATTCCTTTCTGACAGCAGCAATTGCTATACAGTCTGCCTATACGTACAGCGTAGTCTAAGTGATGCCTGGCTGAGTGTTGTTTGTTTGCCCATGAGGCTAATGATAGTTTACTGATAGGGAAAAGTGGCCTAATCACAGCATGGGAACTGTGGAAAACACCATAGACTTTAATGGACGATGACTGTATCTCTGAGAACCTAGAGAACATCACCCTTTACAGAGGAGAGTTTATGCCCACAGAAACGTTTGGCTCTAAATTATGATCTGTTACAAAGAACACCCGGGTATAGCGAGGCCAGTGGAGCTAAAACTGTGGGTCAAAGTTATGAAATTTAGAAAATTTTAACTACCTGCCAGACATTATTAGCTAGTTAGGAAAATATGGTTGACAAGTTTATGTTTATGTTTCAAAAGAGACCATACGACAACCACAAAAAAGGGAGTTCCTAAAACTGTATTAGATTACATACAGGAAAGAAACATTAAAATTATGATATGCATGATCTTGTGAAGGAGAATAAAATCTCAATAAAACAATGATGCCTTTGTTAAAGAAATGCAAAATGTTTGAATGTTTCCATAATGACATTTGTATGAAGAGCACTGAGAGAGAGAGAGAGAGAGAGAGAGGGAAAGAAAGAGAGGAGCTGACCCCATGGGGTTTTTTCCATTATCGCATTACCACCAGCCTTTGACACAGTGCTGGAATATTCTGTTTTGTTGTGGAGGACACAGCCACAGTGCTGTTCATTAGGACGTGTGCAGCAAGCTCATTTTCACCAGTTACAGGATGTAAGGACCCACCTTTATGTAGAAACTACTACAGTGCATTGGAAAGTACAATGTTTAATATGACTCTTATGAATGGTGATGGAAAGTGTATAATGTACAGTAAGTTATTTATATCATGTATGTCAACCTCCTATAATCGACCAGCAATCGAGTATTGATCTGTACCCGAGGCCACAACAACCTAGAAACCAGAACCCCACTGCACGCAGCCCAATAACATTCAATACACAATATACAAATTGTGCACTAAAAAGAAATATTACATATTTTACTGTATGGTAGGTTTCAGGCTATATGTTAAGACCAACATAACTCAAGTAGGGCTGAAACTGTATGGACCAAGTTTTCAAAGAGTGCACTAAAAAAGTTTGCCTTTATCTTGATTCAAAGACAAAAGCAGTTCATTACCATCAGCAATATGGAACTGAGGAAAATATCAAATCTACAGTAATGCTTAGAATAATTTTCCAACTGTGCACTAAAACAATGATGGTCAAAATACAAGTTATTCATACAAACCAAGTGCCAAGCCACCCACAGAGCATGGAGCAAATGACGGCACAGTCTGCAAACTTTGTTTTACTTTGTGTTCGTAATTCAAGGCTGCTAAGGTGAGTGGAGCCAGAAATAGGCTCACAGTTCCAGGATCCATGCGTGTAAATGGCTCTCCAGGAAAACATCTGCACAGCTCTGACAAAGACAATTGTTAAGCAGGCGACCTTTGCTGGCTTTATCTGGGGTAAAGACTGCAGCTGGTGCCATTGTCTACATCCAGTTCACTTCAGTTTCCTTCCTTCCAGATGTTTTCCACCAACAGAGGGGAGCGAGCGTCTCAGTGAAACTTTGGGGAGTGTTTACATAAAGGTCAGTGAAAACAGTTGTGTCTGTTTATGCTTGGCACCAGTGTATGCACACAGTGTTTTTCACATTTTTGGTATTAAACACGAGGAATGGCAAGCAGCGCTAATATTTTGTACCATTCTGTGTAAATAAGAAGCTATGTAAAAATCTTGTGCATATGTGTGCATGCGTGTGTGTGTGTGTGTGTGTGTGTGTGCGTGCGTGTGTGTGTGTGTGTGCGTGTGCGTGCGTGCGCATGCGTGTGTGTGTTGAGCAGTAAGTGATAGGGGAGGCAGGGTGGGGGGAAAACCACTCCTTTCTTTTCCTAATCTAATCTGCCCGCTCCTGATACCCCTCTGAGTCCCGCCTCCACTATCCACCATGCAGGGAGGCTGTGCAGAACATATGCCCTGCCCTTCCACTCCAACACACAGATTACACAGCATCCTACACACACACACACACACACATGCACACACTCATTCACCCCCCCCACACACACACACCATGATGCCCTTGACAGAACACTGCATCCAGCCAGTATCCTGTACTGTGCGTGCAGCACTATAATGCTTATTTACATGTGCATCACCCACAAAATAACAGTGACTGACAAGGCCAGCAATTAAAATATCCTCTGCTGTTTTACAAGCCGGGATGGCTTGCAGTCCTCCCTTAAGTGCCGCTGAGTGACTGATATGCATTACCTAAATGATAATAAGACTCCTCTGTGATTATTGCCTCAGTCAATATTGGATGCCTGCCAACTTCCTATAGAACAGCAAACTGATCAATAAGTGCTGTGTTGGGCATAGTTGAGCTTCTCACTTTACAGGAGGGCTCAAAACTCATATTAAACTGTTTGTGCACGGTCTGTGATGCGTATCATTAGTGAGAGAAGCTGCAGAATGTAGATCTAGCATAATATAGCAGGTTGGAAGTGGCTAGCACTTCCAGACCCTAATTGGTGAGATACAGCACTGGCCTTATATAGCAGTTTTGACTGCAAGAAAGTCAAAATCCTTCAAGGTTGTAATCAAATTTGACATGAACTGTCAACAATAACAATGGAATGGCAATGCTTTAAGTAAGGAGACAAAATCTTGATTCTAGGTATTCATGTCTTGACAAGAGAAAATTAAGTTGACTCAAATATGTATTTTTAAGCAGTGTAAGAATTTATAAAGGCAAAGAGGCCAGGAAATTCATGCAAGAGCTCTGGGGCACTTGACCTATGTCATGCAATGCTCTCCAACTGTGCCCATTGGCACAAATCATCCGCCATATGCTTTCCTGCTTTTAAAGGGACAGACCATTAACTGCTTCCGTGTGCTGGGAACATTCACAACAAGATTACCAAAGATTAAAATGAGCGGATACACACGAGCAGGAGCAGAGGCGCACAACGTGTTAACGGAGGGGGGGATTGGCGGGCTATTTTGGTCGCTGTGCCAGCGTGGTAAGATGGTAGGGACTGCACCAGTCCCCATGGTGAAATCTGCAACACTATTTTTAGTCCCTTTTAAGGATCGGTGGGGAAGGTGTGAACAGAGGCAGGATTTAGCCCCTTTTCCCTCCACTGTCCAAGGCTGGGAGCGCTAAGAGAAAAGAAGATATCTACCAGTGCTTGCAAGAGCAGAATTCAAACATGCAGAGGCCCGCTCCCGTTCCGCTCTTCCGCTGAAATGCCGAGACCTGCTAGTCTGTCGCACGAGAACAGCACCATTCTCCCAGCGCTGACAAGACAACCTTTTAGCTGCGGACAAAATCCCGCTCGCTGCGGTCGCAGCCGGAGATAACATGGAAACACACTGTAGCCAACCTTTAAAAATGCATTGCTCTGAGCATCCTCTTTTTAAATCATCCAGAAAACACAATGAAAAACTGACAATAAAATAAAAGAACAGTGCGTAAGTGGCGCAAATATTGCTGAAAAAAAATGTTGGTGAAGTAAAGTTTTGTTCAGTAACAATGAACAAGGCATACTCAGATGAACAACATAAATGAAATATACACATTTACATACACATTAATCATTACTTGGGAAGTTTGACTATGTAATCACTATGTATTTCAATGGTTAAATATTAAGACCTGCCAAATCCTTACAGAGGCAAACAATATTAAAAGTTAAATTTGTGCACATTTACAGAAGAACGGAAATGAAGGCGAGCAAGGACATCAGAACATAAGAGTGATGATTAATGATAATCAGAGCTGGCTATTCAGCTCATAATTTCCCTATAATCTACAGGCTATCCAGCACAATGTCAAGCCTGTGCGTCATTAGCTGATTGTGGCTGGGAGCGTACAGCCGGCCTTGTCCAGGCAGGAGTGGGGCGGGACACAATTGACTTGGATTACTCATGCTGCTGCAGCCGTCAAATTAGATCCTCAAAAACTAAACAGGCACCCACTCACTACCACCAGCCAACAAAGATGGACGTACCTCCCCACCATTACACATTAGCTCTCCTGTAGTACCACATTGGCAGATAGCTCAAAATAGTCACTGGCTTGCAGATGGGTGCGTGGAAGCACCTCAGTCCTCGATGTGAGGAGTGCAGGTGGCACACCAGTGATTCAAGAGGCACAAAAGTTCCAAATTGGGGACAGGAAAAGAGAGAGACCAGTTATTTTTATAAAACAGTAATAATAATTAGCGCCCAAGAGGTGCCCAAGAGGAGAGGCAGGTCTGATGGGTGGGAATCCAGGCTATTCTGGCTCAGAGGCCCTACTCCTGCATTTGTGAACTGCTGAAAGCAGTCGTTGCTGATTTTTTTTCTCCAATGGCTACTTTGTACAGAACGACAGTTAATGTGGTATCTCTGTGCCAAACAAGGCCCTCTGTCCTGTAAATGGGTTCATTTAAAGAGTAGAAAGGGATGGGGAGGGTGTGGGAACCCGACGAGCCTGTCAGGTAATAAGTCTCTGCATGGAAACAGCAGCAGGGGTAAAAGTAGGCCCCACCATCTGCTCCAGACAGGACCCCCCCTCCCTCTCCCTATCCCCAGCTCCGTGCCCCTCCCCCTTTCTCTACCACCCCGCAAAACTATATTAAACCTGTGTCTATCCAAAGACTGTACAAAACCCAACTGCATTAAAACACTTTTCAGACCATCACTGGGACGGTAACCGCAAGAGAAACAGCTCCACAGTGTTTTGACCACTTTGCATCTTGCACTGTTTTTCCCTTCCCCTGGGCCTCCCACCCCAACCTGTGGCACAGGGCATTTCTCACCACCATGGTCACGCTCATCAGCAGACAGAGAGGAGGCCGGGCTTGGGTGCCTTCAGCTGCTCTGCAAGCTAGTATGGAGGTTACCTCAGTCACTGAACTCAGAGCCAATAAAGTCATAAACTCTGTCCTCAATGGTATTAACATTGTGGAGCCCTACCTAAGAATGCAGTGTAGTTCGACATAGACTCTGTCAGGTTTGTTTTTATGTAGCCTTCAGCTCTGTAAAGTATGCAAGCAAGACAAACTCCCTTCAGGGGCAATGAAGATACCTCTACTTTCCAGTGTGCTTTGCAGTACAGGCCCTGGCTGGCTGTGCTATAAGATGGCTTTTTATTATAAATGACTCCAAGGACTCTGTTGGGAAAGAACCAACCTGAAGTCCCACTCTAGCTCAGTGGTGTGCAAAGACCTGAAAGGTTTTTTGGACTGTGTGTCTGCAAAGCCTGGCTCAGGGCTTCTGCTGGGGTGGTGAGGTAACGTTTGCATTCCAGGTGAAGATAATCAAAACATACAAAGATGTTCCCTCAGCTCTGTCACTATGGAGGACACCCTGAAGCTGCTAAAAAAGCCCAGTTTGGCTAGTTAATAGAGCTGATCTGGGGTGTCTTAGACTTATTTGCACTTCTGTCACGAGTCTTGCTGGTGAAACAGTCCCTCTACCCTCTGTTCCAAAGAAAGAACTCTATTCCTGTTATAAAGCGTAGCACTAAAGCAGCCCCCTTTTCTTTCTTAGCAGTAAAGAACAAACAGTTCTTTTTTTAACTGTCTTACCTTCTTTGGAGGGAGCCAACCAAATGCAGTGCACTGTTCCAAATTCTGACATGTCAATGGCTTTAAACTAACATCCTGCAGAGCAGACGGTCGAAATGGATAAGGGCTGAATTGTGGAAACATTTCAGATTGAATTTAGCAGAAATGAGGATCACTAATACACTTCATTAATTTATTTTAATTAGCATGGTGAGATTCTTTATTGCTTTGAAGAGTTTGGGGGCCAACAAAAAAAAAAAAGAACAAAACGGTCTCTGTGGATCCCTCTTGGCTCCAGTGAAAAATAGTCCGAAAATTACTTGTAGCCAGCGACCTTTGTCCAGCACCTCCTACTTCGGGTAGTCTGCACAGAACAATATGCTCTCTATTCTGGTCACACAATGCAGTTTGTGAAAAACGTAGAATCCCATTACATAATGACATAAAATCAGAACATGTTGGGGAGGGGGGGAACCGTCACTTAAAACTAGCCTCTTTGTGTACCAAGCTCCAAAGGGAGCCCTCAATACAAAATCCTAGTGTTGGACAATTTCAGATTAACATCTAACTTGATAATAAACTAATTAAAACTACCTAAGGATTATGAATATTGGGAAGCGGTAATGTTCATCTGCTTATGCAAATGAACTGGCAGCAGTGTTAGCTAACTCTAGACCTCCATAATCCACACCACACTCTTGCCTGTGCTGCCTGGAACTGCCACGCTGGGTCTATTATTCACAGTGATTTCAAAGGTATTCATCACACTGCTCACTGAGATCTATAATAGTCCCATTACTCACCATTAATTAATCATGCACCTCCACTTACCAAGTGTCATAAAACAATCTGCTGATCAAACATGGCCACAGTACTTGCATAACACACATTTAGCAGGTCTCTGACACACAGACTCAGGGGGCTTTTGAATCCCATCTAAAACTTGACCCTGTTAATTAGAACTGTACGTTAAACTTTGCCTTCATTTCTTGATGGTTCTGAGTCATTCCACAAACATAGCTTGCTGTCATGTAACTAGGAGAATAAATGGTTCGGTCTTACTTTACCGACTACCCATGTCCTACTGATTCTATTGACCCACTTTCCGTGTTCTGTAGCAGGGATGTCCAACTCCACTCCTGAAGGACCATAGTGTCTGCAGACTTTTGTGCTAATTTAGATCTTGGAAACAAGGTTTATGGACTCTTAAGCCAACTGGAGACATAACCAGCGCTGCAGGAGTTGATCCTGACACACAGAGCTCTGTGTTTATTCATCCACTTTTCATGTTCTGCTGATTTATTTCCCCATTTCCTTTGTTCTATGTGCTTTGTTTACCTCCTGTCCATGTTCTGCTGCTTTTAATTACCCACTAGCTATGTTCTACTACTTTTATTTACTCTATTTTTCCATAATATGATTGAGCATCTGTCCAAGTTACAGTGCATAAGCTGACCTGGAGGTGCACTTTACTACAGGAGCGATGGAGTGGCAGATTTATCACAGCTCTTAACAGCTGCATTCCGCAATCCTGGAGGCTTCCCAAAATACACAAATCACCAGGGAAGGTTAAGGCTAGTGTTAGAGTTAGTCAAACTCACTGGAACAAAAACCTTAGATCTACTGATGCTGACAAAAACCAACCCATACATATTTTGAATGTAACAACAAAGAATGTATACTTAGATCACTGCAAATGTTTATATGCGTCTGATATATATGTTTACCTGTGCAAAGCTGAAAATTCTGAATTGCAATGAATTTCCTCTGGCTCTCTGTCCTTGCTGGAATAGATAGATATACACTTCAATGTAAGAACAGAAAATTATGCAGTCACTTGCACTCAAAATGTATTATTAGCTTATAAAGAAAATGCTAATTATGAAAATACAAAATTAAGTAAAAATGGACAAATTATAGTTACCTTGCTAATTACAATGGTCAAAATCTGGCGAAGCTGGCCAGTGAAACAGGAAAGCAGTAAACTGGGCGTGTGTTTTTAGTGGAAGCTGTACATGTGTAATTATCTGAAGTGTGTGATGGTGTGCTCCGGTTTCTCAGTCTCTCTGAATGCCTAAGCACACTAGAGGAACAGACTGTCACCAACTCAATACACTGAGACTACCTGAACAAACTGTGTTACTGCCCAATACACTGGTATTGTCAAACTGGTGCAATGGCTAAAATTAATCATATTACATTCCATAAATGTCACAGAAGCACATTGTGACCGTTTGATGGCTGCACTGGTTACATTCCAAACTGCTATAAAATCAGCTTTGCCAAGACACAGATATCACACAAATCTTGGTTTTCAAATAAATGACGCACCAATTGGTCGATATACAGGTGAAACACACTGTATTACTGCATGATGACGGTGTTTTGCTAGCTGAACACGACTGCGTCAACACACACAACCTCAAGATATGACATCAGAGTCTACACACACACTATCCCTCTGGCCAAATACGTGAAAATCCACTGCCATAAAGCCTGAAAAAGGACAACCCAAATTGTTCAAATGTGTAGCACCACTGTTTCTACACCCTACTGAGATCAATCAGACTTTTCCTATGAGAAACTGAATCAATGCTACACCAAGAGCAGCCACACCACTGCGCTCCTAAACACAACGTCTAGCCTGGAAAATCCTGCCAATCACTTTTCTAAAAAAAGAATGAAAAAAAAAAAACTCTTGTCAAAGCCACATCGTTCACAGGACACTTCAAAAACAAGCTCCCTCCTCAGCGGGCAGCTGTCTTTCATCTCTAAGATTGCCAGCTCTCCACAGGAGGCAGAAATTCAGAAGCAATTTTAAGAGCCCCCTAAACGTCTCTTGAAAACTCAACATCTAAACCGATTTGGTTGCCGTCTGTTATTATCTCAAAGTCCTCTGTCGGTTTTTAAACAAATTAAATTGCAGCGGCTCAATTTGTCACCATGTCACTTTTCATAGAACTTCAGTTTCCTGGTCATATTTCTTGTATATACTGTTTAATAATGTGTAAACAGTAACTGCGTTTTGGCAGTTTCTTTGATCGTATGGTACATACAAACCTATAGGTGGCAACTCTGAGTGAGTGAGCATGAAAAGGCCCACACGGAGGTGGCTACATGGATTAAGAAATCATGTCTCAATATTTTTAAACTTACAATGTGAGCACAGTACATGCATCATTATATTTCTGCTTGTGTGCCTGTGGAAGTTCAGAGATAGTACTGTATGCTACCTTCCTGTCAAACATAAATGCAGATGATACCGACATTTGAGACAACTCACCTGACCATCACATACAGTATCCACACAAAAAAGAGTAGTATAGTAAAAACTATGTATCAACAGCTGCTATGTTTTGTCAGTCTCAGGATAAGTAGTGCACTAAGAGAACATCTTGTGCAGTAGGGTCTGCTGATCTGAGAAGAAGGGCAGTTATAAAGGATAAAGCCTGATGATCTCACCCCCTGTCTGACTGCCTGACCCTGGATCAGTTCTAAAGTGTTCATGACCCATCAGACAGCTCATCGTCACACATCTGTCACCCAAACAGGCTGACCAACTGTGACCCTTACTTACTGAAAACAACATCAACATCATTATGCCCAGTGTTGGCTCCTCCGGAAGGAATGGGGGATAAGCTAGCGGGCAAGCTAGCCTAAACTTCTCAGAGTTGTGGGCTCTGAGCCCAGGTGGGGAATTTCACCGGGCGCTTGAGCATGGTTCTTATCCTGGATTAATCTTAGAAAACCTTATGGCTGGATTAAGAATGCAAGAGTATGAGTGGTGATGGTGGTGGGGGGGGGTGCCTCCATTACATAAGATCTGCTGCAAAGCTTTTTTCTGGGAACCTGCGAGCAGTGATGCTCAAGGTCAACCCTTCCTGGGTCTGGATGGTGTCTGCAAGACCTTGTCCGAGCACTCAACCGACTGACTTGACAAATTGTCCTTTTGATCGACTCAATTAACCTTCCATGCTCTTCCTCTGAGCACTCGTGGATGTTAAGTGGTTTAGCAGCTTTTGTATTGTGGCCCGCCTGCCCAATACTTGAAGAGCCCAGTGCAACTGTCTTTGTTTTCCCTCTCTTTCATCTGAACCATTAAATGTGCTGTTAGTGGCTCTGAGAGACATTTCCTACTTCTAAATGTCCTTCCAAAAACATGCTACATCTAATAATAATCTAATGTCCAAAAAATGCCTTTGCTGTCAAATAATTACAAAATGTGGAAAGCTAAAAGCCATACAAGGATATGCTGTACCCAAATGACAAGATAAACTGCAATTAGATTGTGGTTGAAAATGGTGGAAATGCACTTCCTTGAAGTTTGACAAATGCCCTGCAATTGTCTATCATGCAAAAACAGTTGCGAAATGAAGTACCAAATCAGAGCCCCTAAATCAGGGCCAAATGTACCCTCATCATTATCTGCAGCATAGAGAACAATGATGGAGGCACAACACACAGCTTACACTTTTCAATAATTTTGATAAAATAATGCGTAAAATGCAATATACAGTATAGACATTTATAGACAACATTTCAGTGTTTTTACTGACTGTTTTTTCATATTGTTCTTAGCTTTTGCTTCCAAATAACTTTCCAAATATTTTTGAATTCAATAAACATAGTGATTTTAATTATATGGCTCATAAATTAAAAGCTGGACTGGATAAATAGTTTGCATTGTTAAGACAGTCTGCGAAATGACTTCAGTCACAAGCCTCACCCCAGTGAGCACATTTTGTATGACGAACTCTCACTGCTGTACTTATGAACTGGTCAAATACTGGCACAGCACACACTAATTAGCTGACCGCTTTACTCTGCATGTTAACCACAGAACACAGTACACTCTGAAAGGACAAACTTGACAAATTCTCACCGCTTTAGAAGGTAACACTCCCTTTGCTCGGTTTGCACTGTGATGACTGGAAACAGCCTATCCCAAGACTCTTGCCTCTGCACTCCTGTGAGATGTGACCGGCTGACTGACTCCTTCTCCCTCTCCCGCTTCCTCCCCCTGCTCCTCCCCCCACAACACAGCTTGGCATCGCACCATTGGTTCCTGCCCCCTGACAGCTGTCCACTGTGTTTGTCTTAAACGGTCTCCATCGGTGGGCAGCGAGCTGAGAGTGTGGCCCCATTCTCTCTGAGGCTGCGGCCGCCTTGGTCCGAATCCGCCTCCTTGGGCCTGGGGCCTGCATGTCAGTAGGTGGCCTGTCCTTCACACTGTGTGGCCCACACAGACCCACACAGACCTCGCCGCAGGCCTCAGATGCCTGACCCCTTTGCTCTCTCTTTCTCTACTCTACTGTTCTCTGGCACAGTATATTCTCAGTTATTTCATGCATCACAATACAACTGTCAGTCATAGAATTGGTGGTACCACCAAGCCACCACAGAAAAAGTTCATCTTTAGCAGGTTAGCTTTTGTTTTCAGGTGAACCACTTGTTCATAGAGATTTTCCAGGGACTTGCTTATTCATTGAAATGCCAGGCATTCAATATCACATCTATTAAGCAGCCCTAAGTGTTATGCTGCTCCCACCTTCCATTTGTTTAAGCCATATCTAACCTGAACAATTGATTACTCACAAACAGTAATTAAAAGGACCTGATTAATAAACTACTGTTTATTTAAATTTCCTATTCTTTAAAGAAGACCGATTTGTGGCCGAAATGACCGTTTGTGTGGGGTTGTGTGTCGTGGCCTGGTTGGCCTATTTAATGATGGCGAGCTGTCCAATGGCAATGGGACAGGACCGTTTAAAACCTGATCCAGGGTCAGTCAGTCAGCTGGCATTTGTCCTTAACTTGGCAGAATAACAGAAGGGAACAAAGGAAAGAGGAAAGTAGCCAGCAGTAAGGTTAAGCAGGGGCTGTCGAAGCTCAATCTATGACATCATAACCCCTCATGGGTGATGATTCTGGGGTAGGAACAGATAAAAAAATAGCACTAACTGACGTGCATGACAAACGACCTGGATCATCAGCTGGATACTGTCAGAAAGAGTGCTCGGAGGTAGGGGAGCGCTGTAGGAGCTTTCATAACTGCTCTCCCACTCAAGGGGCTCAGGACCAGGGACTATGCTACAGGACCAGGGACTATGCTACAGGAACAGGGACTATGCTACAGGAACAGTTGCCAAGAACTTAAACCCTCAGGAAGCACCTCAGGAGGCAGGCCTTTGCCTTTTTCAATTGTCTTTGCAAAATGAAAACTCTGACCTGTTATACTGTACACAAATAACAGCAAACAGGAAAGGAAACACATCGGCAAGTAATGTGAGAGACAATGTAGGGAAGGAGAAACTGTAGTACTAACGGTCATTGTCACTATACCACCTTACCCCCTATTGTATTGATAGAGTACAAAACAGCTGTCATACACGCCACAGTATTTCATTTATTGTAATTCAACTTTCCACTAGTGCAGATATGGAAAAGAGTGGCATTCACTGTGGCAAAAGTGCTGGCAGACAACGCTGGAGCTGGCTCACTGTGATTGGTGGGCTAGTGTGGATGGCCATTTATCTGAGGAGTCGTCTCTATAAAGGCACGTCATTGGATGTGTTCTGTTTTTTGGCTCACAGAATGCCAGATGTATGGAGAAAGTCTGACCTATGAATGGAATTAATGGCAGGGATTGATTTAACTGTTTTCATTCTCGCAGTTTTCCCCCTTTACCCCTCAAAAATGTGTCTCCAGGCAGAAAATGCAAAGAGCGCTGCAGAATGAATCACATAAACTGGTGTGGTAAGAACTTGTTTGTGGAGCAATGACTATTTGCCCTGTGTGTATGCCAAGTGCCTTCAGTGACTGAGCCAATCAGCAGGCACTACACCAGAGCATTGAAATGCCTGCAGATTGTTATATGTAATTCCATTTGCATACTAGTCTTGTGCAATAATTAGTATCACACATTTTTCTATGAAAAACAACAATGTTTTCATTTCTCTTCAAAAAATCTTCCGACCAGCATTCCGGGTCACCTCCCTCTTTGAGAGATGTGCCTCTTGAGATTCTGTGGCTGTCGTTATCACCGGCTGAACTGCTGCTGACCCCGCGGACGGTGCCAAGGCCATGGCACGAGCCGCCAAATCCGTTTTTACCTGCGTCTCAGTGTAAGACGCTGACGCTGCTCACTGCTGTAACTCATCCAGATGCCTGTGCACCTGCCCGTACCTGTGTCTTTTCAACACTGCCGCAATCTACCAAGGAATCCGTCAAGAGCTGTCTGTATCTTTGCCTGTCTCCCTGAAAAGCAAGAGTGTCTTCATGGTTTGACTGTGTTCCTGTTAGAGACAGTACCTATTATACAACCATTTCTTACCATCTATTCAAATATCCACTGGTACAACGTGAACCTGTATGACAATTCCCAAAACCCTTCAGAAAATATAAATAAGATAAAAATCGAGGGACCATCATCATTTACTGGCTAAAGATTAATCAAGATATTTTTTTTTATCAAAGCTCAGCATGTCTTGCAATGTGCATGTTTAGTAAATGTGTTTAAGCTTGTATGCCTTCAAGGGCATGTAGCAAATTAAATCAAGAATGCAATCCATTGCTCTCTACAAATCTACTAGGTGTGCATAAATGGCACGTTCAATCCATAGACACACCAGTGAAATCTGAGAAATGTCTGTGCATTAAGATAAAGTGTAGGTTTACCGACTTTAAAAAGCAATCTCGAAAAAGCACAAAGTGTCTGCCTAAATGTACAGTATTGCCCCTTAATTGATTAACTAACATAAGTTAGTTAACACTTATGTTTGAACACTTACATAATGAGCTGAAATGGAAAAGGCACATATCAAGGTGAGTATGCAGTACGTATGTGAAAGCCCATTAGCTGTTAAAGTTGAACGTGAAGGCATGCTCCATGTATGAGTGAGGCTATTTGCACACTCCTTGTAAGCTGTTTGAAATTGTTTGCCTGCTTCCTCGGGCACAACTTGTGGTTTTGAAACCGTACTGGATAACTCGCCTCAGACTACCAAGTTTGATTAAAGAGGACCTGAATGAAAACAACTCCCCTTCCCCTCTGTCTGTGGACCACTAATGAGGGGGCCAGAGAGTCTGAGAAAGGCTAAATGAGAGATCAGCAAACATCAGCCCCGGGTTCTCGAGGGAAAGGTCTTTCATTTCAAGTGTGCCAGCATAAAAATAATCCATTCACCCTACCATTTTAGCGTCTTTAAAGCACCTTTTCCCTCCAACAACAAACAGTGAAAAAACAAACCCCCGCTTCACCCTGTTTTCACACTGTCGCTCGACAATATGTGGGACCAATGTTTCGCTTGGAAACTGCTGAGATAAGCGACCAAACCAGAGGTTCAGACCACCAGCAGTTCACTGGCTCTGCCTCTGTTTTCATGCCTTTCATGCCAAAAACTGAACATGGATGGCATCCCCTCCTCCATGGGAGTTTTCACTGTAAATATTTATGTGCATCTGTAGATAAAAAAACAATGTTTGGTTCAGTCCATATAGTGAAGTCCCAGTGTATTCAGTTCATTAGACCATATTTAAGATCAAAACAGTTATGATTATGAAAACTGTCTTACACAGACTGACATTGTAAAAACTGACTATGATCAACACAGCCAAGTATCAAATGATCTTCTCGGAGCAAAAATGGAACACAACACATCAATATTGTTTGTCTCCTTTTCTCATCCATCACAGAATGTACAGATGACCACAACCCACCTGGCAACTGGATCTTGGAATTTATCAACATTTTGCCTCATGTGGAGAGTGATGGATCTTTCTGTATGGGACACCACCAAACAAAGGTAAGAAATCATATCCCCACATGTGGAAACTTGGTAAAATCTCTTTATTGAACAAGGGAACAATGACACTCCTATTCACTGTCAATTTGCCGTTAGAACCCAGGCGAATGTTGTACCTGCTAGAACCCAGTCATTATTCACATGTAACACCATGGCTTGGTTAAATACTCAGTTCTGGCTGCTTTAGTTAATTATTTTCAGATAACCTGCATGAAAAACACTATAATGCAGTATAATGTCTCTTCCTAAGCCTGTTCAACTTTATATTTCAAATTAAAAATAACTCTATTCATTATATGAAATATATCATTCAATTTGCAAAGAAAGGTAACAGCAAAGTGTTAACATGTTGCAACATAGTTAAAACTATCATGCTTGGCATAGCCTATAGACCTCATCACACCTCACATTCTGTCTTGGTTAATTTCTTATTTGTAATATTTCCTCCAGGCTTAACAAGCACATCCCCATTGTCTGATATCATACCCTCAGAGACAAAGGTTTTCACTGTCTAAATGTATCTCAATGAGCAAATACTCTCTTCATGTTTATTCATATGGCAAAGCTAATGTTTGTTTATGCACCCTAATACATAATTGCCTCAGTGTAAGCGTAAGTGTAGGTTGAAGGTTGTGTGAACACCTTTGTTCACTTTTGCCTTTATACGGCTAACAAACAACTGATCGAGTATAGGTCAATAATGATTGATTGCTTGACCTGCACTGAAAACTTTTGTACAACTGTTAGCTTGATTGTAGAAGGTCTGTGGACAACCCAAAATCGGCCCAATTTCCGCTAACACATCCCAAAAGTATTGCTACTTCTTGTAGAGCAGTTAATGTGACTAAGGGCCTCCCTGCCCTTACAAACAACTGCGGTGAAATGGCCCGGCCTTATTTTAGCGTACACTCCAATGTCAGAAACACCTACTCCCTCATCTCGCAGGCCCTGCCAGGCTTCTCAGCAGCGCATGGCTCTTGGTGATTTACATTCCTGCAGAGGGCTGGGTCACCTGTTTCCAGCGCTCTTATATAAATCTGCAGCCCGTATCGCAGTGTAGATATCTCGGAGAGTATGTGAAGAATCCAATCTCTTTCCAGTGACTCTGGAGCAGCCATTCTCTGCCTGGTGTGAGGCAAGATTTTTTTATCCCCCCAGAGGAGTGGAAATGTGATCTGGCTGCCAAAGCCCACGTAGCGGGGTGGTGGAGAAACCGAATGCTAAATCTTGCATGGTCCTGATGGTTTGCCTGACTGATGTGACAGACATGTCGGGGGTGAACCAAAACATGAACAGAACAAAATCAGACTGAGATGACTCAATCAGTTTCTGAAAAAAATCTATCAAGTCTATATTCACCTTACTTTTCTGGTAGTAGAGTTTGCTGTGTGTTGAACCTGGATGATCCCAGAACAGAATGCATAAAACTTCAATGGATGGTGGGGTATTTGCCTCACATTCAGCTTGGATGAGAGAGGGAACCCACTTCCAGTTCTAGCTTTCAGGCCATTAAAGGCAAATTATTCATTCACTTTCTGACTTATATCATGCCCTCCAATTGCATTAGGGAAAATTAAATCATTTTTAGAACTCTGGCTGAAGACGACCTGAAATAGCCTCTCCTCTCATAACTTTCAGGACAACGTCGTCATTTCTCCTTTTATCACCACAAACAGTATGGCATACATCTTGACCGTTGGGAGCTGTCCATGTGGAGTGAATGAAAAATAAAAATAAAATAAAAATAAAATGCTCATAATGTTAAGAACGCCAATAATAATTTCAACTACGTAGAGACAGCTCATGTGCCACAACAAGCTACATCTTGCTAATTGACAGTGCTAGCAGGATTAGTGCAACCTAAACAGCACAATACACAAAACCATGTTCTCAATTTTTATCTTTTCCACCAATAACTATACACCTTAAAAATATACATTTTCTAAGGTTTCACACATCTTGTAAAGGAAGTGCACATCTTAAACTGTTTTAAGGGTGGTATGACATCTATGTATATGTTCAGTGATTACCATATGGTCTTTACTGTCCCAGAGGAGTAATGTGCCTCAGGAAACACTACACCTTGGAAGTGATTTATATCTCTTAATTATCATATGCCAAAATGAAACTACTCTAAAGAAGTTTAAAGAACAAACACATTGTTTTACAATCACAAAATGTGTGTGTGGGTCAGAAATGCCCATGTTAGCTGTACAGGTATAAGACTCACTGTGGAGTTTAAGCTGGACATATTAAACAATTGCTAGCATACAATTAAAACCAGCTATCTTGTTAAGAATATAGCAAATTTACAAGATTTCCTTGTTGCAGCTAAAACAGAGAGAAATAAACCATAGCAGATGGCTGTATAAAGTGGGCTAGTACCACTACATCACACCAGAGAACAGCTTATGCATTATTTTATTTATTTGTTTGTCAAGTCCCTTGGCAGGTTCCACTAATAAATCTACTACACAGATAGAGTGCAGTAGTGAGAGAGTAAATGCAAATGGGAGACACAGAAGCAAAAGCATACATAGACTTCCATAAAACATGCGGGCTGAAAGTGGCTGTGCTGCACTAAAGCTGGGAGAAGTCTAGAGGATGATTAAGTTGTAAAACCACAGAAGAACAAATGATGACAGGCTTGATGTGCATTGATGGTTTAGCAGCAGATGAAAAATTGGGACTGTTTTTCAAAGCTAGTGGAAATAGTGTTCCAGTGTGTTGCCAGAGAAAAATGTAGATTACAAAATTACAACACAGTCTCCTTTCATGGCGGTTCCTATAGTTTTTGCTAGACCTAGTTTTACCTGTGACACTTACAGCGCTGAAGGAACTCAATGAGAATGGCATGTGCGCACACACACACACACACACACACACGTGCTCACATGTCACTCTCATTGAGTGTCTAAGGGCAGAAAGTCTGAGCAGTTACTGGTTTCTGAGTGGAGAGGACAAAGGTCTCAGGCTCATCATGCAGAGAAAGTAGGAAGAGGCTCTGCCCCTGGCTACCTTATAAATGAATACTGCTGAATTCAATGAGAGAGGTGACTGGTACCCAGCAAAAGAGACAAAAGGTTGAACAAGACATGGGCATATTCCCAAAGTCAGGTCTAGGAGCAGTGTCTCCATGGTACCACAAACACTAGCAAACACTAGCCTCACCCACCATACTGTACCCAGATGAACAGCTGAAGTGATCATGACCTTTCTGGCTCAGGAGGGATGGATATTCTACTGTCACTGAACAGGAACACGATGTGCAGCTCACATCTGCACCATTACGTTTCCTGGACAGTGGATTTCCTGCAGAAAACTGAGGCCACTCTGTCTGACAACTCACGCTTGCTCGGAATTTGGGAACACGGCAAAAATATTCATGGGGTTAAATCTGAACATTCCTGCTTCTTCGCATACTCACATGAATATGTAACACCAATACGAGTAGAACACAAATCTCATTCACAATAAACCTGAGATAAGATACAGAGTCTACTGTATCACATCATTCAGCCATTCAAGAACTCTGAAATCTTATCTTGCAACCTCTGTGTGATAAAAATGAACAAACATTTCCGGAGAAGCAAAAGCGCTCTCCCATACTCACACATAGGAGTGTCCACACTTGGCATCTCTGGTGTGCTAGATTCATTTCCTATTCAAATGTAATGTGAGTCTGTTATGAGATTCACTTTATATGTAGACAAATGACAAGTCCAGCACACTTCTGTTAATGAATCAGTATAGATGGAACAAGAAACAATGTTATATAATGAATATCTGAACAGAAAGAGGCTGATAGGCTAAACGTTAAGTGAAGTGCCAGCAACCCTTTAGCTCTGCATAAACAGATATGTATAAAATAACACAGGGTCTTATTCCATTTCAATTTTATCAAATGAATGCATTCACAGATTTTGTCATAGACAGTAAAATTAAAAATAAGACAAGAGCTCAGAAAAGATTGCTTTAAATATAAAACTTTAATGGACTGGAAGGTGTGAACTACACTTATTTGGCTTACTAAGCAACAACAGCTCCATTTCTGAAATTCATAAATTTAAACTTATTCATTTTTCCCTTCTGTGTTGGTTTTAAATTAAGGGATATTTTCTTCTTGGCACATCGATATGTGAAACATGGGACCTCCCTCTTTGAGGATCTGGATATTGAGCTGAGGTAGATGAATTAAATATGAAACATCTCCATTTTTATTATGGCTGACTGCTCACAATGTTTGTATATATTTTGATGGGAAGCATATGCTTCAGAAAAGCATAATGGTATTAAGATGATGTGTAAACATTCTATTTTTCAAGGCTGTGTCGTTAATATCAGCACTGTAAGGAAGGCTAACAAACCATTCAGAATCCTGGACTAAAACTATGTTTTATAATATTGTAACAAAAGGTAGTAATAATCTAGACAGAATTCAGCCATCTCTGGTCAGGAGATATTCTGAGAAGAGTGTTTGCAATGAAGGCTGTCTCATTCTCATTGTAGAGCTATGCATTTTATAATTCCCTATTCAAACATACTGCAGTTGGTATCTTACACTGCTTTGTCTTAGCTTTGTGAACTTGAATTACAGTTGTACTAATTACTGAATGAGGAGGCCCTCCTCACGGGAACAAAATGATTTACTGAGATGTGCAACTTGCAACTGTTTACTCACCTCTCCGTGCTCTCACCGGCCCTGCTGGTGTGAGGAATGACAACACTGTGGGGCCTGTTCATCCTTGACCTGGGCTCTGACCCCGCCACCCCGTGGGTCACTGCACGGCGGACCAGGCCCCGGGCCTCAAACAGCCCAGGAATGCCATGTTTACCCAGGGACCCTGACCCCGAGCCTCCTGGTCCCTGGGACGGGCCACACTGTAGCCTGGGGATAAATATAACCCCTCCTCCTGTGTAGCTCCTGGCACTCCAGTGCCCCTCCCCCACACCACGATAAGGGAAGGCACACCAAGCCCCCAGACAGATTGGATTGTTGCTTAGTCCGTGGGTGATACTAAACCCTAAATCACAGATTAGTGTAAGGTGCAGTTGATTGGCAAGATCGGGGGCCCGCAGATCTCAGATGCCAGCTGCTCAGTTGTGGCCCAAATGTTAATCTACCATGAACTGAAATTAGTACACCTCACAATCCACCTTAATGCACATTACTGTCTATACTCATCCAAAGTGGCTTGTTACAATCTGCATTTGAGAGAATGCACTCTTGTTTCATATTCATATGAGGAACTGAACCTAGATACAGGCCAATGCTTGCTTCGTGAACATTGTTGGTTGAAAACATCATGTGTTGAGAGGTGGGACTTTGCAACGGCAGCAGTTTCTGGACAGATCTGCTTGGCTTTGTGGTTGGTGTCATGATTTGTAATCGGAAGGTCCTAGAACATTGTATTTGGCATAGTATTACCAATTTCTTTGGATTTTGGCATGAAACATATTAATTTTCTGGTTAAAATATGTATGATTCTATACTTGCTAAGCATCACCCAGTGTGTAATGAGTAACTGGATACATGGTTAACATTCCCTCATAAAAATGCTTGGTAATACTTTCCATTTGCCAACACCACCTATCTTAGTTTTGTTATGTGTGTGCGTGTGCGAGAGAGAGAAAGGGAGGCTGACTGTCACTGTTCTTTCCTCACCTAGTAGTCTGATGTGAGGAATAAAAGTGCAAGGCAAGTCCATCTCATTTATTGCTGCTGGATTTCAGCCAAATAGCTGCTTCAGAAAAACAGTCACACAGACTTTTCTGGAAAATGTACCAAAATGAGTCTCTACATCCAGGAAATGTACATCATCATGACTATGCTTACCAGGAAGCAAAGCATGAGGCTGTGCTGTAAACGTCCTCTCATACACTGATTTAGGGTGGATTCCACATTCAATGCAGATGAGGTCATACCACACCAAAGCAGGCGCCATATAAAATATACAAGTTTTAAATTTAAACTGATGTTTTACATTTGTAATGAGTAATATGCTATGGACTGCAGGACACAACAGTGACATACAGTACATGTGAGATACAGTATTGGTGAATCTGAATTATCCTCCTACATTTATACTGGACTGCAGGGCATGCTGCCACTTTCGGGTACTGCCAGCTCTTCCTGCACTCCTGCCTGTCTGAGAATCTGCCAGAGTCCTGCTGCTTCACTGTGCCAAAGCTATAGTCACACATTACAGACAAGTGAAGGAGCATGTATGTATGTATGTATGTATGCATTTCAGCACCCAGGAAGGGATTTGTTAGTGCTTAAACATATAGGAAAATTTAACTTTGTAAAATATGGTTATTAGTCAGTACCATTTTAACACATATTGACTTCGGTGTACATGTAGGAATGTTTAGAGAAAGTCATCAACCAGAGGTATGACTCCATAGTCCCAATGGAGAGGAATGTCAGTATGTTTGAACGGAGCTCCTTCTCTCCATCATCCCTCACGCTCCTGTTACATATGCCTGGATGCTCAAAAGAACAAAGCCGAGGGAACAATCTGTCCTTTACCACACACTGTAAATCCTCAGGAGGAGAGACATACATGCTATGAGGGACATGGAAGACTCACGATATTGGAAACTTTTCTGCAATATAACATTTCAGCATGGATGGATTCAAATTGAAAATGGAAGGCATTACGTCAAAATGTCAGCTCTCATCTTTGTCACATTTACCGCCCCACCAAGCGTTTCCCACATTTGGGTTGTTCATTCCCTAAAGTCAGGACATTTTGTAATGAGAACTTGTAGGTTACCACGTTTCCAGGGCATCCTTCCTAGTGCCTTTAGAACAAGCGCCAAACACGTTCCAAGCTTAGTGAGGTAAATGAGTTTCATTGCCATTCCAATGAGGTTCTGGGTAAGGTCATGGTTCGTTTCTGAGGATGAAAGCCTTTATTAAGGAGGAGCTCTGTGACCTTTGACCTTACAGACGAGAGACCGGTCTCTCCGTAAGCAAATGAAAAAGCCAAACCAGCGGGAAGGAGCAGTCCTCACACTGACCAGATGAAGTCACGTAGGCTTTGCCCCTGTGGATAGAGGTTATGGGGCCTTTCACTGATTAAAGAGGCATTACATGTTCAGTCTGGGGAAAATCTCACAGTGAGAGGGAGAAGGGGGGGTGTGAGGATTAGGTCAGCCCCTGGCCCCATTCTCTTTGCATATGACTTTGGGGAAAAAAAAGCTGTTTTCAGTACCCCACCCGCAGAGAGGTTTCTTCTAACTTACCATAGCCTCTGGAGACCAAGTCAAAATTCTGCTGGCTTACCAAGTTGCTCTACAGCAACATAATTCCGTACCACATAAACATACAAGGGCAGTGTTTTTTATTATGGCTGAACCCTTTACAGCTATAATTTCAGGCAATGTGAGAGAGTCCGGGGCAAATGGACCCTGGCCAGTCTAGAACTAATACTCTTACACTTTTGAAACTGAATCATTTGCCTTCCATGAGTTAGGCTCACATGCATACAAAAGTGCTACTGAAGTAATATAAAGCTGGTATTTTAGCACAATACCCCCAACAAAACGTGCTGTCTGTGGTAAACAACTCAATATTCCTGACTGAATGGTGACTTAGAGAAATGGGTTGAGGGCGTGTGGATGCCAATCGCATACTGGCATTCCATCACTTTTACATCAGAGCTGAGAATACAGCTCACAAAACCACACCTACTTCACTGTGGTACAAATGAATATGTGCGACATACTGAACACTAGACAGATATTAATTAGCAATAATGTGAATATGACAGTCACCACACTGAGTCTGTGTTATTAGACATGCTGAATCTCAATTATTTCATATCTTAAATCCACATCTTGCGAAATTTGTAATTAAAATAAATTATAATAATAACAATAATAATATATGCACAATTCTCTTAAATCCAATATAATTACAAAATGTATTTTTACAACCACAACTGGCAAGGCCTTGGATGTGATCAGAGCCCGGTCTGAGATGACCACTCTGGGTAAGAACATCCCAAAGTTTGAGGCCATGTGTGGGCTGTGAGAGGAAGACGCATGCCCATGTACAGATGCTGCTATTCCAAAGGCAAAACCACTAGCCAGCCTTCCCGCCTCGCGCTCCAGCACACTTCTCCCATCTGTTTTCCAAATGCCAGTGTTACAGGCCTGCTCGAAACTAAGCATGACAGAGGAGTCTGGGTGGCTCTAGATCAGAGGCGATGGAGTGCCTAATATCTCTAAGGCCTCATGGGTGAATTCACATCAAAACAGATTCAAACTACAAGGGAATCAAAAACAAGTAATATTCATTTTCTCACGACTTTAACAGAACCTGGAAGCAATGCACAAAAACACAAGAGTGGACACCCCTGCTATAAAAGGATGAAGGACAGCGTAGGTACAGGCAAGAATGCAATGTCTTTGGCATCAACAGAAAGGACAATGGAGATGACAGGACAAACACTGCTGGGAGTAAAGTCATGCTTCCGTAGCCAAGAAATTCCTCTGGATGTGGCATGTAAGTTAACAGAACTCGAAGCAGACCAGCGGAGTATTTGTACATGCATTGTTTTTAAATCATGATACGAGCGGTCGTGCTATTTCAACCATACAGATTTCAAAGAGGGTTACTAAAGTATTATAAATAACTCACAGTAGCTCAAAACATACATGATAAAAATCCCATATTGTGAATATTCTGACAGGAGATGCATACCTATTATGTAAATAAAAAGTTGACAAAAGTCAGCTAATGTAAATAAATACCATCGTCTGTTGCAATAGAGATGAAATAAAGAAATATTTCAATTCTGAGGGTGACTGGATTTACATTACATTGCATTTTGTTTCATTATGCTTCCTACCTACACAGATTAAATTGAATAAGCAGCCTCTTCAATCGCACATCAAAAATAATTAGCACTTTTAATAAAGAGGAAATGTAAACACTGCCAAAAGATCTCAAAATATCTGGAAGTGCTTTTATTTTTTAATGAGACTGTACAGTTTCTGGAGAATTTTATATGCACACACACACACACACACACACACACACACACACACACACGATCAAACACAGTCACACTGCAGCTCGCTGTAGGCTCACGGTGCACAAATAAACCACACTCCCTCGGGCAGTTTGGTAATTATGAACTAACTCATACTTGGTCAGAGAGATGTGAATGGATAGGTCACACATCCAAAGCTATATTTCAGATCGGTATGAAAAAAACAAATAAATCTACGTTATGTCACAATCAGAGCCAACTTTGGTGGGAGAACATCCAGAGTGATTTCATGTGTACAGTATCCATAGTAACTGCTCCAGCAACCAGTGAATGCTGTGCTGTTGATGCAGGGGACAGGAAGAAAGAGATAATGGCATATGTGACCACTGAGATTAAAGGTTGGCTGGGGGTGTAAACCAAATAATTGTAGTGCATCGTGTCCCTCAAAAATAGCACAGACCACATCCTATATTCTGCTCCCGGTGCATAATTATTGCATAACCGCAAGTCTGTGCTTCTTCCATAGCCAATGTGTTTCAAATCATCTGCAGGTGTGATATTCGTGGTATATAGGAATTGGTTGCTGGCAATAAATTATGATAATGATGACTATATATCTGGTAATGTCTGAAAAATCGCTTTTATCTCAAAATGAATAAAGCAGGGGCTAAGTGATTAATAATGTATTAGGCTTTTCTCCAAAAATTACTACAGGAGAAATGAACAGGAGATGAACGCGGAAAGTCATTGGCCAGCCAGTTACCAGTGCTGAAAACATTTTCCTGTTAGCTGCGTACCTGGCAGTCAGTGTGGGGAGGAGATTACTGTTATACACAGTGTAATTAGGTGCAGCGTATCAACACAGTGGCCCGACCTGGGTACAAGGAGCTCATGTATTACTCTGTTAAATGTCTCCATATTAAAACATGTTTAGATATCTGTAACACAAAGGATAAAGGTCTAAGACTTACAGCACAGAGTTAATCACAAGGTATATTGTATTGTATAGTGATTGCTATTTGGCACAATTTACTTTTGCCAGTTCAGCATATGGAAGAGCAGTGCAACTATCAGATAGACAGCCATAATGTGGCAGGTGCAGAATGCAGTTGTTGGGGGTGGAATAGTGAATGGACAGTCTTACAGGGGCTCTGGCACACAATCTAGCCTCAGTCAGACCCAGGCTGGCTAATGGACACGATCGAAAAGAGACTAAATCCAGGGGTCGAAGTTCATCACGACAGCCCTTGGCCCAGTTTAGTGCCACATCCATCAAAGTCGTCTCACAGTTCCCTAATTTGTTTCTTTTTTTTTACACCCAGACATTGGTCTTTCAAATTAAAATTAGCTTTTAATTTCAAGCGTCATGCTGAAATACCATATATTAAATTCATTCCCTTCTATAATTAAGCCATTTTACACCGATTTGATAAAGAGAAATGCACCAGTGGGTCTGGTTTCAGCACTTAATCAGACTCAAACTCTTGAAAGTAGCCCTCAGGGGGGAAAGTGAATTGCACTTCCTAACGGGGCTGCTAACTGCACACCACATAATCAGCCTCCAGGATGGATTAAAATCAATTGCCTTGTGAGCTACTGAAAGGAAGGGGGCCTCTCAGAACCATCTGGTCAGTACCGTCCTGACTGCACCCCCTGTGTTGTACAGGCTTGCTCAGTCCCCAATCTCAGCCAGTGAAGACATCCAAACCCTTCCTTCCACCCCAGACAGAGAAAATCCCAACTTTGTTCCTGTGCTGGTAAATAAAATGTTCGCACCAGATTTATCCAAAGTAATCTTTTTAGTTTTAAGCATTACACATTACTTCTCAGACTGCCAGCTGTCCTTATCTGGGAAGACTTACAGTGCTTACAACATCTTATATGAATCATGTGACCTCTTTCTCCAACTGAAGCTTGTGGCTGGGTTGATGAGGGGCAATGCGGCACTGGAATGCACACATGCTGTACAGCACTATCTGAGCGAGACCTTACTCACTTCCCGGGCCTGTGGCACTGCAGGGAACCCAAGTCCAGTGTGGGTGACCTTGTGCCTTTTCTAAGAAAGGGGATGTAATGACTCCGTAAGGAAAGACAGGGCAATGTTTTGAGGTGGGTTGAGGTGGGTTGATTAACAGTAGGAGACTCTCCTTCTGACAATGTGCCCCCCTTCTCACTGCAGTTAATGGTCCCCAGGTTCTCCCAGGCTAGCTCATGATTGGGGGAGGGGAGGGGTGGGGAAGGGGGAGGGGGAAGGGTGGGACCGGGGGATGGTAGCACAGTGGGTACTGCTGGTCTCATTAACTGGCTAGCTCCAGGGCACCGGTCTATTGTACGGTGACCAAACTGAGAGGTCATGCCTGGATAGCTTTTTTTGTTTTGTTGTTTTAAATCTGTGGCCCATGCATCCCCTTGCAATAGCAGCCTTGCAATAGCTTGCAACATCTGCTAGCTTTGCTCATTCAACAGACATGGTAAGGAAGGACAAGGCTTGTTTTTGGAAGCAACCTCTATGTCAGTGAGCCAAACTGGAAACCATAATTTGCCTAAGATTCGGAGGTCCATTTTAAGGTGACAGAACTACCGACTGACCATTTTAGGGCACAAGAGCAGCTTTTCACCTAATCCCCTTTGCCTTTTGTATATTCGCACATTCTTTCAGAGAGGCCTGTAAGTTACAATGAGACACTGTGCAGTTCAACATGCAGTGGACTTAATGAAAAAAGGATTTACAGTGAAATCATAACTTCATACAAGTCGATGTTAACCATCCACTTTTGAAAAGCAAGCAATACGTTTTTTTGTGCTGTGCTGTAGACTTAAAAACTGTGTGTTAGTTCGCATTGTAAACAATTCTATTTCAATGTAGTTTACTCTCATTTTTTCTCTTGGGGGAGGTAGGTCATTTGTTTCACTCCTGCACAGCTGATCCAAGTAACATTGTTCCAGAGAACATATTTTTTCACAGAATGTGCCAGCACCAGCACAGAGAGCCTGAGCGCTGCTTGTTTCAGGGACTTTCTGGTGATTCAGCAGACACACTGGGAAGCTATTTCCTGTTCCCCACCCTGGAGTGCGGTGGCCCAAACCCCGCATAAATAAACCCGGAATACTGCTCATTTATCACAACACTAAAAATGAGATTGACTTTCAAATTGCAAATTAGGCTTGGGTCTGCCGCCCATAAAATGTATTCATCAGGCCTCCTCTTTTGGAATAATTTGTTGGCAGTCATTAGGGGAGATTAGTTGCCCACAGGCAAACTGAAAGCCCAGGAAAAAATGAAAGTGTGTGCACAGTGTCTGTGGAGTTGTAACCTCAAGTTCAGGGAGCCATTGTCTCTGGCCATTTCAGGGCAATCAAAGTGGCTTTCCCATCATTCCTTTGGAATCTTGGGATAATGCCTTAACAAGGAGGGTATACTGGTTCTCAAGGCTTAAACCTCTAAGAAAATCAAGCACTGCATGAAGAGAGTACAATCTTAACTTATTTAACACTCATGCAAGCTTTCCAACTTCTTTAGGTCCTCAAATTGAATTACAATGACATGAAAATAAGAATATGGAAGTCCAAAGAAGGGCAACAAGACTAATCCGAGCATTAAACATAAAATTTATGAAGTGAAGTGCAAAACAGTCAAACAGAAATTCATAAAATTACCATACAATGGCAGTAGCAGCAAGCACAGCCATATTGATATTTTTTTGTAAAGATAAAAGATTGTATGTTTGTCAGGTGCTCCTTCAGGTTTTTGTTTCACAGTCCATTCTACATGCAAAGAGTACCTGCAACTTTTCACCCATCATTTGCATAATACTTTAATGAATTGGTATGTGGTCCCGTTGCACAGCTTGAGAAGGCCGCAGAGATGCTACAGGCAAATTTTATGAATCACCCAGTTAATCTCTTTAGTCTTAGCTGAGGGTAACTTAAGGGAAGGATTTGATTGAGGTTTTTACATTTTTAAAATGGATTATGATAGTATATTACAGGAGCTATTTCTTCTTCATGTGAGTGTATGTGAGTGTATGTGTGTGTGTCTGCAGCACAAGACGACATAGATGGGAAAAAAGTTAAAGAGAAACTTCATACCGCCACTAGAATTTTTTTTTCCATAGAGAGCACTCCTAATGTCTGGAGTAGCTTAATTGGACTTAAAGTGCAAGCAGTAGCACTTGAGACTAATGATAAGCCTACACAGCTTGAATGGCCTGTTTCATCAATAAACTTAACCCATTCTAAAAATCAGCCCTATCCACACATGAATCACTTCAATGCTGAAGGAATGTATTTATTCACACCAGTATTCATAAAGCTGTACCCTCATCAGAAAACCAAAGCACAGACTTGAAACTTGGCTTTCTTTTTTGAGTCATTTCTATTTTAATTTGTGTAGTTATATTTAGTATGTTTGTTTGGTTTGAGTTTTAGGACTGCAGAAGTATCTTTATTTTTTCACAGCTTCATGTAGCCCATATAATACAAATTTTAATTTAAGGGTACAGCATCTATCAATTCTTTTGCCAAGAAACTGCACCTTAAATGAGAGGAAGTTTATGCCGTTGTGGTCTTTATATGGCTGCACAGCCTGTTCTGGGCTTTCAGCAATTAACCATGTGACACTAAGAGCTTCTCCTGATATGACACTAGGACACAAATGGAAATACATGACACGCTAAGCAGTATGTCCTGAATTTAAGCCACTTTGTCAGTCTTACACAGGGCTAAAGAAGTTCTTCTCAACACAGCATATCAGCGTGGCTTTACGGAGGGGAATTCCCTGTCTTAGAGGCATAACTATGTGCATCTCTTGAACATCTTGACAACAACTCCTGTGTGAAAGATAATGACATAATTTTGTGCCACGGATGACGACATCAGCTTTAGATTAACTGAGCTGTAGATTAAAATGGCACAGCGGGTACGTCAGTGAGGCAATTATGAGATATCAAGTCAGCAAAGACTCAATTTCAGTGCAGAACAGAAACCTTAAAGAGTGTTACAAGTAGCCAGCTATTGGACTGTTTAGACTGTGTTGCGCAGTGACTGAGTGAGAGGCTATCCAATAGCAGCAGGGTGATGTCCCAAGGCTCAACAGCCGTAAGCCCCACCATTCACCCACCCGCCTACAGAACTGCAGAAGCATAACATTTGTTTACTTCTTTTTGTCTCTTATCTTGGCCAAACAACGGCGACATTTGTGATAGAGATCAGGGAGGAAAACCACAATGTGTTGCCATGGTTCTGAGCAGTCTTTATCCTTTCCCCCTCTCAATTAACGCAGGTCATTGTACATTGGTGGATAAGACAATGGTTCATTCTGACAGAGGGGAAAGATTATAACCCACTCCACAGACAGAGGAAACAATCCCTACCCTACAACTTAATATCCCGTAACATAAAAGAGGTAATTCTTCATGCCTTGTCCCGAAACACACAGCCCTCTGGCAGAAGCCACAGGGGGGAAACCTTATCAACAGAAAATTCTAACACTAGCATACTTCCTTGTTTATTTTAAGCAGCACTTTAATTCAGTTTTCACTTCCTGCATGGGCACATGTAATTACTCGCAGTTTTTCTGCACTGCAGTCTTTAATGGATGCAGAGACTCTGGTGACATCATGCATTCTGCCAGAGAGGGGGAGAGGCTTGCGTGTCAGCATGGTCGTCCTCTGGGAACATTCTGGTGAAAAATCATACCACAGCCACAAAACACGCCCCAAAATGCAACAAATTCCTGCATCAGAATCTCCCAACGGAAGCTATAAATCTCACTTACCGCAAGATCTGGAATATTCCACGGGATTGTGGTCTGAATCGCTCGGATTGCGGATCTTATGACGGGAAAAGGAGAGGGACAGCCACGCCGGGACTGCTCAGGAAAGGTCAGCTGCACAGTCGCTTCTATGGAGGACAAGAGGGAAATCAGTCAAAGTGCCAACAAAACACCCACTGTCACGGTGAGGGAATTCCACGGCACGGGCATTCCATGGAATTGTCACCGCACTGTTTCCAGGGAATTGACAGCATCAGGAATGTGCATTCCAATCCAGACAGGCTGCTGGGGGCCTTCATGAAAGATGGGAGCCTTGTTAAATTCCCCAGTCACCAAATGGGTGATTTTCTCTGTTTTCTCTTTTCTTATAACTTATGGTCACATTTGTTTTTATCTGATAGTGTCTCTAACACTGGCGATTAATGTTGACCAACGTGCATCTTTCTCCTCCTCGGCACCATCTCCATCTCCTCACTTTGTTTGATTTCCATCACATCTATTTCTACTCATACAAGGTGAAAAGTTCCGTTGGTGCTCCAACAGAACAGAAAACAACAATGCAACAGCTATCATGAATTTATCCTGGTGGTGGAATTCCACAACAATCCCACCTTCTTTCATAACTTCTTTTGTGTATGCACTCCTTGAATTAAGAGGTATACTGCATGGGTCTTAGAAAAGCACAGAAGGATTTTGTTTTCTTGATATCATTTTTCCTTTATTTATATTGTGATGTAAAAGTAAAACAGAATAAAGGTCGCAAATATTGTCCGGCAATTTGTCAAGGAAAAGTGTTAGCAGAGGAGAGTGATTTAGAATCTCAGAGATGATTGTACTGAGATTTGTAATTTACTCTTATCGTAAGTCATTTATTAGTCATTCGAAGTTGCCTATTTTTAAAACCTTTTGACATCTACTGTCACCCTCCCCCACAGTAATTACATCTGTCTTCGCACACCCCCTTTGCTGCGACACTACTGGAGGGACAGCGCGGGAAAGGCTACTGAACCAAGCCTCATTGTTAGGCTCAGTATAGTGTGTGTTCGTGGTGAAAACCCACCTATCACTACTTAATAATGATTCATAAAGGTTAAAAACATAATTGGTCCATTAACAGAAAACAGTAAGATTTGAATATTTGAAAATTGAATTGATCCTTGGTGTATGAAACTGAGTTGTGCTCTGTTTTCAAACTATGCTGGAAGTGTTAAGTGCACACAGATCTATCATCAGGCCTGATACGGCCGTTAAGAGCAGGATGCAGTTGTGTTACGAATACTCCCTTGTGACTGTGCTTTTTTGGATCATGGGGATAAATGTTTCAAGTGGCACAACGTGAGGATTTGAGGAAATTGCTTTGACTACAGTTTGCACTGTCCTGCCATGAAAACATGGCCCCCTAATTCAAAAAGATCTGCACCATGTCTTTCGTAAGACTTGGAGACTGTTCAATAGGTTGATACAACAAGTATCGTTCACTAGCAGTATTCCCATCTAATCAACACGTTTGTGTAACACAGCTAATGCTTAGTAGCTGGTTAGCTTTGTCATTTTATGTTGTTTTTCACCATACCACTAAGGTTAAAACTGAATCATAATGGCTAGCTAATCTTAGATAGCCAATAATAACATAAAAACTAACTATAATGCATTAGTGTGTGTCTACAGTTATGATGTAATACTCCCTTGACAAACATGTCAGCACTTCTGTTTTGCATTCACATGAAACATGTGAGCTTGGCCAAAGTGTGACAGTCCATGTTTAAAGTTTAGCCCATTAAAACACATTTAATGACCAGCAAATCTCAAATGATCTGTGGGAAAGAACCCTGGTGCTAGTTCTGAGCTGTTCATGACATAAGACGTAACATCAGTACGTAAGATGTTATTCACACGCAAGACGTTGTGGCTCTTACAAAAGACCGAGCACAAGGACTGCTGTAGCTGTGGCCACAGTCTAGATTAATGCCAGTCCTTTCTCTATCCGAAGAGCTGCAGCGTTTGCAAGCCGCTTCTGAGGGCTTTGATGAACTGCAGATGCGCTACAGCCTCTAACTCTCTCCTGCTCCCCTGAAGTTAATAAAGTGCAGTCATTCACAGCCCTTGACTGGGATGTTAACCAGGCCCCCAGCTGCTTGTCGTTCTGCCGCGGCTGGGGCTGGAGATGGGGATGGGAGTGGGGCTTGGGCTGGGAGGGAGGGAGGGAGGGAGGGAGGGAGGGAGAGGTATCAGCCCTGATGGAATCCATATTCCTCATCCAGAGCCAACATGGCCCCCTCATCTGGATGGCATGCCACAGCCGGTATATTACCGCCTCTGTTCTCTGTTCTCCTGCCACAGTCATCATTTCCAGCCGGCTTTGAAGCACCCGGACTGGAGGGCCACAGCAGCTGAGGAGCATGTGCAGTGTGGCATCACCCGGCAACAAAATTTAAACAGCAATAATATCATGGAGCAACAGTGTCGGCAGGTAACAAGAACACACCACAATGATAGCAGCCAATGATAAGATTACCCTGCAGCAACATCGTACAGTTGTGTCGTGAAACAAGAGTATCATCCTGTAAAAAATCTGAACCACAACAATATCATCCAGCAACAAAATTACACCTCAGCAATATCATAAAGCAGCAATATCTCCCCATAACAGCAGCCAGTAACACAATTACAGTGTTGATGTACAGGGCAACAGGACAGCCCATCAACAAAATCGCACAGCCAAAATTAAACCCTACATTAAAATCACATAGCCAAAACTGAGCCCAACAAGAAAATCACACAGTCACAATGTCATACAGCCACAGAAAACAGATTATCCCATAAAAGTTCATCAACATAAGCTGAAGAGCACCGGTACCAGTCAGCAGAAACGTTCTCACAACCACTCCGTAACCCCACACAGCAATAATGCCACTATATCTTGCTGGTCAATACTTCCACAGTGTTAAGAGTCCTGAAGCAGCATTAACACTGGATATCTTACTTAAAACAACTTTTGAACAGCCACAAGAAAACCAGTTAATTCTCTATTCTGTAACAGCCATGCCCCCAAAAGAAAACATGATTGAAAAAAATTATTAATAATGCTGATCATGTGAATATTTTCACAGTCCCAAAGTGATTCACTCTGCAGGATACAGTTCACCTGAGTGGAAACCATTTTCAGCTGATCTCACTGTACACGGTAATGAAGAGTGACTTGTGAGCACTGTATGATATCTCTGTACAGGTACTCCAAAGGTGATGTTTCTGCCTAACTAAATTATTAATTACCAGCCAACCCAGCCTGGGTCAATACCATCGCTCCACAGCCGGTCCAACACATAAAGTGGTTATTTCTCTTTGGATGTTATAAATGTAGCTTCACAAGCCTTCTCCTCAATGCACTTTTTCGGGAAAAAAATAATGCCGTCAGTATAATTGCAATGCAGACGAAACCACAACTGGAATCAAACTCGAGGTTTGTAACTCAACCTAGATATGGCTAGCACCGTCCTTCCCCTCCCGTAGCATTTCCATTTCAGAGGACTTTAAGGACTGGTGGTGAAGTGCTGAGATGAGTCTCCAGAAGATCACAGGCAAGGCCTGGATCTTTTGCTGCTTTCAAGATTAAAGTCTGAGGCAAGGACCCAATCGCATGAACTTAGTCTGTTTAAGGGTATATACAATTCAATCAAAACAGACTCTGGTTTTTTTAACAGTTTGCTTGTCTCCATTAAAATTGTACATACTTAAAGAAACTTATCATGTAATATATAATTTGTCTGGATTTAATTTCATATGTCTTTAAAAATAGAGTCAGCTATTTCCTACAATCTCTGTGTCCTTTTTGCCACTCACAAAGTGTTTGTTTGTAAAGTCTGTTTTTGACAGCTTTTGGAAAAAAAAAAAAAAAAAAAAAAAAAAAACTATTACAGTTTCCCTTCAAATGAAATTGCAATTTTTCCTATAATACATTATGTTAATGTTGGGTCTTGTCAGATAATGACAGATCACACATCTAGCCTGTTACAGAGCTCAATGCAACGAGAGTCCAAAGCTTCAGTCATTATTTGACAGAACCAAGCCATTTCCCGGTCCAGTCCTTCATGTTCATACTCTTAATTTGTTCTGAAAGGTTATTGAATTTTGGTGAGGCTTGGAACGGAAAACGGATAAAGAGGTACATCTGATAGTTGCACTGGCTGGAAATACAACATACATATGCTTATAACATGCATATAATATGCTTGTTAATCACTTTTGTGTTTATTTCTGTTTAGATGTCTTGTCCTCTATTATAAAGAGACTAACACTGAAAAGATAAGACAGAGAGTGGCAATGGTGCACAGTCAAATGGTTTTACTCTGACAAAGTACACATGATCCCTGTTGGGCTCATAAAAACTTTCAAATCAACACGGAATTTTACTGAGTAGGATGGATAAGAAAATTAGCGTTCATGGTTGATTAAAGCCAGGTTCCCTGTTTTAAGTAGTGCTTCACTGGCACAGTCCCATTGCAAATTACATGGCACGGATTCAAAAAGTTCATGTCTTTCATATGTTTTAAATATTTTAGATTTCACAGATACAATTTGAACAGTACCGTTCACTCATAATGGAAATGGATGTGAGGCATGCTTGAGCTTCTGTTCTTAAGCGAGAGTGCTTCAAGAAATGAATGCCTTCAGTTAATGAAACCAAATACTCATGTAGGATCAAATTAAAATGTAATATCAAAATGAATCCTCTAGGCACCATTCTGCTTGACTAAATGCGTGAAAAAGTTTGCAAACTATTATGGTAACAGCAGTTTTCGTACACTACAACAGCTGACTCCTTAAGTCATTATGTGCTGAACATACCAAAGAAACGTGAGGTTAAAATGAATTTAGGCCTAAAATTTCATAGGGCCTTATTTTTCCACACCTGTGTATTAATTCCCCTTACACCAGAGTGCACTAAATCTGGAGCGATCAGCAGAGCGCGTCATCTATACACGGACGATGCTTATGATGAAATATGGATTACGGCGGCGGCACACAGCAGAGTACGGGGAACAGACTGGCACCTTATCTCACTGGCGAAGTAGATTTATCAGAGTGCATTTACTCATTGTCAGAACGTATTGGTTCTCAAAGGCTCTCTAAGGCTTTCCAAAAAGACGAAAGGGAAAAATCATTCAGTGGCTAGAACAGGAGTATTGTAAAAGGTAAATAAAAACCACAGCGAAATATGAAACAAGATACACAATTTAATTTGTTGCCGTTTATTTTACCCAGTTAAATTGTTAAACAGGGATGGTTATCTAAAACAACTCATTTCTTATCTACATTGTCAGCAGTAGGTTACCATGTTAACTGAGATAACTGTACCACTCGGTTTTGTATTATCATGTACATAAAGGTTATAGTTTACCCGAAAACTTCAACGACATTTTCAACTCGATTTCATGAGCAAAACTAGTAAAAAACAAGGGTTGGAGAAAACTTTAAGAGTTCCTCTAACGAAAAAATACTTGTTTCAGTGTTTGACGTACATATACACACAGGCTATGAGTAAGGAACATGTATGTTTATGGACTCATACACACACATGCATATACAGACTATAAAGTGCCGCATTACAAGTGTTGGTCACAACAAATTACTCCCTACAAGTATCAATACATAATTATGTCGATCATGACAATATATACAGTATCCACTCATTATTCCCATTTTTCCAAATGTTCATACCTTTATCCGACTGCAGCCAACGGGAAAAAGTGCTGCTCAGTGTTGCTCTCTGCTTGCTTTCCTGGCTCGGCTCGAGTTCGTGTGCTCGAGATTCGCCGTGGCATGAAATCTGCAAGTCTTACATATTTCTTCACCGCGCAACCCGGCGGCAGACGTAATGACAACACCGTTACCCGGCAGCCCAAAGTAATTTTAGTCCAAATCAGATATTGAAACCAACCGACAAAGTGGTGGATTTGAGATGTTGCCTTGATAAAGTTACTTTGATTGTGCGCATACTTGGCCGCTCGCTATCGCTATCTGCACCAGCGACATTCCCCTCTCCCCCTCTGGTTGCTCGAGCCTGTAAATACAATGTAACGGAACTGGGACACCGCAAGGCATTGTGGACCGTTTTAAAGCTGCAATACACTTTACAGCCCCTATTGCAAAATCGGACAAGGAAAATAGGAATTACTTGAAAGTTTTATCTGTCTCTTGTTACAAATAACGGTCCAGGAAACGAGGATATTTAGTCATCGTACAGACAAGAGATTGTTTGTTTCTGATGGAAACCGAATGCAGACGTTGTCCCTAACTCATGCATTGCACTATTTGTAACTTAAAATATTTAGATTTCTAAAAAAAAAAAAATCTCTAAATCATGATTCCCCACTCAGTCACACACGTTAAAGTTTTAGTTACCCTTGATTTTTACTTCGTGTTAGGTTGCTCATCAAATAAAAAAATGGTACATTTTTGGAACGTGATCAAACTGGCAGTGCTTAAAGGCTTTTGGAACAAATCAATCAAATACTCATTTTAACATTTGTTTAAAAAATTATAATTCAAGGGTCTCCAGCACCAGTTGTATTTGGGAAAAACAGGCAAGTATCTCAGCCAGTGTAAAAGATATTCCATGTTTGGAAAAGTTTTGTAAAACTAAGCCTCTTACTGTATTCTCAGGGTTTTTAAATGTCACATTGACAGGTGGCCAGAACATTATTCATTAAGCTCATGACGGGTGGAACTTGCGGTTGTAAAGCATTGAGTTGTGGGATATATGAGTATTTTCCAACCTGCCCCAAATGTGGACATCTACAAATCACTTCACAGCACCTCTCATGACATCTTTGTAGTAGTGGCAATGAAAGACAGCTTTAGCCATTCCTCTCTGTTTGCTATCTGAACTGTTGTCAATGGCCCTTAGCTTGCCATCCATGGCAACCACAAACAAAACGGAGAGCTGGGCTGGAAACCATGACAGGACTATTAGATGCAATGACAGTCTAGAAAAACACTACATGTTGAATGTAATTCAGTACATTTGTCAACAAACAGTGGCCAAATTTGAAAATTAATCTTCACAATTCCACAATTATCCTTAAAATGTTGCAAACAATTTCATGTGATTTGTCATACTGCATCACTGCCTACCCCACCCTTGCTATCATGCAAATAAATATAAATTTAAAAGTTTATAACTTTTTCACATAGATTTTCATATTTTAATTATAATTAAGCTGATGTGCAGTATCACCTAAATCACTCAAATTCTGAACAACAGCATGCCAACTCTGCTTTCTTTTTTCAGCAATGATCTTCATTGTTTCATATCAATGTACATTATCATTTTTTTTAATCTACAAACAATACAAAGATCTCTGAAAAACTGTATGGTATGAGCATTACCTAGTGGTTAGCATTGTTTAGATTTAATAAACAATAATAAAAATAGAACTAATCAGCTTGATAAACTAAACAGTTCTCATAGGCTTTTCTGTTATTGGTACGGTACAGTGTAGTGCAATATACATACAGACAGACGTACTTTGTTTGGATATATCTAGTAATTACAGGGTAATGCTTGACATTGGTTCAGTTCACATTTCATTTGTAGTTGTAGCTGTTTTGATGAACACATACAGCATGAAGTGTGCTCCCTCAGAAGGTTTGTTCACTGTACGCTGTTTCCATGTCTCATCTTGGCTTGCTGTTTAATGTCTTTGTCCTGCTGCATAGTCCTCAGTTATCTGTGTCACATGTGAGAGGTAAGAAGCAGTGTATTTAGACTATCCCTTACCAACTGATGCCGTTAAGGTTAAAAGTTTGTCCTCATGCTGGATATCTGCTAGAAAATTCCAAATTCTTGGAATAAACAGTTCTGCTTTAAACCGGAGGCAGTATTTTCCACAAAAATAGTTTGGGTGGCATTGTTTATGCATATGTAAGCAGATATTTGTTTTTCCTTTTTGCTTATTTTCTTTGTTTACTTGTAAATGGAGAATCTAAATGTTTACATTGACTTAGTTTTCTGCATTAAAATCAAAATGTATATGTACTGTGGTCTATTCATCCTGTGTGTAAATATAAATTCTCTGTACATTAAGGTTAATTTTAGAATCCACCATCCGGTAAGACTGATTTGCTTGCATTGTCCCAGTATCAGCTGCCATTTAGTAAAGCTTGTCCAGCTGTATTTTTCCATAAATACCTAATTGGGTGATATCTGTTACTGTGGTTTCATTCATAGTGAAGTGCCATCTGAATCTGAGCAATGTTAATATATTGGAGACATAGGTTTAACTGTTAGGGGTAGTTTCTGGGTTTCAGAGACCAAACTGTTGCATTTAAATTACATGGACTTACATTTTGGCAGTTCACATATCTGTGCAACAAGCAACACATTAATTTATCATTTGAGAATGTATACCTTCTTTTTAAGATTTGCTGGGTGAACTGGATGGAAACAGTCTGACCCTCCTCCATTCAGTGATATCAGTGGTAAGATATCTTAACAGTGGTTAGAACCTATTTCAATATTTGATATGTATGTGCAGTTAGCTTTATTGGAAGCCTGGCTTGAGTTAACTTATGTTATAAACGTATATGTCTTAAGCTGGTATCCTGAAATGGAATTAACCAGCTAACATGATTCAGGTTTTCTTAGGCCAGATAATTTTAACTGATCCTGATTTAACTAATCTCCCTTCCTGATAAAGCTCCCCTGTGCTTGTTGTTTTGTATCTAAGATCTGCCAGTGATTGGTAATCCATTAAGAATGAGTGCATGCACAGACCTCTGACTGACTGGCCATCCAATCCTCTGAATCTTACACCGTTGGTTGCATTGGCATTCAAAACCACATTTACCTTTGGGCATGACAGGTATCTCAAAGAATGTATTTTACAATGGGTGAGGTAGTTTGCTGTGTATCCTCTCTGTAGGCCGCATAAATATGCTTGCTGCTTTCAGCTACCATATATTTTTAGTCCACAGTCCACTAGGCAACTTGTAGTCAGTTTTGTGAAGGAGCGCACCTCATGTGCAGCCACAGCCAGCAGGCCACTAGTGCCATGTCAACCATATGCTGTGGGATTACTATGAGACAACCCACCGAGTGAATCCCTCCCTCTCTGGGTGGTGCTGATCTGGCTGCCAGTCACAGCTGGCCCTGGCATGGCATGGATCTGAAATCAGACTGTGGTGCCCATTAACACACAGCAGTAGTGTCAGCCTAAAGCACAACAATTTGGAATTACATGACTGTGTGGAGTGGCCATAGATCTACCTTCACCTGGCTCTCACATAGGTTCACGTGACGCAGCAGAATCTGTGGAAAAAGATTGATATTTAGTCATTTTTAATGAGTAGATTTAGTGTGGGCACAGAGCGCACATGAAATACTGGAGCTTGTGTGGCCTGTAACTTAGGGAGGATATAAATCAGGGATGGGGGAGGGGGGTACATGGTGGGGGGGGAGTTGCTGATTCATGGCGTAATCAATAGCAGCTGTGCTCGCCCTCCATGCGCCTCAGAAGACACCCCTTTTGGGAACGCTTAAATCACCCGGTGGGAGAGCGGTGGAAAACGATGACCTCAACAAGAAAACATTCTGTTAAAAAAGCGCTCGGGGGGAAAGTGATGATCCTCGGAAACCCCTGGACGTGACAGACAATTTGATTTGCTGTCCTTTATTCATCGATAACCCCCCTCGCCCCCTGTCCGTGTGGTCAGGTCTGCCTCAGCCCCCTCTCATCTCGTTCAAACACAATTATGGGACGTTTACGCTCGACTGGAGAGGACAGTGTGCAGTGGTTATATCATAACAGAAAACACAGATCAGAGTAGCGGATTATGGCCCTGCAGTCCCACATATTCTCAGGCTTTGACCCATCCAGACACCAAATAGCACAAATTTACTAATTATTAGACTCAATAAATGAGGAGTGGAATGACACAGGTTCATTTCCTCATATTTCAGCAGCAGTACCAACAGCTGTGAAAGCTGAATTGCTTGCACAATTGTAAAATTATGAACATTAATTATGAGTGTATGTAGCAAATAGATACATGGCGCTAAATAAATGCAATAAGATGTAAGTCACCATGTCCTGGAGGAACCCAACATTTTCATAATTTAGCCTGAATATCCTCTCTCAGACGCTTAATAATTTATCTGTCTGTGCAAGCCAGATGAATGAAACAGCACTCAGAAACATCTCCAGCTCTCCAGGGCCAGAGTTTCCAGCCCTTGGCTTAGGTGACCACGACAGTGTCCCTCCATTTGATGTTCTCTGTCAGTGTTTTTATTTATGTGGGGTGAAAAGTCCATCAGAAATGTGTTGAGGGAAAAACCCTGTGGCTACGAAGATTTCAATCTCATGTGTCTTAAATGCCAGATAAGTAAGAATAAACAAAGCCATGTGCCACTTCATTTGCTTGGAAATCTGGCTGAACTTTTGCTTGGAGGTCATAATTACAGTATCAGGTAAAGGTATTTTAGGAATTCTCGGTCTTTCCTGATGAGCGATCTCTTCCAGGCCACTCCATACTTGGCAGAAGAGCTCAGTGCAACACACATTGGGCTGTTCTCTGGTAAATTCCAGAGCTTAATTAAACTTTTCCCATGTATACTGAATGTGCTGTAGAATACTCCACACCATAAGCTAGCTTTTGCGTTGTGGATGCATAGGTACTTCAAAGACTTGAACATGTGCATGCATTATTTCAAAAGTGAAAATAAACTTTGTGAGGGGAGAGACACATGACAGTGCTGTATAAACAGTCTGAAGAGGGTGGTCAATTCATCATGTAATTTATGAGATAGTATGTTAGTGGGGGGACATGGGTGTGGTTATAGGGGCTAATGGCTCAAGTTTTACATACCTTTTGCAAAACTCTGTTTAATCATGCACTTAGTTGGAAGTTTGAGATTTCTACATGTTTACTTAATTTCCTTTCCAGATTCTCCAGGGAGAGAACGAGACAGCTGTACTTGATTAACAGAAATGCAATTGCGCAATATGCGACTCGCCAGGTTTAAGCGTCCCAATAAACACTTTGCACCACAGCTCTTACTTTGCTGCATTTGGTGACTCTATTCACAAATTTTACAGAAATTCAAAATGAGCAAGTCCAGCATTTAGCAAATTAGAAAATTACAAAAACACTGGAGGTGTTAATGTTTTTCTGTTTTTAATATTTGAGACGGTTACTATGAAAAGTACTTTTTACTCTACTACTACATGTTAGTGGTCGTATTGCATAAATGTTATTATGCACATGAGAAGGAAACATTTTTATTGAGCTTTGATGTGAAGATGTTGAGAATGTAAACATATATGTGTAATGTACACACATTTTACTGACAACATGGCTGCTACCTGGCAACATGTCACTGATTTGTCATGTCAGATTTGCTATTAAAATGACCTGATTTATTTTCACAAAACATCACAGCAGGCAAGTAGTATGCCAACGGTGAACAAATATGGGTTATCTGATTATCTGGGTTAATATATGTTCACCTCTGGCATATTCTCTACTTGTATTGATACATGAGAACTATTCAGTTTCACTGAAAAAAAACAAACAAAATAAAAAGTAACACCCACAGATCACTCATTAAAGTAACAGGTTCATAATGAGTGATGTGTGGGTTCTGGCCAGTTATTTTATCAGTCAGTGAAGTAGGGAAGAGAATGTTCTGAATGTATAAAATAACTGAGAGTGGACAAATGCCTGACACAAATATGTATGTTATGCCCATATTATGACCTGTAGGGCCCCTCGAATCTCAGGTTCCCCACAGTTATGAAGCTTTATTGTTGAAGGGGAGCATTTCAATTTATCATCCTGTTTTTCAACATGTGTGTAAAGTAGCTATCTATGGGCTAAAGCAAATGTATGAACTTAGTGAGCTTTTAGTAATTTGGGGTTTCCAAATAGTGAATGTTTTCATTGAGTAGGTGGTCATGGTTATATGATTTTGAGACTTTATCCTGGTATCAGTGGCTGTCAAATTGTGAGATTGACCATTGCAACTTGGAAAAGTAGATTGCAGAAACTAAGACTTTATCGATTCCTTATTTTTTAATACTTTAAAAATCAGTTTTAACCAACATATCACAGAAAATCCGGGAATATGATTTCTAATAGAGAAAACCATCAGCAGGTCTGGTAAAATGGGTTTGGAGTGTGTGGAAGGGGTAAAAGCCAAAAAAATTACTAGTTTGTGCTAATAATAGAAATTTGATGAAGGGGTGCAGTAGAACTTTAAGCTACCGTTACTATGGTTCCTGCCTGTGATTAATACATTGGTTTTTCAGTTGGGAAGGATCCTTGGTTCTGAGTCTGATTAGGTTGAGAGCCCGTGGGCCTGCTCCATACTCCACCCTTAATTAACTCTAAAGTACTGAAAGCCATTGTTTCAGCCAACTCTGTGAGTGCAGTGTTCTATTACTTCCAGATCCAAAATCCAGGTCATTACTGCGGTTTGAGTCAAATGTGAAAAAAAGGCAGACGCATAATGAATACCATGTGCTGTTTATGGGTTGTTCCATTTAGCGGAGAGTACTCATTTCATTTATTCATTTGTCACTTGTTTGTGAATCACAATTCTCTTAAAGGTAAATAAATTCAGTTTAGGTTCAGTCGAGAAAGTTTTGCTGGAGTTTTGCTTTACAGAGAGATTCCCAGAAAAGCCATTTGTGAGCTGTCCTTAGATCGAATGTCATCTTAAAAAAATAGAAATAAAGGTGAGACAGAAGAAATATGTATAAAGAGCCTTAGTGCCTAGTATACGTTCATTCTCTATGTCTGTCCAGTTTCAGTATTGATTAACAGGGCTCTGTCACTATGTGGTGGTTTTGAAAGTCACTGTGAGTTTAAGAAGTAATTTAAACCTGTGTGAGTTTAGACTGATCCTGCTCTCTGCAGCTCAGCCAAACATGTGACTCAAGGGTCAGCCTCACACAGATTCCCAAAGTGAGGCTTACCCCTTTTTAAAGATAAGCAAGCAAAGACACACAGCTATATAAATGAGATGCAATGAACTGTACTCTAATGCAGCTTGTGGTCATATATATGTACACAAACTGCTGAGACAGCAGGTTTTACTTCTCCAGAAAGATTGCTTTCCTTGCCATTCTTTCTGATGACTAACCTGCACGCTTGAAGTGAGCATCTCGATTCATACTGTGGAGCGGGGATAGAGGTGGAGGGGAAGTGCCCAATTTTTAGCACTGGGTTTTCATTTCATCAGTGCAGACTGGATAAGATGAGAATCCCCCTCCGTTGAATTACTGTGCTTACGCAGCGATACTCCGTTTCACAAAAAGAAGCCCGTGGAAAAGGCTGTTTCGACTTTACCAGACTACAGCTCAAGTTCAGGCAGCAGTTTCATGTGGAGGTTTGACTTTTCTGGTCAACAATTGTAAATGAATTCTTGTCAAACTGTATGGACAAAAAGAACAAGAATAAGTTCTGAAGGTGTCACATGAGATCAAAGACTATCTTAGGTAGTAACTTTTTTGTGCATTGCTTTAAAGACAATATAATGAGACTGCAACTGTTGTAGAAATTGCTCGTCAACATTTTTGCTTTCTCTGTTTAAATTTTCCTTTCAGTAATTGTAATTTAGCCATATCCTGTCTAACCATCATCCCCATTATAAAAGGCTAAGTGGTCCCTTGTCTATCCGGCCGATCAGATTAAGAGTGATTTGACCCTAAAATGGCTTCTGTGTTCAGCCTAATTTACACTGTTACAACAATGAGGTTCAGAGAACTATTCCCAGATGTGAAACCTCCATGGTCACTTTTTCACAACTGACAGATGTGTTAGTATAAGCCATTTTAAAATGTATATTCTTTGGAAAATTATTAAAATAAACTATGAGACGATGCTGTTCAGGAAGTGATACAGTCCATGTCCATGATGTGAGCTCTTTTCACTGATAAGCACTTTTTATTATTAATACGACAAGAACTTTTTTATTTTGTGTTGTGTCACCTTTTAAAAAGATACCCTAAACAGTTGAATCTGACCATGGCCGGACCTCATCGGCAAGGGTGTATACGGTCAACCAGAGGTTATTATTGGATGCTACAACCCTGTTTAGGTTTTTTTTTTTGGTGTGAAACAACTCATGAGTCATTCATGAGATGGGAACTGAGCCACCAACTGTTAATCAGCTGCTATTAAAATACTCACCCCAAAGTACCCATTTTACAAAGTTAATTGAGAGATAAAGTTCACTGTGATGCTTTTTATACTTGTTTTAAAATAGCATTTCCTCATCTGTGCTTTTTCCTGCTCAGTGAAATAAAAAGCAGTAATTATGTGACCGTTCCTGTAAAAATTCAGACCATTTTGCCTGCAATAATGCAGGTGTTTTAATGGTCATTAGTTGAGGATGAGTGGCATCCCTTGCCATAGCATGCTCTGAGATGCTGCTATGTGAAATATTACAAAAATTAGACTCGTTTCCATCATTATCACTAGTGGTCCATGAGCACACAGAACTTATGTATGTCTTGTCATTTAATGGGGGACATCCTGTCACCAGTGCTGAGTGATTGTAAATCACTCTCAGAGAATAACAGTGATTTTGGCTTCTTCACAGTTGTTGGCTGCTCTTTGGATGGGAGCAGTGAAAAATGTTGATTTTGAGTTGATGGTTTTCAAATAAAGTATGAAGATCACAGCCATAAAAATCTTAGGACTGGACTCTGAAGTAAATTAATATGTCAAATTTAGCAAAAGTGGAAAATTGTGGTGGCCTACACATTACATGGGAAGTTTATCTAATTTCATATTTATTTGCTGTTTATGTTAATGATCCATTCCCATAGTTTTATCTGGGTCAGGTTGAATCTCAGTTCAAAGCTCAGTATTTATGTAGCATTCGAGATGCATAGTTCTGGTCTTGGTATTGTTTGGTGGAATTTATTATATTTATAATATGCAGTATACATTCCTCTCACGAAATCCCCATGGTAACACACATACACACATTGCTGCTTCAAAATCATTAAAATTCTTCTGGGGAGACTTCCAAATCCCTTTGTAATAAGCTCTTATGGAATTGTATCCCACACTCTTTCCAATGAATAATACAGGTTAAGTTTCTTTAGGCATCAAAGCACAAAATTGTGAGTCAGCAGAGCACACACTCACACATGCAAACACAGACCTGTGTATATGTGTGTGTGTCTGGGAAATGAGTTATATGGCCTCATGCATAGTAAAAACAATCCAGAGACATAAATGGCTTGCTCGTGCCAGTTCAAAAAGTCGAACAATGATTATTGCTGTCAGACACCTTCTGCAGTGTTGATCTGGGGCCGGAAAAGCTGAGTTATTTTCCTCAACTCAAGCTGGGGTTGCTTTGGGGAGTCCTGTCTTTACTCCAGCTCACATTTTCAAACTGCAGCTTGGATTGTTTTTTTTCAGCGTTGGATCATTGTTTAAATAGGAATGTGCTCAAAGCTAAAAGCCCCGCGGTTCTGTTAGCGCTCTGAGTTAATTAATGGTATTAGAGGAGTGAGATATGCCTGACACACGCCAATGGGCCTGCCAGTGACTGTAATCTTAATAGCACAGAGTGCTTTGCACTTTTGTTGGTTTTTGTGTCTTAGCCCAAACCGTCCTCTTGAGCAGAGGATATTTCTCTGTTTTGGGCAAAGGATTCTGGGAAGTTTGCCTAACTTGAGTTTTGAAAATTAGAAGGCATTTATCTATCTCCATAGCAGGTTGATCTCATTCATAAAGCCCTAAAGCAAAACAGACAAAGAAAGGAGGGTAACATGTAAATGACTTTGGGGCTGATTGTGTGTTAAATCAATTCAACTTGACACTGGAAACAAGATGGTGGGCCTTCGGGTGGGACACATTGGTGAGGAAACACTTGATTTCCAAGTTTGCTCAGCTTCAGCAGATAAATGTTTTGAGTGAAGCTGGTTAAATGAGTCAGTTTCATGACTTTCTAGTGACCTCCCCAGGCTAGGGAGAGCTAGGCTCCAGCAGGGTTGTGAATTGAGCATTTGATGGTTTTGTGTTCCTCTGACCCCATAGGCAATATGTGATTAGTTTCACATCTGCATTGTGGGAAAACAGAAAAGCCTAGTCACAATGTGAATTGGAGGAATGAATAATGAAAGAAATGAATGAAAGAAAATCAGATAGCCATGAGCTGTTTTATTTCCTAAACTGAGCTTTAAGACAGTGGTGCTACTTCCACTGGATCATTCCACCGAATGTCATACAGGATGCTGACATTTTTCACCCTTATTTTAGCCCTGTTTCTGCACCGCAATGGATGGAATTGCTGTTGGTCTCCTCAATTCATCAGATGTCCCTGCAAACAGTACACAGCAGAACAAGGGATTATTATTGAAGCACCATCCATCTTTCCCATGTACTATAAATAAACAAAATATATTTGCTGCTGGAATGAAGGATGGCCTCTCCTCTTGATGAAATCACCATGAGCCGCAACAGAAGCTTGCATTGTCAAAAACAAAAACGCTCTTTTCTTTATCAGTTGGAGGCTTCATACTTGATTTGTACAGTGGAACAGCCAACGATCAAACAGGGAAACAATATTTAACTTCACAAGGTCATGAATAAAAAAGGGTCTCTTCACTAACGGTCCAGTTTATACTCCAACAGGAATCGGAGGTGTGATTGCACAGAATCCACCATAAATAGGCTATATATTTTTTTCTTGTAAATTAATAGTAAACTGTAGCCTAGTTGTTTTTACCAAAGATTGAAGCCTGGGAAAAGTATTGAATTGTGTGCTCTGAAGATCTCAGTGGTCTCATGTAGATTAAGCTGACCAATAATTAAATAAGCACCCTTCAGCCAGTCAAGATATGTAAAGAAACAACAGGTATCATTTATACATTAGCTTGTAACACTATGGGATGGGACCAACTGAACCAGTTCACCTGGATGTACCTAAATAGAATCAGAACACATAGCTCTATTTGGGATTAGTAATAACCTCACTGACTCTGTTAGCACAACCTTCAGCTTTACAGCAGTAGTAACAAAGAGCACTCAGTGCTGTTGTGTGATTGTTCACATGCCCCCATGTAATGGGTCAAGGGTAATCAGTGTCTCTAACTTTCATACCTACCAATTACACAGTGAATGTAAATAATGTGGATGCACTGTCCACAAGTTTATTTTTTGTTCTCATATAAATGGTGTTTGGGGTCTGATTGATATGTGGCTATGATCAAATGTTTGTTCTCACATTTGCGCAATTTATGCCTTACTCTGTGCTTTGTCATTTTTCTGTTAACACAATTCACTAGAAATTTGCTTAGCCAGCTATTCCAAAATGTATTTGCTGTGTTTTTCCATTCAAACCGAGAGGCTAGAGCAGCGGTAACTTGTATTTGGAAACTTCTCCAGTAGTGCTTCTTTGCATATTATGTAGTGTGACCTGTTTCTGGGAGTACGAGTAACTTCAGGTTCACTTGTGACTTGTACTTTGAATGAACTTGATCATATTGTAGAGAGGCCATACTGTATTTAGCCAGAATGGAAATGGGCCCCTTAGATGCTGCAGATGATTATATGGAATTAAAATTGTGATTGTGGACAAAAATCATGCTGGATTTGCTATCACAATTTATGAAGTTATACACTCAGACACTCTGATTGGCTGGTTATTTCTCTTGTGATGTAGAATAAAAAGTATGTGAAAGACAAGCAAATGAATAAGTGTTGCTGGACCTGGATGATTGAAGCTGAGTATCATAGAATAAAAAGTTAATGAAATCATTTTAGTAAAAAAAAGACTTCACAGCTCAATTACAGTTGAAAACATTTTACAATCGGTGATAATTAACTGTGTTTTTAGGTACTGTTCGGAAATGGTGGAATCAACTCCTGACCTTAAAATGTATTCCTCATTTCCACAGTATTTCCTCTCGCATTGAATTATGGGAGAATATGTTTGTTGGTTTCATGAATTTGCAGGTGTTATCTCCCCCGAATGATATTAAAATGCTAATTTGTCTGTGGACAAACAAGTCAACAGCATGTTGATTTCCCACCAGGCAGTCTGATGAGTATTATTTAGACTGCAAACAAACAGTTTTCCCCATCAATTCCGCTTAAAGAAATGTTTTGAGATGCTTATCTCTCTGAGCAAACCCTGACCCCGACGCAGATGATAAACAGAATGTGACTTTTGTTTGTTTCTTCTGCGTGTGGAAGTCAAAGAATGTGACTTGAGTGACACTCACTTAGAAACGCCTGAAACATAAAATAGGATTAAAGGCAAGGGATTATGGGAAAAGAGATCAAGGAAGATGGGATTAGCAGTGGTGCGAGGTGTTTGTGTGTATGCGTGTGTGTGTCTGGTGGCAGGAGGGTGGGGTAGAATGGTTTGGTTCAACAATAACAGGGAATTATTGTATTTTGACATATTGCTTTTCATATGGTCACTGTTCTGCCATGGACTTTCCTCTTAACTGAAGGCCTAGTTCATTATTGTGTGCCCTGGCTGAGTAAGGGAGCATTGTGACAGGGACACATTCCAACCTGGCCAGGATAATCCTAGTTGTCAAAAGGTTAATCTGCATTCTCTCTTTCTCTCAGCTAGATCCCCTCTGATAAACGCTCTGCGTAAATAATTAAGCTTGGTGGTCAAAACAACCTGCTGTGTGTGGATTACGCACTTTCACAATTAGAAACGTTCCTGTTCTGCAGTACATGAATGTTTCGCTTCGGTGCAGAAAAAAGTTTGTGTAGTAACAGAGATGGTGAGTGAGGGGAGGGAAAGAGAGAGAGAGAGAGAGATGAAAAAGGTGGGGATTTGATCCAAATGAAGGATTACATAAATGGGTGCCTCCATTTGACTCTGTAATTGGCCTAAAGAAGGCACAGAGCAGCACCTTGGCAGATGAGACCAGCCTCTGCTACGATAACCTGTACAGACACGTGTAATGTCATACTGTGATCTGATTGTAAATGAGCTGAAGGATCAGATTATAAAATATAAGTTTAATAGCACATTTGTACCAGTCACATTTATTTAACCAAGCTCTCCCTGGAGTTTGTCTCATGGATTTGCAGCAACCTGTTCGCCATCATTACGATTAGAACTGTCATACTGCTTTTACAGGTGAATAAATGAATGAATGAATAAATAAATAACAAAAAAGTTAAAGCTATAATAAGTAATTGGACCTCCTCATACCCATTCAAAATGAAAAATCAAGCGCTGAATCATTTTTGTAAAACTTGCGAAGAAGTTTAAACTGATACTGCCCTCTAGTGGATAAAATGGTTATGGTATCTATATGATATTAAGCTCACCCAGTAAAGTATTTTGTGCCTCTGGTCTGGCTCTATCTGTTGATCTGTATTTTAAATTAGGTTTGTTAGATCTGCTACTTGAACACTAATACTTAATTGCCATTTTAACAAGTAAACTGTTGGAGCTGTGTTAGTTCTAATGCATTTATTTGTTTAAAATACATTTTTGCCAATAAATTGAACAAATTTAAGGGAGTGGGCACAAACAGGATTAGATAGCTGTTTAGAGGTTTCAGTAATGGTGGTGAGAGGTACCTTTAGCTTTTTGCAGCACAGATGAAGCTAAGGCAGGACTTGAATGGGAGACCTCTGGAAAAAACAAGGTTATTGATGGAGGCAGATCAGCAGGGGATGCCGTTTGCCTGAGGTGCATTCAGTGCCTTTCCCCAATACTGAATGGGAGCAATGAATGCACCAGTGCTATAGTGTAATTCCAAAACATTCCCTGTCTCTCTGCGTGTAGGTGCCCATTCATCCCCCACACTGGGGATTATCTCCACAGCTCCCTGCGTGCCCACCTTGTGTTCCCACCATGTCACTGTACAAGAGGATCAAGTTGACTTTCTTTAAATATCTGACCCTACCCTAAATTATTCATCTATTCAAGTAAATATTCTCAGACAAAGACAAGTACAAATAGTGTGTGTGTGTGTGTGTGTGTGTGTGTGTGTGTGTGTGTGTGTGTGTGTGTGTGTGTGTGTGTGTGTGTGTGTGTGTGTGTGTGTGTGTGTGTGTAAATGTATTCTGTGGTTCTCAAAATGGTTAATGAGTCCAAATGAGAAGCATTAGTTTAACACAGACAAGTTTAATAGTCCTTTCAATTCAGGATAATAATTAATATGCTCCATGCTTTGTATAGAATGGTTACTAAAAAAAAAAAAAAAAAGGATTTATGAACATATTCTAGTCTGAAATGACACTGTATTCTTTCTAATTGATTTTAGTTGCAGATGTGAATTTAATTCAACAGCTCAGCCGAACCAAATGAATTGTACTCAGGGGAATTAACCTGTAACAATACACAAGTACATATCTCCAAATAAACAGAGCACACATTCAGGTCTAGAAACTGGAAGTAAAACCATCAATTACATGATACATTACCAAGTCGATTGCATTGGAAAAGTCATCTACTTCTTGCAGTGGAAAGGAAAACACACAGCTGTAACGCAAATGGAAATCATTTAAAAAGTATTAAACCCTTATTGCTCTGTGGCAAGAAGACATCACAAAAGGGAGTATGGAAATTAGTGACTGAATGGAAGACAATTTTTGGAATGGATTAGATTTTTGTAATTTTCTATGTATGAAAAAGTTGATCAGATTTCAACAAGGCTGAATTAAAATTTTAATGTGTCTCCATTTCACCAGCTTTGTGTGCAAACCAGTGAGAGCCAGCAGGACTTCAGTGAAATCAATGCTTTTTCATAGGTGCAGAATATGGAAGCTGTCACTGGATTTTACATCGACAATGCGCTCCTTAACAAACCAACATGGAAAATGAGGATTAAGTGTATCCATGAGATCAAATAATCTGCATGGTTGTGCAAAAAGGTTGTGATGAAAAGAGCATCAAGTATACTGTAAAAGGAAACTGGCAAAGCCATTGTCAGTTAGTTGGAATTAATAATCTTATATTGAATGAAAACTAGTTGATACCAATGATCCGTTTGAAGCTAATATTTTAGCCTGCTCTGTTTCAGGCTCACAAGCTCCTACTGTCTGGAATGCCCAATAAATTAGCACCAGGGTATTGAATCTGATGCAAGGAGAGGTCAGAAACCAGTACTGAGCTAGGAAGTGACCCCTGGATAATTCCTGAGAAGTCCTTGAGAGATGGTTTGAGAATAAAGTAGGCAGCTGTCATGGTGACTTTGTAAGACCTGCCTGTGATTAGAACCATCACAAACATCCCCATCAAAGGCAGGAGTTCATTTTTCTTCAAAAGTACTGTTAAAAAATGAATGTTTTTAATTAATGTGGGTGTTTTTGAAAAAAAGTAAGAACAAACACCCTCCTTGCAGTGGTGAATGAAAGTTAAGGACAAATGCTGATTGATCCTCAGCCAGTTTCTTTTTGGCAGCTAAGATTAAGCACATCCTTGTAAAACGTGTAATAACAGACAGCAACAGAGCATTTGAAAAAAATGTAAAACAAAAAATAACTGAAACTAATAATATTGATACCAGCCTCAAGCCTGCAGTGGCACACTCAGTATGTTCATTGCACAAGCTAAAATGAGAACTATGAATGATGGCTCGGAACAAATACAAACAGTCCAGAAAGAACAACTGCAGCACAAAATGCATCAAATACATCCCAGCACCGTAGAATTATTGGCAAAACTGTTATGCATTTTCTGTTGGCATTTGTGTTTTGTATGTAAAAGCTGCATGGTTTTTTCTTTCTTTCTTTTTTTTTTTTTTACTGCACCTGCACCTCAGGACCACTTGTTTTTGCTTTTGTATGTTATATCTTTACTTCAGGGCTGCAAGTTTGTTTTTACACTTCTTTTTTGCATTTGTGTTTCACACTTCAGAACCACTGTAAATATGCCCTCTTGTGGTAAAAGGAAGACACAGTCACAACTTGAAATAAGAACATCAGAAAGACAGCTACAAACTTGTCAGTTCCACTTAGCCTATATGTCCAGAAAACTATGTTTAATAAGATCAGTAAAACTTTTATCCTTTTTGACATGGAACACAGTTTTAATACTATTATATAATACGCATGCCAATTCAGAACTAAAAGCATGACGCAACTGACAATCAAGAAATTCATATACATCAGCACATCATGGAATTTATGGTGTACTCTAATGTGGGTCTACTCTAAATTACATATACATGGGATGCTGAACCTGAACACATTAGCAATTTTATGTTGTGTGTATCAAATGCATAACAAAAAAAAAACAACTTCGAGATACATCAACATATATCAACCTTGACCATGGTGAAAGAGTGTAATGGAGTTCTCTGATATTGGATTGTTTTAGATTAATTGGGACATATACTTTGTCATGGTCTTTGGACCAAGTCTTATGTGGGTCCCAGGGATCAAAATAATTGTTTCCTTCATTTTGACCTGAACTCCCAAGATCACTCAAAGAAATAAACATAGCAGATATATGCACTTATGTATGTCCAAAATAATGGCTGGTTCCTCTGAACAATAACTCTTTTAAAACAAGGCATATGTTTGCAACAACATCAGAGTAATTTTGTATCCATTTTGCAAGCAATGCCATTCTCAAAACCAAGTCTGAAGTGGAGCTTGTATATGCACAGCTAATACATGATTTTATTACATTTATATGAAATTAATATTCAATATGGACTGTAATAACTTTGATGCACTATTTTTGTAATGTCATTTTGGCGTAATCTTTCATGCAATTCTATGCCTGACTGAGCCTGTAATCAAATTATTGGTAAAGCTACAGCACTGCACATTATTGCATGAACTACAGTTTCATCACTGAAATTTGATCTTCTTTCACACTGTCCTTAATTAGTTATTTTACTGTTGTATGTAACACATTTCCTGCAGTGTATATTCACATTCACTCAGTTTCAATGTAAAGCACTTCCAAAAACAGGGGTTACCCTATTACTCCCTAGAGTTTTTGATTGAGAAATGTGTGATCGTTGCATATTTGGGGTCTAACAGAGACTAGAAAAACCTGGCAGATTGTCTGAGAGAAAAGTTGTTTTTTTTTCCCCCAACATAAAGCACGTATTGTATATTATCAGATGCTGGTAAAAAAAAAAAAAAAAATTAAAGTCATGCATGCTCTAGCACTGGACGTTAATACTGTAAGATGCAAAATAATTCAATTTTACAAACTGTCACAAGTCTGTGAATATTGTGCAACTCCACAGACATATACATATATAAATGGAGTAAACTGCATATGCACATACATACAGTGCAGTGCTTGCAACGACTCTTCACTGTCTGGTGCTGATTTATTACAGAGCTTCAAAAAGTCCCAGTAGGTTATTGTCCATAATCTCCCACAAGTGTCTAGAATTAAATTGTTTTAGCGTCTTCCTACAACATTTCCAAGTTTCAAAGAAACAGGAAGGACACATCTATGAATACCAGCACATGCAGACTTCTGCTTCAGTTTTCCGTCCTTTTCAATTTTTTTCTCTTTTACTTTGAACATACTTTCGTCAAAAGCATGCGTTTTTCGTAGAACCCACTAAAGCACCGCCCTGATTGGCGCAACCTGCTTTGTTCATCATCGGTTCTAGGCCCTCATTGCTTGTCACATTACGGTAGATGAGAGCACACGCAGCTGTTTGATCGCACTCCTTGTGTAACAAGAATATAACTGGCAGGAGACCGCCCAATCAGAATCTTGCTTTCTGATTACGTCACTTTCATCATATTCCGGGTGTATTTATAGAGCCTATTTAAACGCCGTGTGGAGCTTCCTGCAAAGCGGTTGTCTTTGTGACCCCCTACAGAAAAAATGGAGTGGTTCACCTTAAATAATTGTGGTTAATTATTACTCTGCGTAGCCGGTTGCTACGTAAACGACGTTCGTTTTAGACTGTGGGCCTTATTTTAAAGCCCTGTTAACAATTTGCCCTTCCAGAAAACACATTAAACGTAACCGAGTAAGATTACCACAAACACGTTCAATTACACGTTCTAAGTAAATATTTTCGGTCCTATAATTTGATTGTGATGCTGCATTTTACAGAAACATATGTCAATGTGTGATATTTTAATTAGTTTTTTTTTTTAAAATCGGGAATGTTCTGAATTCTCTTCAGAATCGACTAGGTATTGTTTCTATTTTAGGCAGTATTTTCTATCTGACTCGTGACGCCCATTGTCAGCTCGAGCAGAAGTTATGATTGAAGCAGACCGTCTCCTTCGACACACTATAACCTGGGTTAATGTCATATTTTTGTCGTTTACATTTCATTTGTATCCACTGTTACAAAAACAGAAGTGAGGTACTTCCTTGAATACAGAGAGTAAAGAAAACGAATGAAAATCGCCGAACCGACTGGCTGCCCCACTTCGCTTTCTAGCTAGGTAAGTGGTCTAATCTAATGAGCTCTCTTCTCTGCAGTACCCGCCCAGTTTCGTGTGAGGGCCAGACATACTCGTGTAGCGAACAGGGCGATCTAGGAGGTTAAAAAGTTGCATTGATATTTGTTTTAATGCTAGCGGGTCGGATCCCCCGTAGCCCATTATTCGGTTAACACGATGAAACCTTGTTTGGCAATTGCATTTTGAAGTCAAAGATGCCGGGATCGTGTCACAGAGGACTGTAACTGCACATACTTGTTTTCGGTACTTTGGACGCGGAACTGCAAACAAAAGGTAAATGAAGGAGGACTTCGCCTGGAAATGAGTCACTGCTCTCAAAATACAGGAGTTTCTGTGCACATATACTCAATTATGTCCGGAAATGCTTGTATTCTTCACATTTGTGTTACGTTTATAAAAAAGAATGTGATAACTGCATAACGCCCATTGGTTTCTCATACGTCTGTGGCCCTGCACTGCAGACCTAATGCTCTAACTATGGCGGTGCGCCCTTCGAAAATATTCCTGAGGTGTGTAAACTTTTTTTGGGCTGTAGACGGTTTGATGTTGAGGTAAACTGCGATTTGTTGGGAGTATAGGTACACTTAATTATCAGGCGAAGCTACTATTAATATACATACTTAATTATTGTCGCCATCGGATAAATATTCTGTCTTCATTCGCTGTCCATGTGGACCTTTTCCTGCTTTAGCCTACTGTATTGACACCGAGAAGACACCATTGACATTGAGATCATTGACACCATCAACTGGCCAGTAAGATTAAGCAAAAAACGTTTGATCTCTGTATTCCTTTATAGTGCCTTGTGAATGCAGTATGTCGTGTTTGATCCGTGCCGCCATTATGACATCTCGTTAGTTTTCCTGCACTGTAGGCAAATATATATAACATGAATTGGTTAGAATACTAGTACGTAGAATGTTGGTTTCAGTGTTATTTATCTGCGTTGCAAGTATATTACACTTGACACATTTCAATTTGGTAATTGTATAGTAACACATATGCTGAAACATCGCGCTCTTGACAAAGAGATTGTGACCGAGTACATGGCATAGAAACCATACGACTTCTTGCAATAAATTGAAATAAACGACTAAAGTAATGACGTATGCTGCCGAAAGAGGTAAATGAAAATAACCCAGAGTATGTGTTAAAACTGTGCTAGTTTGTGGCAGCAAAATATCTTTTTGGAGGGCCACAACTTAACTCATCGTACGTTATTGTGTTAATCATTTTCCTCTTGGAAGGGCAAACATTGCTCTGTCACTATCATGTTTGTTAGGTGAAAAATTGGAAATTTCCCTTTTAGTCCTCAAGTGTTATCTTTGTGATTAGGAACTAATCCCAATGGCAAAGAGAACATTTCAAGAGGAAACCTGCTTTTTTGTTTCTAGATAAGTTCTTTTCGATACACAAATATCAGTCATCAGTTAACACAAACATAAGGAAGTGGACTAGTTGCAGAATAGGATGGGACCACTGTGCTGGTCAGCTTTTTGTGGTGCCTTAATTTGGAGTAAATGAAATGTGGGGACTTCGGAATCCAGGATTGAGGGCGACCTAAAGCGAAAGGGCCAGTCGGGCCTAGTAGTAGTTGATAGTATGGGGTGTGACAGCTTTAAAGTATCATATTTCAGGCAACACCAACATGACATGTTGGAACCTAGGCAGCAGTGAAACTGTGCCAGCATAGATATGTGTAAAAACCATACATTATGAAAAGGATATTTTGATTGCAAGAAAAATAGCCTTTTCATACGTATGGATAATAAAGGGTGAGAAGTGATTTACAGACATGAAGTCAGCCATTCTAAGATTGAGTGCCCTGTAGCAGAATTCCCTTTTATCTGTGGATGAGAAGGTAGCTAGCTGCCTGTGTCAATAAAGGACCAATCAGAACTAAACAAAATAATACTGCTCAGCTGTGACACAGAAAGCCAATTAGAATTTTTGTAGGCAATGTGCAGAGTTTGTAAGTTGACTTGGAATGTAGCTGGGTTTCTCCCAAGATGTGGGCAGGTGGTTTACCTTTAGTTAAAGATTTTTGCAGCAGCTTTCCGCAAGTTAAGATTTTAGACAAAATACATTCTGCATTGACTGAACAGTGAGGCCATGAAACAATGGAGTGCATGAGATTTAAGAAGGGACCAGAGCTAGTGTAAAACCTAGATCTCCTGCCTCTTAAGTTTAGAACTTTGTGGGACTTCATATTTGTTTGACTCGTGGAAACCAGGGACGTTTTACTCTAAGAAAAGGCAGGTTTGAACCATTTCTTTTGGCCTAAATGTTAAAACAAATGGAAGGCAATGCTGGTTACTTATTTGCAGTCCACCTATATAAGCAGAGTGTTTTTGCACCCTGCAAAACCATGTTTGAGAAGAGTAATATGACTAAATGTGCTTTACGCTGTGCATAAAATGGCTGTGCAGCCTTGCATCACTCGTTCAGAGGATTTTTTACCTCACTGCCTGGACTCTAGGACCTGTATTTCCCAGAGAGCCGTGCATGTGTGTGTTTCCATGAATGCAGCTGACAGTTGGCACACTACAGACTGCAACAAGTTCACGAGCGAGTGGAGGGGCACTCCTGAGATGTGCTTTACTATGAGGCCCTCAGTACACTGTTGGGCTTGGGCTTGGGGTTGGGTGTGGTTGTTAAAATGTATACCATTGAACATAATTTACCACCAGATGTGAACACTCTGTACACTATCTAGACTTTGTAGTTGATTTATAAGAATTTGATAACCAGTTATGTCAAGTCCTGAATTTGAATACAGACAAACCAGCAAATGGAGCCTTGATCAGAGGACACAAGCTCATCGTTAAGCATTTTCACGAGAGCAGGTTCTGTCCTATGATCTTGGCAAAAGCCTGATTGGAATTTTTTTTTTTTTTTTTAAACCAAATATCATAAGAACTCTAAGTAATTGTTGGGCCACCACAAAGGGAATAGAAGATTAGAAATGTGTCTATAATCCTTGGGGTTGTTTGGTTCATGATTTGGCTCAGGGCTTTATTACAGCTATTTTGAAAGTCAGGCACATAGACCCTTTCCATGGAAAAAGAGGCGTTGACTGTATTCAAAATAGATTGGCACAGGGCAGGTACTAGTGCCATGGCAAGCTAGAAAAGGATCCAACAAGCGCATAGAGGATTATTACTATGAAATATATTTTCTGTCATCAATCTGACAGCCCTGTCGTAAAGAATAACTAAAGCTTGCCTTGGTAAAGCAGTGAGTGATTTGGTTAACTTGCCTGAGTTTGTTTATTTAGTGCAAATGCATGCATTTTTTATGACAACATGTTTTTATTTATTTATTTATTTTTAAAAATTAAAACTGTTTCTGTAGGCAAATGTGAGTAGTCATGTTGTTTGCTTGAATTTGAGGGAAGGAAAATGTATCCAAAGTCCTTTATTTCATGTAATTTGTGACATCCAAAATATAATGGTCACTCTGTAACAGTACTGTATATCAGATTTGATCTTTTATGAGAAGGTTCATCAATGTCTGTTAGACAGTAAATAGAATTTCTAGTAGGCAATAGAACTTTGCCAGGGTCTTTTGGCAGTGTAATTTTAACTGAATCCCCCTTGCCAATTTTGTGCTTAAATACTGACACCTACTAACCTTTATCGCATTCTTGGAATGGAGTTCCTTTTTATCTTGAAATACTTGGAACAAAAATGTGTCCTCTTTCTTTTGAAAATGTGGTTTATTCAATGAGCCATTTGCTATTGTCTATTGGATAGACACTAATGACTTATTTATTTAACCTGGCCATTCATCAAGCTCTCTAGTGTGACTATGAGATACTCCTGCCTGACCCTGTCCGCTTGGGTTTGCTATTCTAGCATTTGCTTCTAATGTCTGATCCATGACTATTATAACAAAATGACCCTGGGATACAAGGTAACCATATTTATTTTGAATAATTCTGTTTTATATTTTAACTTATAAAATGTGTCATGCAGAAATAGCACTGTCCCCTGAAGTGGTAGGGAGGCGTTGGATGAATGAAAAATGAAACGTGTGTCTGAAATAAAAATTTATCTGAAACCTGAATTTTGATTAGCTTTTTTGGACCAACTCTGTCTTTGCTCTCTATCAGGGGTGTGCGTGGGTTTAAAAAGCCGCATAATAAATCAAAGCAAAATTATTAGCCTCATACCTTGAAAGAGCTCGAGTAATGTTTCTTGGACTAGGGGATTCTGGGCACATGGAAAGACTTAACGTGACTGCAGTTTTAACAGTCTAGAAAGCGGTCACAGTTCTCTGCCACTGCTGTCATCCAGCCCTTTCCAGAGTGTAGGTCAGGACCGACTGTTGGCCCACAAGAGGCACTGAGGTGCATCCTGGCATACACAGAAAATACAAATACTCAATCAACATCTCTTTCCATAAACATTCAGACCAGTGTGCCGTACCCTAGTGACAGTGTACACATAGTTGTTTTTTAAATGGTAAGATATTTTAATTCCATATCTGAATATGTCAGTCCAAATTATAATAATGAGCTGGTCACAGAAAATTAATTTACTCTTAAGTTGGTTGTGGGTTCGTAAGGGCTTTGGAACCACAGCTATAGACCACTCAGTTGTAGTTATGCAATGGATCCTGAATTTGAATCTGTGCCAGTATGGGCTTTTGTGGGGTCAGTGTTCTGAAAATGCAACACAGTGTTTTCGCTTGGACTTTGTTGCACTGAGTTTGAGCTACATTCTTATTCTGCTGGGATAATCACCCACGTTTTGACTTTGGACTTTGGCTTTGCCATACCCCTACTGAACATGGTAATAGCATGGGCATGGCGTGGAGTGTGGAATTTTCCCACCCCCGTGCGATCAGCAGTGAGGCTGCCGGAGTTAATATGCAAGTACGTGTCCTGTGGATGCCTGTGAAATTTTGCCTTTACAAGTAAAATCATCAGGCTGAAATACACCAGCCTGTGGGGGAAAAAATGCTCACTTTAGCTGTTTTCCAGAGGATCCACCTGCATGCTTAGCTTGGCAATATCATCTCACTCATGGGACTCTGCCACGGCCCCTGCTATTGCCATCACTTACTAAGCACTTAATTTGACTGTTATTGTTTATTGCTGTGCTACATGTGATTTTTCTCTATTTATGGATTTTGTTTTTGCACTTGTTGATGAAGTTGCACAGTTCTCGTACGTCACTTTCAATTAAAAGCATATGCTAAATGACTTTAATGTAAATCTCAGGAGGTGATGCACTTGCATTCAGAATGTGTTGTTTATGCCTTAGATTATTAAATGTTGTTTGTTTTATATGAGTTTTAATCCAGCTTGGCACCTCGGTGTACTAATGTAGTTTTGTTGGTGTAATAAATGTGAAGAAGTAGTTGCCTTTTACCCCCTCCCCATTTCCACAAATGTAAAAAGTTTCTGGTCGAAAAGTAACTGTTGAAACCAGGAGCATTAGAATACAGCAAGTATTTCAGGATCTGCAGCATTAGTATTTGTATGTGTTTATGCAGACTGCCTCATTTCACTTCCACAGGTGAACAATGACAGAGTACAAGCTGGTGGTGGTGGGGGCTGGAGGCGTGGGGAAGAGTGCCCTGACCATCCAGCTCATTCAGAACCATTTTGTGGACGAGTACGACCCCACCATCGAGGTAAGGGTCCACAGTCAGCTCCAGCTCTGATCTTGACTGCAGCTTTCAATCCCGGCTCAGCTCATGGCCTCTCTCTGCTGCCCCCTGCAGGACTCCTACAGAAAGCAGGTGGTCATCGATGGAGAGACGTGTCTCCTGGACATTCTGGACACAGCGGGTCAGGAAGAGTACAGCGCCATGAGGGACCAGTACATGAGGACTGGGGAGGGTTTCCTATGCGTGTTTGCCATAAATAACACCAAGTCCTTCGAAGACATACACCACTATAGGTGAGGAGAACATAGGCACTGTGGTAAGGCAAGAGGAAGCTTCCTTTCTACCCCTTGTTGACTTCTGAAATTGCTAGGGTTAACTGGTACCAACGGTGGTGCAGAATTGACCAAGATGTGGCCATCTCCATCTCATCTGCCTGATGAACTACAGGGTAGAGACGCTTTGCCTGGCCACAGGCATTTGCGGTACTGCCCAGATAAATCAGAACAGTTAACAAGATGTGAGGCTGGGCTATTTTAGCCCAGTGCAGGGACAACATTCTCCCTCTGATTTGTATCGGTTTTGTCTGTTGTGAGTCTATTTAACTGAATTCTGCAACTGAAGCACAAATTGGATCATTTAAAAGCCATGGCTTTCTGCGGGGAAAAAAAAACTCTCAATAAAGAAAGGGAAGCAGGGAGTGGTGACATTTGTTCACAGAACTATCCGATGAACAGCATAGTTATATCACAAAAGTAAAATATGGTAGAACATGTGTCACAAAGCCAGAGTGCACATACTTTCACTGAAATGTCAGCTTTCTTGCTTTTTCTTTGTGCTGTACCTTTTGTGAGACAACAGAATGTGATCTATCATATGAAAAATGTCAAAGTGAGTCAATTAGGCATTCAGCACTACAATCATGCATCCAACTTTGACCTTCTTAAAGGGTTCAGGGAAAACATCGATTTCAAACCATGACGAAAATACCGGTTCAGAAAAATAAACGTTTCTAGTCATGAAAATAACTAGCAAGTTAATCAGGCGTCAGACGCAAGACATTCTTGCCATATTTCTGCATCGTTGACGCAAAGTTATTTTACTGAACTGTCACAACTGAGCAGAGAATGTTCCAGGGCTGGTGCCGTGTCCGCAGCTCCCACTGTGTCACTGATCCCTCTGTGTCCCCGCCCACTCTTCACAGAGAACAAATCAAACGGGTGAAGGACTCTGAAGACGTGCCCATGGTGCTGGTGGGAAACAAATGTGACCTGCCCTCCCGGACGGTGGACACCAAGCAAGCTCAGGACCTGGCGAGGAGCTACGGCATCCCCTTCATCGAGACGTCTGCTAAAACGAGACAGGTACGGAACGCCGCTAAGGACAGCCACTTGACATTGCATCATCATCATCTGGCTATAACCTCGAGGGGACAAAATTACTGTTGGCCTGCCGGGGCTTGGGTGGGGCAATTTGTCGGGGGCGTTCTCAGTTTATAGCCGTGGTAGCTCCTCCCAAACATGTGCAATGCACCTATAACAGGGCTGCTCAACTCAGAAGTTAGGAGGTGACATAATGAGTGAAATAAGGTGGTGTAGTAGACTGGTCCTCAGTACTTGGAGTTGAATAGCCCTGATTTACAAGCTGCCGGCTACTGTCAGTTAGAGATGTGCCCTCTCTCTGCACTAGCGATTTCCTGTAGAACTATGTGGCAGGGTGCAGTAGGCACTGGCCGTCTGGTGAAACTATTTTTGGGGAAGAACATTCAAGGTGAATGATGAAATGTGACAGTTATAACCCATATACACACAATTACAAGAAGAGTAGCCTTTTTTCATCTAATGAAGATCTGTTTAAAATGAGTTATTTTTAACTAAATGTACCATTACAATCTAACGAGGGCATAGCTGTAGCTCTGAACTATGCAGCAGAGCAAAGGTAAATGGCTCATGCTCCAAGTTTTCACTGTGAATGAGTCTTAAAAGGAGGTGATGATGGTTTTTCTCACTGATCATGGAAGAGGTAAGGCCTGGCTGTTCGTGTCTGGTATCTGCCCCGGCTCTGATCACCCCCTCCCTGGGTAATGAAGCTGGCGGGCAGGCTTGAGGTGATGGGCCTGAGATGTTGCTTGGGGGGGGAAAAAAGCTCTGCAATTCTAAAGCACACCCCCTTCCTTTGAGGATCATGCATGCCGTTTCCCGTGGTTACCCTGGCAAAGCCTGTGATCTAAGACTTTGGGTATCGCTGATGATTAATTGATCAAATGATTGCCAAAAACGGCTTCACTGTGAGCAATCTGAATTGTGCGTGGTGGTAGAATGTGGCAGAAGAGATGCCACCATGGTGGCATTAAAGATGTGCTCAGAGAACAAATGCATTGGTAAATGGGTGGGCATAGTTTACTGTCTAAATTCCCCATTGAATAGTATGAGTAGGAAGCATTGAGACTTCATTTTGTTTCTTGAAATGCCGTTCAAACTATAAGGCCTGTAAGGACATTAATTGGTGGAAATGAGGTGTTTTTTGGACCACGTTGCATGGTGAAATTAACAAGCAAATGGCTGCTCTTGTTAGGAAATGCTATTCTTTCTTTTTTCCTGGGGCATTTGGTGAATTTTGGTCTGACTTGTGAAGCTTATCAAATAAGCAAGACATGTAGCATGTAGCAGGTGTCGTTCAGTTCTAAGTAGAATTATAACTATTGATATATCATGCCAGGAACTGATGCAATAGTCATACTGTTGGAATTTTTATCTGACAAAACCATCGCTGCTATTGGTTTGTGTATCACATGATGTAGAATCCTGTTTTCAGTGATTGCCTCCATTTTATTCAGTTGTATTACTTTACATCATGTGTTGGAGAGTGATGGGTCTTCCACTGAGGGTGTAAATATATGGGTGCAACTTGTGCTTGTTTTTAATGGATGAAAAGTGAGGGTACAGACAGGCTATATATAGCTATGCAATATGTTAGGACTGTAACTTAGGCCGCTGGAAAGTTATTTGTTACAGAAAGTTAGCTTCTTTCTGAGTCAAGATGGCCCACCTTGTGAGTGAGTGATCGAGACTCTTTGAACTTGTCCTTGCGGTGAGGTAAAAATCTTTTCCTCCATGTACAGTATCTGTAAGAAGGAGAATGGAGACTTCATCCCAAAATGGGTGCAACTGTTATGTGCTATGACTCACCTAGTTAAACCTGTCGTAGTGTTGCTGTGGGTGGAGCAAAGTCTTCTGATTGGCTGTTGAAGGTCAGTATCTCTCAGCACATGCTAGCTTCACCCTGCCTGGGATTCATGGAGCCTTACTCTCCCTCTATAACTCTATGACTGGAGTTTGCATTGGTAGTTGTGCTGGAAGCAGCATGTATACTGTGGCTGTGACTGGAGTAAGGCAAGGAACCACCATGCCACTGTGATAGCTGTTGATGGTTGGCTGACAGTGTGGTTGTACTGCAATCCTGTTGGTGCCAGTCTGTCTTTCTCTCTCTTTCTCTCTCTCTGCATTGCTGAAATCACAACTCCTAATGGCTCTGGGGGACAGTGGCCGCACTGATTCAATGTTTGATGTTTGCACTCTCCCTTTTTGAACACAATCATCTCCTGCTCTACTCCCTGCCAAACCCCTGCTCAAATCATGCAGAACACCGCTGTCAAGACTATACATGTGATGGATGTGATGACAGTGGTGGAGCCAGGCTTGAGCTTCTAATGCAGTCACAAAGGCGCTTGAGTTTGAGAAAACTCATTATAAAACACTCAAACTTAAGACTTTGAATTACTTGATTTTTACTTTTTAAAATTCTTTGCTTTGTATTGCCAAAGAATGTTTTGCAGAAAAATCCAGATCCTTGCATTCCTGTTTATCAAGGGACGTGAAGCCCGTTTGCGATGTGATGATTATTTATTTTTATTTTTTATTTTTTGGCAAGGAATCAATGAGTGGAATGTTTGCCCAGTTGTATTAATGTTGAAATGCTGGGACAATAGTCACAGTTACGCTCCCTTGCCCCAAGCAGAACTCAGTGCCCCCATGCCTTCAGTAACATTGCAGGAGTTGTGTTTTGCACTGCAGAGAGTGGAAGATGCCTTTTATACGCTGGTACGGGAGATCAGGCAACACCGGCTAAATAAGCTAAGCAAGGAAGAAAAGACGCCGCGGTGCGTGAAGCTTAGAAAATGTGTTGTAATGTAGACGGTAAGTGTGCCACGCTAATGCCAGTTGTGGTGGAGATTTTTGGCGCCATGGCTACCATTGTGAGGCTAGCAAATTGCTGGCAGGGCACATTGTGCTTCACCTCTGACCTTCCAATGCATGGTTTGTGTGTGTCCAAATGGTAAATTGTTGTTCTGCTCTCTTTCTACTCTGCAATGAATTTTGATGGGAGAAAGCAATAAAATGAAGACGAAGTGATTCATAAACCTATGAAAATGCATGATTCAGGTGTTTTGGCCCGTAATATTTTTCATATGAATAGCTTTGTATATCTGGACATTCTTTCAAAGAATGTATTGGGTGATAGAGATTTATTGTGTGGCTCATTCTTCGTGTTTTTCAGGGCCCACCTTGGTAATCATGCATTTTAACAGATTTAGGATTTTTGTCAGGGTATTCTGTCGTACTTGAACCTTACCCTCTTTCTCTTCTTATCCAAACTCAGGGTGTGGACGATGCCTTCTACACATTAGTGCGAGAAATCCGAAAGCACAAAGAGAAGACGAGTAAAGAAGGCAAGAAGAAGAAGAAGAAGAAGTCAAAGACAAAGTGTGTAATAATGTGAATAGGTGTTCCTTTCTGATGAGAAAAAAAAATGAAACAAAAAAAACATTCTTAAAATGTGCCTAACTGAAAGTATTATTTTGTACATTAACACTAAATTATTAACTTCAGTTTTTAATCAGCATTGCAGATGCGTGCTGAAACAAACCTTTTTTGAGTTCTCTGTAGTTGGCTTATTGAACACCGACCCCACATAAGCTTTTTAGCTTTTTGAGTGTGAATAGCCCAAAAGCATTGGCAGCAATCCATCTTGCTGGGGTTGTTGCAGCCCATTGCAATTCATTTGCAGTGAGGCTGATACTAGAAATCAAAAATGGACCATACTGATAGTTAAAGGGTATGTGTGATGGATTTCAGACTAGGTGTTGAGTATCTTATAACAAAGTAGCTGTTTTCCTCTATAACGTTGGGACTGTGTCACTCAAAGCTCTCCCAGAACTGGTTTGTTAATGAAAGACTATTTTAAAAATCCAGTACTAAAATTTAACCGAAGTGCACATAGCACTGTCGTAAGCTAAAAATATATTTTGCAGTTAGGAAAAAAAAGAGGGTGACCTTTTAAATGTTTCTGTAAGGTGAGAAACTGGAGGTAGTGCAGCAAATTCCATAGATGACAAAAAAGAATACAATAGAAATTAAAATATGATTTCATAGTAAAATGTTATTGTTGTTGTTAGTTTCAATTATAAATTTTGAAGGGGGCCAAAAACCGGTAGCCATAATCTGGGACTCTCAGTCACCGTGTGTTTGTCATAAAGTTACGGGCATACCAAAGTCTTAATTTAGACCCTACAATAATGAATATAAGGAACCTGAAGACAAGGCTTGATCCCCTTAATATTTGGTTGGTCTTGCACCATGTTTAAACAAATGATTGAGTGTTTTGTTTTGAGTATTTCCCCTTTCCTGAATCTTCTTGATAAAGTTCTGTCTGATGGCCAATCACTGTGGTCAGAACACATTTAACACACCAGGGCGCCAAAGAATCCAGCCAATCAGACACTTCCCCTTCAGTGACATTTTACATGTTTGGGGTAATCAATTAAGCTTTGAAGAGGAAAGAACCATTTTGATGGAAGTTGACCTATGCACACTACAATTTGTGTGCTTACATTGCAATAGATTTAAAAATTAACCATCTACTCTAATTTATTCTAAGTTCTAAACGTATTAAGACTTTGGTAAAATGAAATGTGGTGGCATACTAAGTTTGATAGACATGGAATGAGGTTGGGTTTTCCTCATCTGGAAAGGTTTGTCTCCAGATTGGCATGCTATTTGGAGCTGGTGGAGTGTTCTAGCAAGTATTTTACGAGACAATTTGCTAAATACTGTGTGCCATAAACCTTTAAGTACTGCTCCAGCTCATCCAAACTGGCCCAGGCGCTAATAAGCATTGATTCTGGGGCTGTTTCTGACATGACAAGCAGTGCATTTCCCAGTTAGGTTTACATGGAGAAAGAGAGCAGGAATGAGCAAGATTGTCATGACATTGGCAGAAAAGGGATGGCTGAGGAAAAGCAAGCGCAAAGATGTATCCTCTCCTCTTTAACCAATTGTGTTGTGTTTTACTGCTCTTTGCCCTTCATTCTTCTCCCTTAATTCTCATGTGAGTTGCTGTGACTGGAGCAACTCCACAATACTTTAGACCTGCTCTGTCATCTCTCTTATTGTTAGCTCTTGCTTAACCATGATCTGACTTTTCAGAAATAGCGTTTTTCAAAGTTTCTTAATATATGGTCATTTGAAAAGCTGTTGAAAATGATGAATCGTAATTGGCAGAATTTCCTGATTAAACTGTGGAAATAGAGGGATGTTAAGCGGAAAGGTTTTTTTTTTTTTTTTTTTTTTTTTTTTTTTTTTAAATGTCCTTTTCCAACAAACCCACACCAGGGTGTCTTTTTTTAAATGATGTATGGTCCTAGTGTTGGATGTAGTGTTTCCCAACAATTCCAGGTGCAATCTAAATATATGCATTTTAGGCGGCAATTGAAATTTGTAAAGATCCTCTTGCAAACAAATTGCATGACATTGTGTGTTTTTTATTGGCTATGTAGCTGTCGATTTGTAACATTACCAACCAAGTCAAACTGAAACTTCAGAGCCGCCTTTACCTGCCTCTTCATGACTGAGCCAAACCGCCTTTTCAACAAAATGCACAGTGGCCATATAAGGTCCTGTGTATTAGGAGATGTAGTCTTAGTTAGCTAGCTACATAAAACTTTTAACAACTCTAGCTGTAAATGAAGTCTGGTAATCGATTTAAAAAAAAAAAAAAAAAAACTTATTTCAGCTTCCCTGTTTGCGTAATCACACTAGTGGTTATTGTGAATGGTGGTTGGCTAAATCAGCTATTGGCTTGGTAAGCTAGCTCAGCTAGCTCTACCATTCAGAAACATTACTGATGCATTTGTATGGTCCCTCTTCAGCAGCTACAGCAGGACCCATCTCCTAGAAGCTAGTGGTGGCAAGGGGCTCAAAGGTTTATTTGCTAGCGATCTCTGATAATCTGACTGAATGATCACAGGGGCACGCTAGTGCAGCTATAACTACTTTCCATTTTTTTTAGCGAAAATGGGAAGTAAAATTGGCCGGAGGGGACTTTTTTTTTTTTACTAGTAAGGTAGCCTATTTCAAATTTAGAAAATTACAATACAGCAGCAAAAAATTGACTGGTATCTTTTATGTTTGACTCACAATCTACTGTTTCTGTATTAGCAGGCCGTCTGATAATACACCCTGACCTTGGAAGTCAGCCTGAAAATCGGTAGGGCGTCAGACAGCCGGTCATTTCTCTTGTTGCACAATACTCTCGTCTGCTTAAGACCTGAAACTTGGCGCTGTTAGGTGATGTCACTTCAAACAGCACTGTGAATCAGAAATTGTGGCCTGTTTGGTGATATTGCCATTTTAAGGCCCAGGTGCCAAAGTGGCCATAAAAAAAACAAAAAAAAAAACCAAAAACACTTCTGCACACTTTTATACATCACTGAACAATGGTATGTGTGTTTAGCGTCATAAGATTTTTGTATACATATACCCCTTCCTGTCTTAAATAATCATATCTATAGGGACTGCTATAATGGGGACAAGCCTGGAAGTCAAAGTATATTCACTGACGACAGTGTCTGCTTCATTGGGAACGATTTTAAGTAGTTAGCATAGGAAAATACCTTCTTGTAGATAATTCTGATTTTTTTTTTTCTCAACTTTCGGGCTCCTCGCAGCTATTCTGTGTGTGCTTGCATTGAGAGCTAATGGAAAAAGGAAAAACTCAAGATCCATGCACCAGTAGACAGAAACCAGAAAGGAACATGTATTCTGAATTAAACAGCAACCCCTGTAAAGTTGTCCAAGGGTATCATGTTTTAAAGAATCATACCAAAAGTAACTAGCAGTTATTTTCAAGTAAGCGTTCTCTGAGTTTGACCCAACTGTATATTTTAACATCATTATTTTCCATTGAATCCTATATTTAGATTTATGTTTTATAATTGTGAACAATGCTGCATATCAGAAGTAACACTCCTCAATTTTTATTGAAATGTTTCCTTTATTTCAGTAATTTTTTTGTTCCTGTCTCCATTTAGCTTGTTTAAATGTGTAATGTTTACCTGAAATGCATTTTAACAACGTTTGTATAGTTACAATATTGAAAGGTGCATTTTTTTTGTAAATTTGTCTTTTTTGTTTGTTTAAATGAATGCTGTTTTAATCCGGTTTTGAATCATTTTCTTGGTGTGAATCTGGAATGGAGATGGATCTAGATTTGAGCAGAAAGAATGACCACTGTGTAACAACGTCCTTATAATGTTTTCTTGGAGGATGCGGTATGTGGTGAGCTCACTATATTTTTGTCATGAATTTCACAACTCCTATTTAATGTACAATAAAGAAATGACAGTAAAAAGTAAAGTGCTTATTTTTTATTCTCATTAATTCTGAAACGTGTGCATTTGCAATGTTTTTTACCGTGGACCAAGTATTACAGAGATATTCAGCCAATGGTGTTTGGCCATCAGTCTTTTTGTGCCTGTCTATGCTCACGAGTTGTATCAGAGGGGAATATGTTCTATTAATGTTGTTTGTCTTATCTCTGCTGAACACAGGTGTAGGCAACCCTGTTCCTTGGTCTTGTCAGACTCGCACACAAACATTTCTGGTATTTGTTCCATTGAAACCCCTAAATACACTGATTATTTGTTAGAGTGAATTAATGCAGGTGACATTCACTGGGTGTGAAGGAATGGGTGAAAGCCACTCTGTCTCAATATTCAGGCTCAAGCACTGGAATACTGGTACATCTGTAATTGAGAGCCCTGATGGCGCTGAAAGCAGAAACGTCTCCGGCGTTCCAGGACCATGGTTGCCTACCCTTGGCTCAACACGTCATTGTTAGTCATATGTCAGTAAAATGTCATACCTAGTGCCACACCCAGAGTGTGGTCTAGTTTAGCATTTGGGGGAGTTCTAATGAGTACCTTTTTCCTTACGCCCCTTGAGAGGTGACTGTTTCAGCTTTATGTCCTCTTTTGTGTGGTGTTGGGATTGCTGGACTTGTTCCCATTTTTCCTTCCCCTGGCAGGGAGGGGAAGCAACCCCATTTGAAACACACTGGAGGTGCTGCACACATTTGTGTTTATTTTGTTTTCTGTTTGTCCATAGTAAACAAACTACTCCTATAAAAGAAATTTAGGGAGCCGACATAGCCAGCCAAGCCTTCACACCCTGCCATTAGTGGTTTCCTGCAGACAGGTGAGTCTACTCCATTCACTGTGTCCTGTGGTTGGGGAGGCCCTGAGCCTGCTGCGAGTCTGGTTTTCTACTCACTACACACAAGGTAAGGCCTTACCTTTTTTTTTTTTTTTTTTTTTTGCCACAGTATAACATTTGCTCCTTTTTACAGCTGTAGATATGATGAGAAGAGAAGAACCTTAAATGCTGCTCTGTCCTTCATATTGTGTGTCTCACAACAGGTATATTATAATTTGTAGTAAAGTGGTTTGAAAAGTAACATTATTTCAAATTAAGCAAGGCACACACTCCTTTTATATTGCTTTTGGCATTCTCTTTGGAGCAAAACAGTAATTGCAGATTACTTAATATGTTGAATAATTTTGCTCAATGTGTGAATATAAATGTTGATGTATAGGACTGAAGCAAGAGACTGAGTTATGAGTGTCCTAAAACTTAAAATGAATGCAAAGTTCTGCTATTTCTTTTCCAAATAAGTTGAATTATAGTGTAAAAAGCTACAAAGCAATTTTGTATGTAGGTCCCCTTCTAAAAAGATTTTGTGAAATTATATATTCTATGACAATATAAGATGGTGTTAAAAGTCTAACCATTGAGTTACTTTAAGTCCTGTACCTTATTCAAAAGGATGCTGTCTAGCACACTAATGGCATAGTCTCTGCAGCTGATGAATGTGATAATATGGAATTGGTTGTGTCCTAGAGCACTAGATGTTTAACCTTTGGGTTTGGATCGAACATGCGGAATGCTCTCAGTTGCTTCCATTTTCTAATGGTCCCTACTGCCATTTTCCACTAGGGGTCACTGTTGACTAACATCAGAAAATGAGATCTCAACATTAACGGCAGTCCTCTCTCATACCGAGTTCCACAAGGGCTGACAGTGAGCTGAGTGAGTACAGCATGCCGACAAGAAAAAATTTGGATGGTAAACTGTACAAGGAAATTGCCTTGGCTTCATCATTAAAGCCATTGTATGTAAGGAAATGGAGACCTATTTATGATCCAATTTATTTGTAATGTCATTAGGTTATATTATATATTCTAGCTGTTTAAAACAAAATTAAATGTGCTAATTTTCAAGTGGAAGACATTTTATGTCTCGCCATGGTGATGCAACTTTGATGGCAGTACTGTATATCCTGGAATTGCATCAGATTCCACTCTCAAAGTCATGTTCCCCTTGTAGGGAGCTGTCCAAAAGTATATGTTCTCAGGCAAAACTCTTACTCAAAACTGGCTTGTGTCTATATGGATGAAACCAAACACCACAAGCCTTTGTCTGGCCAAAGTGGTTCACTGACATGTTTCATAGGTATAATGAATGTGTGAAGGGCCTGCTTTCCAAACACCTACGTTTTAAATATTCTGAACACACAGTTGACATGGTTGAATTGAACAGATGGATAGAATTGATAAACGTGCACTAAAGTAAACCCATAGCATGCTCAAAATATAACCATTAGGCAGCTGAAAAGAAACAGGCAACATTGTTAAACTGTAGGCAATCAAGCAGAGATCATTATAAAAGATGACTATAAGCTGAGCATTATCATGAAAGGGAATAACCACAGAGAACACCTTAGAATAGCAAACCACCTTCACAGCTGTTCTGCACATATGTAAATGCATAGTTGCCAAAAATCTGGCAGTGTGCAACATGTTTAGTATCAAAATGAAACCTATTTATAACATTCAATTTTGGCCACATACTTCACACTGGCAACTATTGTACTTTTCAAAATAGTGATGTTCTCTGAATTTAATGTAATGTTTGATACTCTGTCAGTTTGAAACTTCAGCTTGACTTGCTCTCCTTTGATAGGATTCACTTTTGGGGCAGATTTTTTTTATTTTCCCCATCTAATCCAATGGACCATTTATCTAATGAGAAAATGAGAGAGGGGGAAAATACCTTGTATGAATACAGAATAGAAAAATGTTTCTTATTAATTAGGATGCACTTGTGCAAATGCACATCTAAAGCAGGTCAAAAAGCTAGCGCAGGTGAGAAATCAGTCTGTAATTTTACTCAATTGGCACAGAAAACACAAAGCACAGGTTATGCTGGCTTGGGCAGCAGCAGGATATCCAAACAGCAGGACTAATTAAAGGCATAATTACAGAGTATGCAAAAGCACTCGAGTGCTCATTCATCTACCGCTGAGTCCCAGACCGTGCCAAGCAAAGAGCCGCGGGGCTTTATTTTTAAGCAGTTCTACCATTATTAGGCAACTTGATCTATTTAAAAAAGATGTTTGGTGGTTGAGGCTCTCAGGTGGTACGACCAGCTAAAGTAATAGCTCACAGTGTGTGCAGTGGTGTGCACACACACATCACCAATGCCAGTGGAGTCTGTGTTTAGGAGTCCCACAGAGCAACACATAATTAATCATGGTGTTTGCTAATGAGAGTTTCGGTAAGCAGGCTTTTCTTTGCCTCTTCGTGCAGTAGGGGCTCCTCTGGCTGAAGGCTTATGGTCTGCATGCGTCATCTCTGAGAAGTGCAATCCGTTGACACCACAGCTGCTTGGCTGATCTGGTCTCCACTCTTGATAGTGTTGTTAATTGCCAGCAGATCTGATTGTGGGATTTGGTTGGCCTGGCTGGTTTATCCTTTCATGCTCCCACCCTGGAGACTGAGCCCACCCACACAAGATTGTGATTGGTCAGAAGTGACTGGGAATTAGTTTATTGATGAAGCACGCCTGCAGAAGTTGGGCAGTTTCATCATATCAAAGGGAAAAGCTTGCCTGGATCATGGTGAGACTGCTGTCAAAAAATGTGACACTTTTTTCCTTTGCTTGTAATGTTTCCTGGATCTTGCTGGGAAACACCATAGGGTTTGAGGAAAAGATGGAGAGAGACGTGTATTAGGGCTGAGGAATCATCAGGTTTTTCATGAGGCGCTTGCTTATCTACCTCGCATCACTGGTCTGCTGTCCGCCTCTGCTGAGAAAGAAACCGCAACTTCGCAGAGAATATTTACAAAATATGGGGCTGCCCAAAGGTCGTCTGTATTTAGCTTAAACTGATGCGCACATGATGCAAATAAACATTCTGGGGCAATGAATTGTGGGATGTGAATCCCAGCATATCCTCCTCCAAGGCTACCCCTGTGTAACCTTGGTGAAAGGGGGTAGGAAAGGGGCTCCTTTCCTTCTCCAATATAGCATATTCAAACAGCCAACCTCTGGGTCACCTGTGCCAGGAGACATCCTTGTTCCAGTTGACAATTTGAACACAGCCTGGGGCGAATCCAAAGCAGCATGTAATACTGAGCATGTGCATGCCGGTTCCCAGCCTCCCTACATTATACACTGGCAAAAAAGGCTGTCATGATATGGCTTTCCCAATCAGGGACTACAGAAAACAGGGATGAAAATCTGTCAAAGTATAGTCAAATGCTGGCCACTTCCAGCCAGTACACAAATCCTACTAAGAAAAAGAGGGAACATCCCAGACAGCTCCTGAGATTTTAATTGTATTTCACAAGTTTCACTTCACTTTTGCGACTTACTTTCTTCAATGAAAACTATGTGTGTTTCTTCACACTTAATGATACACAATCGATGGTTACCCTACAGCAATTTTCAAACCATTCTGTTCTACAAGTTTTAATTCAGATATTTTTTATGTATATATTGAATCATACTTCTATATTTTTGCTGATTAGCCTTAATATAATTTTTGTGTTTTTGTGTGTACCTGTACATAGTTTATCTTCATATACAACCGTCTGTTACTCATTTGTTAACATAAACAGCCATACCTTTTCTCATTTGTTATTCAGCCCCAATATAATTATTTAGTCAGGGCCTTTTATTCATTGGATCTTGATCTGTTTTGAGCTCACTGCTGTATGCAAATAAAATCTTATTTGTACAGAGCCACAGAGGATGACATGAAAAAACAAGCTCATTCTACCAGTATGCACCATTTGAATAATTTATAACAAAAGCACTGAAATCGAGCTCAAACGCTGCTCCATACAAAGCAGCACCACCGTCGCTTTCCGAGGGAAAACAAAACAAAACAAAATAATTATTATAATGAAGAGAATTTTCAGAAATCAGAGTGCCTAACAGGTCCTTTAATTTCCATAGCAATGATTAGGGTTTCTAGGACATAGGATTAGAATTTAGCGCTTTGATTAATGGATATGCAAATGAGCTGACAGAGAGGCAAAATGCGAAGATCCCTTCGCTTGCCTCCTTTTCATTATTGATGCATTTCGGTGGGATGTTAATAATGGAAATTTAATTAATGCCATAATTACATGGAGGAGGTCATTAAGACAAAAAAAGAGACTCAGAAAAAACCCTCATAGACCACTCTTCTGCCCTTTGTTAATCTTTTCCGTTTACCTGTGAAATTGATGTGAATATATGCAGTCAATAAATATTCGTCAGTTTGCCCAAAAACAATAATAAATCTATAATTTTAATTGCAAACTTAAAAACAATAATCCATTTATTATTTTAATTGTTTTAAAAACAAAGTTTGGAATGCATACATTACTATTTGGATTATTTGGTTTTGTAGCTCTAGGAAGGAGGAAGCACATGCATCTATACAACAATGTTCCATAGACATTATATCAGTTTAGCACCAAAGTGCTAGAGCAGGGCTGCACAGCTCTGCTCCTGCAGGGCTGGTGTGTATGTGGGTTTTTCTTTCCACCAATTACTCTAGCTCAATTAGCTAATTAGCTGTATGAGCCAACACTGATTGATTGGACCACAATAAAACATCTAATATAGGGACACACAAACAGTCTATAGCTGTCATTCATTCAATAATACATTTAGAATGTGAAGAAAAAACAATGACAGGACTTAGTAAATGCATACAGTCAAGAGTAATATATCAAATATAAGAACTCATAAGACACACCTCCCAACCTAGGGTTTTATCACTTGGGTACATGCCCTATACTTTGATAATGTTTTGAAATATATTTTGCGAAACTGCTTCAGCAGTAGGATGCTGTTATTCTAATCATTCTTATTGTGTGTTATGCAAATTATTTCCAAAATAGTTCCCATAAATTACCTGCATAATTCATAGGGTAAAAGTTATAATTAAATATTCCAAGGTAAAACTTTGAGGCAGAAACTGCCACTGACGCATACATGAATATGGAAACAATGGAAGCAGTATTTGCCCTTAGACTATGCATACATAAAGCAGACAAAAATTGATACAAAAGAAAGACAGCCATACTGGACAGGTGCCATGCACTTGATGTGTTTGAGGCTGGCCATGGTTAAATGACATATGCTGCCCCTTCCTACTATTGTTTTGTCTTTATTTTCCTTATTTTACATTGCAGTTCATAAAATCACATCATAACAATATGTTTCTTTAAAAACAACCTTATATCATTAATATTAAGCTTTAAATATTCTCTTTAAAAATGGTGTAAAATCCAAAATCCATACAGATTATTCTCCCTTGCTGAAAATTGTTTTATTTCAAAAACTGTATTAATATTGCATAATGTAAAAGGGAAGTTGAGCAGTTGTACATCCTGTACTCTGTTTGAATCTCAGTGTGTATTTATATTGTGAAACTCTGCTTGGTTCAGACTGATATTGCAGAGAGAAGGAACATGTTGGAAAACTACATAGAGCCCTAAAGCAAGCACAGCTATACAATCCCCCAATGAAGGTAATTAGCACTGTGGGCCAATGTAGCTGGGCTTGTTAGTGCTTTCTCTGAGGGGTGTCAAAACACCTGGCCAGGGTTTTTGGAGGAAGAGGTAGAATTTGAAAAACCAGATTAGGGCTTTTTGCCATCCAGGCATCTTCCTTGGAAACTTGTATGGGCTCTACTTTATCCATGCAAGGATTTTTTTGGGGGGTATATTCCATATGATATGGAAGGGATAAACAGAGGTGATTGTGAAGCTGGGGACAGTCAAGGAGATTATTTGGAACTTGTGGCATCTTTGATACATCAAAAATAGCTTTGAAAGGAAAGAAACCTGTTAAATATTGAGTCGAAAGTAAACGTTCTTGAGAGATCTAGAGAACCTTTGACTGGAAATGATCTTGTGAGATCTTTAGGGATGTCACAGACACCTTTGAAAGAAATGAGCCCACGAGGAATCAGATGAGCCTTTGAAAGGAGGGGAAAATAAACGCCAGAGGAAGACTCGTTTTTTGTGCAGGCTTGTTGTTTAAACGTGTACTGAGTCTGTGACACTTTGTATAGAAACACAGACTTGAGTAGGTGGAATGTTGATGCTCAATGCAATCTTTGATGGGTGTTAGCATCAATGAGTATCATTATGAGTGTTTCCCAGGGAAACAGGGCCCAGGAAACCAGGATAAAATCCTTTTGGAAAATAATGTGCTTAATGGATCCATTTTATGATAAATTGTGGCTATAAAATATTCCACTACAGTAAGTAGCCTGCCTGTCTTGCCTGGCATTTTAGGGAAACCTGTCAGAATTTTATGGCAGCTTCAAAAATGACAAAGGGAGCCCCTTAGGTAAAACCAAAGGAGGGGGTGGTTCTTTGATTCTAACTGCTTAGCTTTGGATTGATATCTTACAATACATGACTTGTGTGTATGTATCAAGTCCTTGTTCATTTGCTAAGCAAATAATGGTTGTGGAGTGAGAAAACAGTGGGTATCTGAAAGGGTTCAGAGGAAAGGAACAGCTTGGTGGAGGGGTCAAAAATGGAGAACAGGCAGTGAAAGGGAATAAAACATGCAGATATTTTATTTAGTGGACCTTATGACCAGAACCATTGTACACATGCAATTCAAGTGCAGAGAGTATAGTAAAGAAGACTAAAGACACTGAAAGATGTACAGGAAAGATCAACAAAGGGCAGAGAGAGACAGAAAGAAAATGTAACAGCTGAGAGCAAAGCAGACTTAAACATCACAGAGATCAAAAGCAGGTGAACTGAAGAAATGCAAAGTTCCATTCTTTGCAAAACTCTCATTCAGTAATACCCCTATGAGTCATCTAGAACTCAAGCACGATTCAAAAAGCTACAAAGACAGACCTATTTAAGCATGAATCCACAGCATGAGCTTACTGAATTATAGAAGAGCTGTAGTTCTGATATAAACTGTTTGCTATATCTGACCATTTATACTTTTGTTTGAGTTCCAGGGTCAAACCTTTGACCTCTGGGTACTTTGGTTGTTCTATTTTTTTTTTCTGGAATTGATTTTAATGTTTTCAGATAAACATTTTAGTTAAAAACTTGCTGGTAAGTTTATGTATCCTATTTGGCTACTGCACCAAAAAGAGAAATGAAAAATGTTGTATGTGGTGCTTTGCAATTGAAATGGAAACAAGAAACAAGAATATTATCAGGACTCACTCTCACCAGATTGCTAATCACCATGGATTTTGTAACGTTAGTGATATCTGATGCAAGCAATTTAAAATATGGATCCACAGTACCGTTGACATATCCTGTTTCTGACATTTGAGGGTATTTACTGTCCAATTGCTGAAAAATATGCAAGTTAAAATGATCTACACATTTTACAGCATAGCTTTACAAAAACGTGAGACATTTCTCTGTAAAGGGTGTGCTTTCCTGGCCTTAGTTCATTTAGCACAACTTAGTGAATGGGCTCATTACTGATGGCAGTTAGTGTTCACTCAGTACGCATTTTCCCCTCTCTTTCTTAATTGTTTTATAATAATGACTGTTTGACAGTACAGCTCATGAGCTATCTGCCTTTGATCGGAGGCACATTTGCTTATTAGCGCACCAATTTTTGAACTCTCAGGACCCTCAAGGATCTGCATTCTAATGATGCATCGTTATTATCAAAACAGACCTCAGCTACTGTAGCAAACTGCTCATTTACAAATAACAAAATACAATTTAAATGGTACATGTTTTCCCAAAGCATTGACTGCTGGGCTCAGCGCGTGCTGTGGTTCTGAGAAAGTAATCGTGCAGGGGGGTAGGCAAAATAATGAAAACACCAAACAATATGTGAATATTTATTAACTAATAAGGAGTTGGGCTGCCCTTTGCAGTCAGAACAGCGTCAGTCATTCTTGGAGTGTTGTTATACAAGTTTCACACCCGTTTCTAGTGAGCTGCTGGACCATTCTTCAGTAAGGCAGCCCTCCAGGTCTTTGAGAGATGGAGGTGGAAATCAATTCCACAGTCTCGTACTTCCCATAATGGATGTTTGGTGTTTAGATGTGATGATTGTGGAGCCTGTTGTAGGTGTTTTACTTCAACCTGCTGATCATGGAACCACTCTTGAAACTATTTTGTAGTGTGTGTGGAGGGGCCATGTCATGGAATATGGGAACATCTTTACCTGTGCACCTAGTTGACTATCCGTGACTTCACTGTATGTCTGCTATTGTTCTAACTCTGACAAAATGTTGCCTTAGAAACTCACAGATTAAAGTGTTGATTTTGAAACTGTATTTAAGAGCACAACCATATTGGCATCTGTATGAAATGTATATGTAGGTATCTTTATATTGGCAATTTAATTAATATGAATTATTTTTCTTCTGTTGTTCCTGTTATTTTGTGTAATCTGTATGATGCAAAATAGCTTTCCTTGGTTTCTTGCTTTTATATATATTAATTATGAATTCAAATTATATTACATTAAATTAGCTCTTGAGATTAATTTCCATGAAAAAGCAATGGACTGCATTCACACTGCCAGCCACACTGAACTGAAAACATGGCTGAATACACAATGGCAGCGATGGCTGCCAAAATAAGCAAAAATAAAGTAGTATTCCTGGCTGCTGTAGCATACTCCTGTTCTTCAAGGAAACAACCTGACATGTACAAATGATATCTGGCTGCTGAAGAGAGAGCATTCATTCTGTTTGAAGGCCATTCTCTTGTGTTAACGACTCTGCTCGATAGATGTATTTGTTTTTAGAACCATCTACTTTGATGCTTGCTTTTAAAAACATGTTGCAGGTTTGATTCCCCGTGAACCACTGCCAGTATAATCCCTGACCTGTGCTCTTGTTGTCAGTCATTTGTAGAATTGCTTATACATTTCCCTTAAACACAGGTACAGGGATTTATCAGAACTTAACAAAAACGTTTTAATCAATGCTTTGAACACATGCAGAGGAGTCTGCACTGAAACAGCATCTAAACGACTCCTGTAGAGAAAATGTGAGTGCATTTTGTGATATGGCCAGAAAAAAAACCTTTTTCAAATGTGTGTTCAATTTGTTTGGCTTGTTTGGCTTTGTGGAAATGGAGAGATAGCCCTGAGTGAGTGAATGGAGCACTCCGAATGGAGTACTTCAAATGTAATGCATCAGATGAAACAAGACTGAAGTTAAACATCAACGATGTCCTCCTCAGAGTCTTTACACAAAGAACTGAGGAGAATTATATACCCTCTCCTCAATTAACATAACTATGGTGGAAGTCCTAGTGATATCACTGCCACATTGAATTTATATACTACAGATTGTAGGTGCCCACAAACTGAAAGAAGTTTCTTGCTAATGTTATTTCAGTAGGACCTTGGATGAGAGCTCAAAGTATGAGGGAGAGCTTTCAGGCCTTCTTCGTGTGGAATGTTTGTGTATTGAGTTTTTATATCAAGAGATAACTAAATGTTATTTTATTATGTTGAAATGTGTTTGGCGTATTCCAATTGCATTGCAAAAGATCTCATTACCAATGAGATCTCATTACCAATATTTTGACCTAACACCCCCTGTTCAGAATCCCTCCTCCTCTATTATGGATAATCCCAGGACAGGAAGTAGGGCTCAGACAGGCTTGTGCCGGAGAGCAAAGGAAAGCGTTGATGAGCAGAGACACGCATTCGAAAGCATTTGCACACTGAAGTGAAGGTTGCTTGGCGCTTTGCCCCTCTCCGCACATCAGCTCGTCTGCATCCCCAGCTGCTGTCGACCCCGTTGGCAGGCGATCTTAGACAATAGACCCCGCCCCTGGAGACGCGTGTGTCTGACGGCGACCGGTCGCAGCCGGAGACAGCTGGAGGGGGTCCTGGAGGAGTTTGGGCCCGGGGTGCACGGGCGCCTTTGAAGGGGGGACAGGTGTGGTGGATGTGGGCCAGGCTTGTCTCTCACCCCCCCTCCCTCCACAGGTGAGGCTCCATCTGTTGGATGAGCCGACCGCCATTGCCCCTGCCAGCTTCCTCCCTACACCCAGCCACCCCCCTTCTCAACTGGCTTCTCAACACCAAAGAAGGAGTGAACAGGGTCGCTGTACTCCCAGGTTTCCCATCAGCCCCACCGTAGCTTTCACGGAGCACTCGCCACTTCTGACCAGCTGTTCGTTCTCGCCAAACACCGTCGGCGCCTTCAAAAGAGAGCCCGCCAGGGTTAATTCAGAGCCAGCAGATTGACGGGTGAGACCAGCCGCGTCAAAATCCTCAGGATCGGCCGTCGCACGTTATCGACCTGGGAATGAATAGAAGTCGCAGTCTCGCACGCCGGTGAAAATCAAGCCCCTTCTCTCTGCCGCGTGTTGCCTGGCTTCGCATCTCAATAGGCAGGACTGGGATCCTCTCGCCGATCGCTCATCCGCCGGCCCGCCACTTCATCCCTCAGAGGGCTCTCCTGGGAAATATCCTGTCGTTTCATTACACTATCTGAAAACTATTGTGTGTCAAGGATTTTCTCTTTTTTATACTATGTTATCTTTTTGCGCTGTTTAAGACATCCGTTTTCATCACCGACGATATCAGTTAGGCACCACATTTTGTGGATAGGCCCTTTTTCCATTAATGGGAACCTGAGCTTCTTTCTTCCACAGAAATCATTAACACCGGGACCTTGGATGTATCTAGAATGTATAAAACAGTTTTTAAGGGGCTCCCAAGCGACACATGCTGCAAAGTCACTCATGTGAAGTGCAGAAATGCACCCTAAACCCTGAATCAAGTCCACACATCACCCAGAGACAAGTGTGGCAGCGGGTCCCATGGGATGACATGTAATTGGCCCAAGGGTCTCCATCCTCAGGTGGCCTTTGGGGCAATTATATCTCACTCCTGTGTCTTCAGCAGGATTCTCCCACCTCATTGCTCAACAGTGCCTCCTCTGGACAGCCTGATGCCTCTCCTCCTTAGCCTAGCCATCTTAGGGAAAATGTTCCATACATGGAACACTGACTCGCTGCAGTCTCTGTGGTTATGTATCTTTACATGATGTTCTGATGGTTTTGGAAATGATGCATGACTAAAACTATATCTCCTCTGTGCTGTGCCCCTCTGCATATCATCAGATCCCCTTAATAGTCATTGGATTCAGCAGGGGGGAGCGGCAAGCAGCCCCCATCTTCTCTTTAGTGGAGGACAGTGTGCTGTAATGGTCACACCACCATCATTTGTCAGGTTTTTTTTTTTTTATACTAATTAACCAATAGTCAGTTACAATATCATGTAAGTGAGTCTCCAATAGGAGGAAGCTATTCAAGAGGGCAGCCAAAAAAATCCACCCTCAGAATTCTGAGGGCCAGTCATACAGCCTATGTCAAAAAATCATATTTTCCCACCAGCCCCCCCCTCCATATTCATGAGGCATAAAGATCATATGATAGATCATTAACAGTTTCAGCAACATGGAAGTGGATTTTCACAAAGACTGCATCAACTGACCTCTGCAATTGTGGCCTGCATCAGATATGCATATTTGTTTATATGCATTGAACTGTATCGTCTCCTCCCGATTTTTTTCCCATCAGAACTCCTGAAAACGCGAAGAGCCGCTGCAGTGGAGCAGTCAGCTGCCAGGCAGCGCACCTCGCATTGATCACCTCATTACACACCCCCCCGAAGAGGACGAGCGCTTCAATCACCCACTGCAAAGTATCTATTGCTGAAAGCATGAGGGATGGTTAGGCGGGTGAGAATTGCGGAGAGGCGTTGGCGAATGACTTTGTGCAATTGATCTCTGCGTATCGACCCTTATCTGTGTCTGGGCCTGTTCTGTCTGAACGGCTGTTTTGTGTGCGACTGGGGCCGGTGTGAAAACCTGATTCAGGTGTGCTGAAACCCACGAGTGGCTTCATTGTGAGTACGCAATTTTTTTTTTCCCCCTGTGTTCACATTGCCTGCTTTACCCAGTCAGCTGAGAAACAGCTTGGGTTAAATAAGCATATGGCAACAACCAACTGTGCGTATGCTTAGACAAGAGCTGTTCTGTTTCTACTCGTATTTCTCTAGATTACATTAGTCATTTGTCTGCAAAACAGCACATATATTATTTTAACTGCTGATGAACCAATTTTACTTAGATTGGGCTTCGTTTTGGACAGACGGGGTCTGTCACTACTTGATGGTGATTTCATCCTGTCACATGTGTCCCTACTCCCTGCCAAAAGAAACAGAGTATCAGTAAATATTTTAGCTGAAATTGAACTGTTTGCACTGTCTTACTGCAGTATAAAGTCTTTAAAGTTGGCTCCCCTAGATTAATGTGTAGGAACATTGTTGGCATAATGAGATGTGTTCAGACTGGCTCAATCGAACCCCAGTGATTTGACCTGAATTGATTTGGTTAAGCCCATCGCCCACTTGCCAACTACAATTAAAACCACACTCCTGGATTCAGAAAGTAGTCAAAACGTTTTACCAAGGGAGCCATAGAGAGAGAACTGCTCAACTGCATTGTAGGCCCTGGCCTTTGTTTACCTTTTTAAAACATGACTGATAAAAGGAAATATGTTGAAAGAAGAATCAGAACTCCTTATTATAAAATAAAATCTTTCTAATTAAGATCATGGCCATTTTAGCTCATTTTATCCAGTGGTTCCATCTAAGAAACTGTCTGAGGAGAAGCGATCAACCCTGAGTGAAATTGCTGTGTGAGTAAAAAGATGAGATTCAGAGGCACCTGTGTTGAATGTGTAGGACTTGGGAAAATCTTTAAACAAAAAATTCCTGCCTTTTTCCATTTAGAGACCTTGCAAACCAGACTGGAGCGAGGGAGTACTCCACCAAACAACAGCCCTTCACCAAACAACTGCCCTACACCAGACAACAATGTGAGGAGCTGAAGGTAGGAAGATGAGATTGAAATTTAGCACATTTATTCACATTGTCAGTCATGTGTAATGAACAGTGGGACACACTCTGAAGTATTTTCACCTGATCGAAATGATTGACTTTTGACCGTGCAAACATTTTATTTACACAGATTCATATTTCAAAACTGAGTCTCTCAAGGCCAATAAATAACCACCATGAGCACTGATGGGGAGAAACACTGGCTGAAGGATATGGGCTACCTTGAAACAGCCACATGAAATCTATCAAGATCAGATGATGGCCATCCTGATGCAAGAGGAGAGAAGTAAGTACCAGACAAGACACTGTCAACGTAAAGGACAGGGACAGAAATCAATTTTAGGAGGTTTTGCCATAAATACAACAGTTATCCAATATGATGTTGAGCGTAACTGATAGGATACCATCTTAAATTGAGATTAAGCCCCTCGGCCAGATGAAGTGGAGGCTGTGCAGGCATTAACCCTCCCTACAGATGCTTTTGAAATCTGGCCCACTGTGTTTCTTACAGGAATCCTGCATAAATCTGAAACCCCCTGACTCTGAAAATAAAGTGCTTTAAGGCCGAGTCATCTAGACTGCAACAAGGGCTGTAACAAGAACCCGACAACTACCACACACATCATGCACAGCGCTTCTGTGCTAACCTCTGCACCTTGAGCTACACCACACAGGCATTAACAATTAGCTTCCCAGACACGAGCAAGCTCAACTTATCACCTGGGTGCTCCTTTCTCTTCAGGCTCAGAGTTCCTCCAGCATAATCTGCATACAGATATGTAAGTGTGAGGGAAAATAGATTGTTCAAAAAAGTGTGTGCATGGCTATAAAGCTGGCATGTCCGTGAGTTGTTTGCAAAACAGGCTTGAAAAACAGTGCTTTCTTCTCATTGAACATAGCAAACAGGAATTAAAATTTCTACAACATTTAAGTACTGTATATAGATAGCCATCATACTAAATGTTACATACAATAATCTCTACATTTGTTACATGCTGGGAATATGAAGGTCAACAAGAACGTGAAACTTTTGACCATGTCGTCTTGTACTTGAATGAAATAAGGACTTCAGCAGTAACCCACTGTGGGAGATAAAAGGCTGTTCAGCAGTTTGAGTATGACCTGTATGAATGTGTGCAGACACGTTGTATAGAACAGCGGGAATTCCTTGCAAATTATTTATTGGTATGTGAGGGAAGAAGTTTGTGCTGAACTGTAGAAGCTGCGTGTGCATGCACTTCTTGTCTTGATATATTAATTCTCAACTATCTGAATCAAAGACCCCAGAGTCCAAGGCCCGTGTTGCTGCACTTCCATGGGCTGCATTCTGGAATGCATGCATTAGGCCTAATTTGACCATAATTACATCAGCAGTAGCAGAAAGAGCTTGCTTGTTGTGAGTGTATGTGTGCATGTGACAGAGAGAGAATAATAGTGAGAGAGAGCTAATGGTAGCCAATCTTAAAGTATGCAGCAGAAAAAATGACCACTCTTATTTTCCTTGAATGTTCTTTACATTTCAAAAAACGTGAATATTCAAATTGAAAGGTAAATATATACCAATATGTCCTTGTTTTCACTTTCTCTCTTATTACTAATTTTCAAGTAGACATTTGTCAATGGTACTGAATATTTAAAGGCATAGTTGAATCCCAACTGGGCCATAGACAATCAGTACTTTCAGCATTTACAGGCCATGTTTATTTTCTGTGCAGGGGAAAAGCCTTTTCTCTAGTGCTCATTGTTCATTTAAGCCCTTATAGTAGGGCCCCCATCAGCAATGCAACATTAAAGAGGTGAGACAAACAGTAATCAAGCCACAATCAAAAGATTAATAATTAATTAAGTTAATCAGCAATGCTTGCATACATAGAGATGCTAATGTCTTTGTGATCTGCAGAGTGGTGATTCTCTGCAATGGGAGAGAGGGTTCATAAATGCTATAATGGGAGGAGCTTCAGCGAGGTGGAACCAATGATACGAATGGAACCAAATGATAAGTTATGATCAGTGTCTCTGCCTCTCTTTGCTTTCATGGTTTTTCATTTGCATCACTAGCAAGGCCTACTTGTTGATACTTGCAATTTTATTACTGTTATGTTTTATTATTTTACAATTTGTCCATAAGGACTCACAAATTTTGAGGAAAAACTATTTGCAGTAGTCTAGAAAGGAGCCTAGATAGTTCAGAAAGCTAAACATTGCTAGCGTTGTATGTACTTAATCCAGCAGTATTCTGGTAATTTTGTAAATGCATGAATATTATTACAGTTTACAGTGTAATTTAAAACAAAACACCAAATATGGTATTGGAAGTCATTATAAAATATTTATGTCTAGTTCCTGCAAATGATCATTAGAAAATTATAAATTGAATACTTCATGGCAATCTCTTTATTCTTTCATATCCTTTCATTTGCAGTTTTGAAATTCATAAATCTCTAAGGTTCTTATTCAACACTTCACGACACTTACAGTTAAAATGAAATTAACCAAATAATTTGGGTGCTGTTTTCCAATACAAATGACATTAAAAACCCGTGCGAAATTACAGCAATATGAAAGAATTCAGCCCCGAAAAGAAGTATTGTTGCTGCGAAGGGAGCATTTCTAAATTGGAGTTTAATGGGTTCTCTATATACGAAAAATAACAAGATGAGGGTTGACATTATGTGTAGTCATTGAGGTGAATGCTTCAAAGCTCGAAGAGTGTCACCATAGCAACTCGCTTTACTGCATTAATTCTGAGGCAGTGTGGATGTCTCCTCAAACATGAAGGTTGTACCCCTTGTGCACACTTTTTCTGTATCCTCCTCACAACTTATTGGTTTGCTTTGGTTTGACTTAATTAATTCATTGCCGTACAACTGCTAAGTTGTCGGTTAATTCTGTCCTGTTATTCATTATCCATAAATGCAATCTTGTTTGACACATAACTCATCACAGAACACAACAGTTTTTTATGGTAGGTAACTTACAGAAAGATGAGATAAAATAACTACTTTTTTGCTATTTTTCTCTGTTTTCACTTTATTGCCATGGATAGCCTTTCTAGGATATTGTGTCTAGTATTGAATAATCAATGAATGAGGTCTAAGTGGAGATACAGAACTCTTAGTATTTGCATTGATATAAATTTATGGTGTGTGTGTGTATGTGAGAGAGAGCAAGTGAGTCTGAGTTTAGATTGTATTTCCCTTTGGTATTATAGAGATTGAATTCAACTGAATGGAAGAAATTGCACAGAGAGATTGCTTCTTTTGTGCTCACATATAGTTGATTTTATTTGCAAGCACGCAGACACTGGGATTGATCTGCAAACACTGTTGTTTGGACAACAGGGGTGTTTTAGCAAATGTAGCACTATGAAGGAAAAAGAAGCTAAGTGGTGAAGCAGTAACAATAATAGTTAGAATACCTGATTTTAAATACCATTCTCCCTCAACATAAATAAGTACATTTAAAAAAAAATGAACAAAACTGGATCAAACAAAAAGTTTTATTAGAAACTGTTCAGACCTCCAATTCCAATAAAATAAGTGGAATCATGCTTGCATCATTCATGGTGCTATAGTACCATGTTTATATAATGGTTCTTTATGGCACCAAATGCTTTCCTATGATTATGAGCCCCTGTAGAAGTTTTATCTTGCTGAATAGCTGGAGTAACCATGACAGGAGTTGTTGATGCTTGATCAAAATGTCACTTATCCATGCAAATAATACAATTTTATGTTGGTGCAAGATTAGTGTATGAAATGTATTCCCTTTTTATTGTTCTCTCATGAAAGGATGTACCTTAATGCTTCACAGTGGGAATTTCACTGCAGCAATATGTGATACTGAATATAACAAAGGGAAAAGCATCGATGCTTTGGCGAAAGAACACTACCACCAAGAGTGAAATTAGATGAGGCGATGATATGCTGAAGCTGCACTTGTTCTGTCAGGACAGCTCTCTGTCTCAGATCCATTTACACTTATACAGAGTTAAACATAATAAATTATTTACTCTTGAGAGGATCTAAAACACACAATAAAATACTTCAAAAATGAAGAAAAACTGTGAAAATCTTCTTTCATTCCCCTGATGTTTTTAAACAAAGCAGAGCAAATCTTTATTTATGACCTGGACTCAATCAATTAAATCCAAGTGGTATTTTTTTATCCACAATGACTTTTTTTTTTCACAAACTTTAACAAGTTTAGCAATCACTAAAAAGAACTCTTCAAAATTTGATGCAACATTTTTGTCTCAGCAAAAAAAAGAACATTAAGATTGAATATTGATAGATTGAAGGCCTTGTTTGGTAGATTGCAGAAATGATTTTAGCTACGGCAGAGACAGAAGGAGGTAGTTTATTTGCAGCATTGTCTCCTATTAAACGGAGAGGAAATGGAATGAAGTAGATGCAGGTGGGGCAGCAGTACAGCGCTAATCAGATGGCGGAGCTGTCTTGCATGCATCCACAGTCAGGCAGGTGATGAAACGGAGGTGGGACTCAAAGGTGTCTCGCAGTGGAGGAAAAACAAAAGGAAAGACTCACCGCCCCCTCATTCTGCAGGTGATTGGCAGCAGGGGAGGTGGCAGTCACAGTGTTTCAGTTTTTTTTTTTTTTTTTTACTTGACTTTCTGCTCCTCTCCTACTTTATAACATCACCTGCGCTTGTAGTCTTGCTCTGTCCCGTTGTTTCACCAAGGTGTATACTTGGCATGTGTGTTTTCTGAAATGGCCGCTTTCCTACTGTGCTGAGGGGCCCCAGCTGGGTGTTAACTCTGCTGGTCAACAAGAGGGGTCACTGTGATAACTGTGATGGGAGAGTCCCTGCCTCCCTCTCTGGGTGAAGCTCCAACCACAATTACATGTTGCCATTCCACTGTAGCCTGGCCACCAATCAGTTTCAGATGTGGGGATATGTCGCTGTGTCGGGCTTTATGGTAACAAAGTACATCCTGAACTATATAAATAACCCTGTAGGCCATGTAGATACTGATAACACTGCATATGACAGATGGAGCAAGTTGTGTTAGCCGTAACAAACAGAAAATTAGATAAATATTTAAAGTGTATTTAAACTGTGAGATTTCTGCTTGTGAACAATCGGTGACTTGCACTGTCCGCTCGTGATAATGTAAAACAAGCTAATTAATCCAAACAGGAAATGACAGCAGCCCACTCAGTGTGCACTCCACCTGAATGCTTGTTAAACCTGTAAGAGCCCAGCTCTGTGCCCCAGGGACTTTGAATTCTGTCTTCTCTTATCTGGGTCACTATGACTTAATTCAGTGTTAAAGCAGTGTTAGCACTCTGCTAGCAGGGAGGGCTACAATAGTATACCAATCCCTGTGACCAGGTGTTTCAGCTTGATTAAAACTTTGTTTCTGACTCTGGTTATTTGGAGCTCCCCTGCTAGCTTATACTGGATTATTCCTGTCTGGAACTCTTCTGGGATTGGCAAACCACTATAATCCTTGAGCTACCTGAGCAACCCTATCTTTTCTCCTTTGTACATTCATTCTTAAGCATGAAAGCATACCTTCATTAAATGTTAAATATCATAACTCACATTAGAGAAAGAGCGCAGATCACCAATGTAATGATGAAGTTTACACAGTGATTGGTACCTACGTTCCACAGTGTCCCACAGAGAAGCTTCATCACTAATAATGACCATATTCTGTAGTCAGTGTGTTTTGATTAAGTCTTACTGGTGAGTACCTCAGTTAGCTGGGTAGCTTACTTGACTTTAGACCTGATAGAGTTAATTCATGAAATGGCAGCCACTGACCCCTGGTTTATTAGTTACAGTCTGCCCACTTCATTCCACCGAACTTAACGAGACCTGGTTCCTCTGTGAAATGGATGTCGGACAGAAGTGATCAGAAAACACTCTCGTTTCTCCCATCTTACACCAGAGACCAGCCTGCTGCTCAGATACTGAACGCTTGTTTTATAAGATCAGCCCACTTTACAGAGGAAACTAAGAAGGAGGGAAAGATCATACGCAAGAGTGAAGAGCTGCAATGGCACACATATTACCATTTGTTTGTTCTTGGTGACTTACTGCCAGAAATAACCGAAAGGGTTGCGTAACACTGTCAGGCTCCTTTTGCTGATACACTTAGTGATTCCATTCAGCTAAGAGGAGACACACTGAGATCTATGGACAAGAGTAAATATATATATATATTTATTTTTATTATTTTTTTATTATGTAATTTTTAAAATAATCTTTCAGTTACTTTGATAACAGAAACCGTTTTGGTCCTAAAACAGCCTAATGTTTGTTGCCTGTGTAATTTATTACCAGGGAAATTAGGTGAACTACCATGGAAACCAGGATCAGACCTCTGTTGTGTGACATGACAGGGATGTTCTTTGTTTTTTTTTTTTTGTTGCCTGAAAAATGCACAAAAGCTGAACAGAACCCAAACAGGTTCAGGTGCTGCATAATCACACTGGAAAGTTGGCGTCGCATGGTAACGCTATCTATCCACCGGCAGCCTCCTGTCTAAATTCCCTCTTATCTAATTAATTCTCCTGCCTACCTCAGTCCCTCCCCCACCCCCACCCCGCCTCCTCTCCGGTGGGTCACCTCTGCCGGTGAGAGAGACTGCTTGGCGCTTTAATAAAGAATGTAATTGCTGAGGTTCTGTTTGGCTCCAGTTTTCATCTGGTTAAATAAGTTTTAATAATTGAGAGATTCTTTGAAGGATGAAAATGCGGGCTGACGAGAGAGATAGAAACAGAGAGAGAGCAGGGGGTTGGTGCACATCTCAGGTAATTGACAGCTCATTGCTGTGTTTTTTTTTTTTTGTTGTTGCTTCGGCTTATTTGGCAGTTGGCAAAGTGAAATGATATGCACAAAATATTAATAAGGAAAAGAGGCGAGGGAGGTGGGAGGTAGCCAAGAGGAGATATTTCTTAAGTGCATTTTATTGATCATGGCGAGTTCCGTAAAACAGGGACCTTTAGGTAACCATGGCAACGGGGCCACCCTCCTGCAAATCGCATTGTTTTCGACTCCTCTATACTGCAGACGTTCGGAGTGAATTATTTTTGTGTTTCTCAACAGGGGTGAAGCTGGACGACTTGGTATGCAAACTCTTCTCTTCTCTCAGCTTAGTTTGGACCACACTTAGGCAGTTCCCCTACTGAGATTCCACCGATTCACTTTCAGTCCATTCTCCGTCCTATTTATGTCTTGTGTGGACTCGCATCTTCTCCTATCCAGTAGATGTACATATCAAGTCTCAAGCCAGAGACACAGAGATAAACTCTGATCATTTGTATAAAACCCTAAAGCATGTCCATTTCCAAGAATGCATTGTTACAAAACAAATGTCTTTCCTACCATTGCCTAATAGTTGTGTTTTGCTTGGCTTAACAATTGCAAGTTGTTGTGCTGTCTGTGCCACACTGCAAGCGTAAAATGAAATTGCAAAATAAAACTGTGTCTGAAAGCGCAGTTTTAGGTAATTTATCTCTATTTACACATGTTATACTGCTGGGTGGGGGGGGGGGGTTGTAAATGCCTGATATCTTCCTGTTTTCTTATTATTCAGCAGACCGTTGGAGCGCATTTGTTTTGTGAGGTATTCTAAATGTGGGCTTTTCATAGCACTGGCTGAGTAGCAAGGGAAATTTTGAAAGAATAATTTTATGTAACTGTAATAATTTGCCACGTATGGGTTGAAAATGTTCTGAAGCTGTTTGTGTGTGATTATAAATTAAATATTAATACTTTACCAACCCCCGCGATCTTGTCTTATAATGATTTCATTATTTCTCAAGAGAACCTGCTAGAATGGTACAATTATCTGTAGAACATTACACAAAAATAAGTCAATGCACACAGTTTATTCCATACAGACCCAAAAGCTGCAAAAAGATCATTTGGGTTCAACAATCATTTTCTCACCTCGGATAATGTTCTGATAATGTTCTGAATTTTTCAGCAAAGTGCGGTCACCCACATCCTGATTTAGATTTTTTTATATCATATATATTTTTATATTGTATGTCATATTCCAACCGTGTAAGGTTCCATCGATGTGATACATTATTTAAATGCTCAGTGAATTGGGCTTCTGTTCAGCATATATTATAGCTGGAGTTGAAGAATAATATGCTGCTAAGGGCTTTTCTTTTGAACTGTAACTTCTACATTTGTCAGTTGGTGAAATCATTGCGTTTTGACCAGATGTGATTTTTCCAAAATTTTGAGTACATTTAATGACTGAAGACCATGTCTGCTATGTTTACAACAAGACCTGGAACATTTTTTTAACTCCTGTGTCAAATGCCTAAGCAGTGGTAGCCATATTGCCAGAAAAAGTAAAATTTTGAAACCATTTTTAAAACCAAAATATGAAGCAGTGCCTAAAGGCTAAGCTTCTGGTAATTTATCTCTATTTGCACATGTTTAACAGTTGGGTAGGGTATTGTAAAAGCCTGATATCTTCTTGTTTTTGTATTATTCAGCAGACTGTTGGAGCACATTAGTTTTGTGAAATATTCTACAGCAGCAAAAATTTTGTCCTAAAAGAATAATTTTGCATAATCATAAACATTTTCCAAATATTGGTGGCACTGCACCAGTAAAAGCAAGATCCTGGTTCCGGACCATTCTTGCTCATGCCTTTGTTCATTTTTCAGCTTCTCTCTGACTCAGAAACTGTGGAAGCTGGAAGATGATGTCATAAAGTGTCAACAGATCAAAACAAATGTTCTTCTGAAATGAGCTGAGTTTGGGGGGGAGGGGTGTGGCTTTATAGAACTACGTGGATTTTTGACATCTAGCTGCTGAGTGATGGACAGTAACAGAGAACAGCACTCAGGGCTAAATGTTCCCCTTTTCAGCAATGTCAGATGGAAAAAATACACCAGCACCAACCTGAGTCAGACTGAAGCGTGTCAAGTATTCCTGTAGGTGCATCATTAAATAAAATTTTAAAAGTAGTAAGTCAAGGTGTAATATGTCCTGGTTGTCACATACCAGTATTAGATTTTCTAAAAAGAAAAAAAACAGAATATGCGATGTTATAGCTATCAGCTGTACTTCTCCTGCGCACTTCCATAATGTAATCTTTTTAGATTATCACACTTTATGTCATGGTAAGATATGATTTCATAATATTGAATGTAATCATAATATATTTGTCATACACAGCATGCTTCCTCTGTGAACATAATGCAGTCTTCTACATTAATATCTGGGCATCATTACTAGTGTGTATGTCAATTATTGTCAGCTATGTCATTAACATACTAAATTTCAATGGATGGATGACCGGCCGTGTTGTCCTATTGTTGTGGCAACACCAAATGAGTTGCCCATATATGTGCATGGAGTTTTCATTGAATGGAATTGCATGTATTTATCATCCAATTTTACAGTGGAATATAATGACAATAGTTGCTAGATACTGTTGATATTCTAGTTTGATGAGAATAAATTCATGGAATTACAGCCAGGAAATGGAAAAGTTACAGCTTTCTGCCCCCTACACAATCTCATAATCTTATTGTTATATTCTTCAATCAACCTTCTCCTCTCCTCCCTCTGCACTCCTTCACACCAGCTCTTTTAGGGGATGATACTCTAGCCTTTCCCTCATCCAGTGTTCCCCCTAATCTATCCCCACCTGAACCCCACCTCACCTGCCCCCCCCACTACTCCTCATGGGTCGGCCTGATGAGAGTGCAGACAGTGAGTGAGAAATTGCTTTCCTGGGGAAACAGCAGAAATCTCTGAAGATCTGCGCTGAGCCCTTGCTTTTCCTCTTTGTTTGCTGTAGGGCCGGTGCTGAGGCGAATAACCGCACCATGCTCCAATATCGCGACCCTTCATCTGCTCTCCCCTCAGTGTGACAATCTCCATGGCTGATATATCCTGACCCCCCCACCCCCCACCCCAACCTCATCCGTTTCTTCAATCCCAAAGAGAAGAGATCGTAGAAAGCGACTGACACACGCTGAAGGTCTATTGCACATCCATGTGAGTCACCAAATGCTCTGCTAGCAACACCGGTTGGGAAAATTGGCTGCCTTTATGGAACAGTTACTTCAAATTTACTGTCTGAACATGCAGGGAAACCAAGAGATGTCAAAGGAAAACTTTACACCATGCAAAGTGGATTTTTTGGTGTGTTTGTTAGCGAGAGGCAGAAACCCTTGTGGGTTATTACATTTTTGGTCCTGTCTTCTAAAGGTCTGTGGTGAAATTACAGCCGCTTGAGGATAGCGGTGGCATTTATGATGCAATTGTGGATTATTGTGTTTTTTCCTACTGCAAAGCCCTTATGAGTCACTTTGTTTTGTGTCCTTTCAGAAATAAGAGGGTGACCCAGGAGAACCTCTCCGGAGAAGCCTGGGTACAGACATAATGCCGTTGGTTCCTGAAACATCTGTTATGCATCTATTGATTACATTAATAAGGGATCCACATTGACTTTGAAACACATCTTTATTAGCATACTGCTCATGAAATCCATTCACTCTGTCATTTCAATACATATCTTACGTACTTGCACATATACACACATGCATATGGTTAAAATGTTTTTTAAAAATCAGGTGAATTATCTTGCTCATGGGTACAATGGTAGAACACATAAATTTAGCCTTTAAGTTACAATTTCTGCTTCCTAACTATCATACCTACTACGCTCCAGCCTCATACACTAATGCCATATAGGATAAAGGCTAACGGTATCCGTCTGTCCCACCAATCTTGTCTCAGATGGTTACAGCTTATGACAAAACCAAAATCAACAAAACACTTTCATTAAGGTGGTTTTATTGATATATTTTTTTCTAACTGCTTTGGACTTCTTGAAATTTTTTATCCAAAATCAATAAATATTGTTAACAGATATTCTATGAGGCTAAACTGTACAAGCTAGTAAACTTCAGGGTAATTGTTACACTTATTCCTTACCATCTCAAAAGGGTACATCGTGAGTGTCAGACCTTTTGATGTCCATGTCCCTCTGAGTTCTACCACGAGCCAGTAGTTCCCACACAAGAGGTAATTTGAGGTCATGCAGTCTTCATTACCAATTTCTGTGAAAAGAAATTACATGTAGCGAGAAGTTAAATGTTCATTTTAGATTCTCCTTTTCTATCTCCCCAGTCTTCACATCTCCTCCCTCCTGAGACCCCTCTCAAACTGAAACCACCCTGTGCGGGTAAGAGTAAATATTCCCATGACACCCACACAAACTCTGTAACAACCATTTCTCCTGCACCCCGATTCAGTTATAACTGCACATTTCACAGACCAAGCTTAGAAGTACCCTTACTGCACAGCAAGCCACTGTGTCAGATGCTGCTTCAGTCCTTGTTAAGCCTTCCATTGATCCCTTATTCCCTCCCTGATCTCATCCTTCCAGCTGTTTTGCATATATAACAGGTGTAACTGCAAACCTATAAAATACCCATATAACATGACTTACAATTGGAGACATGTTCTCAGCTTTGGACCTTGTAGCCGAATACCATTTTTTTTTTTAGGAAAAAGGGATGAGACCTGTGTACTGGAACTTGTAGTCTTATCTCTCACCTCTCCATAGGTTTCCTCGAAGGTCATGCAGGGCTGTTTCACCCCGCCTCCTGAAATGAAGGATCCTGCACCAAGTAGGTCAGACCACCCTGTGCACTTTCCCTGCCTCTGCACATCACGCATGTGTCTAGCGTAAAAAGGGTGAATAAGCTTCCCTTATCTGAAATGGAACGATGCCCTTAACCAAACCTTGATTGCTCGTCCCCCACTCTGATTTGGTGGAAGCTCGACCAGGTGCTTCGCTGTCTCACTTTGGCTGGCCGGCCCAGTCAGTCGTTTCGCATCTCTATGGCTCTGTCTCCTTCCTGTTTCCATGCCATCCACAAACACAACACAAACACCAATGAAGTAGCTACATCTAGCCATTTCTGAACCAGTTATTGTTTGTAGGATCTTACAATATGCATTACCGTAATGCCAGAAAATCCATTCTAACAGCCCAAAGAAGTGGCTTTGATGGCCTTAAAGAATTTTTTTTTTTGTCCCAAATGGACAGATGTGAACTCAACACATTGCCACATTATTTTAATATATATAGTATATTAAATATCCTCCCACATTAGAGCAATTTCAGAATTTGGGCTTCTCTTTGCTTTGAGAATGGACTAGTGCCCAAATTTTGTATATGAAAATGTTTATTGAATGGAATTCATAGCTTGAAAGGAACCGTTTTTGACTAAGCGGTCCAAACATATGGATAATTTGCTCATTTAGAGGAACTGAACATGCAGTGAGATTCACATGTGGTACATGGATGAAGGCATTCTTGCCAAAATGTGTCCATATAGACAGCTTCATAAAGAGAGAAATAAAGAGGAGTATTCTTATGGGATTGAGTAAGCAGAGGCAATTTATCTTTTCAGTATATGCACGTTAAACACCCAGAAGCCTAAGAACATAGTGCACAGAACAGGAAGTCCTAAGGGAAAACATAATTCAGTTTCTGAATGAGATGAGAAACCCTGCCTTTTCTGGAAAGCCAGAAGCTAGGAAAAAAGCAGTGAGAGGGATTTCAAAACCTCTTCTGCTCAAAGTTGACTACATGCTAAAAGAAAAACTGGCAGTAAAAAAAAAAAAAAAAAAAGAGAGAGACATAAAAATTTGACACAAGCGTGATGATAAGGATATTTCTGTATTTTGTATTAGCATGCAGACGTTTTTTCCATGCAATCCTTGACAGCTCCTTTAATCAGTGAGGCACGGCACGGTAATAAATGTCAATGAATGTGCTCGGGGAAACATGAAAGCGGCCCCGACTGCCTGGTTTCCGGAAAACTCTCTGCTACATGCGCACGAGCATGCTGGCCCTCCCGCTGTACTGACTGCCTACCTGCTCACCCATGGCACTCATGCAGAGCTACCGTTTCTTCTGCTTTGCCTATACGGTGTGTGTAACTGTGCAGACATCCCTCGCACGTTTGAAGCAGCACCTCAAACGGGGCCGCCATGTTGTTTCAATTAGGATGTCAAAGCCGATTTACCTCAGAGCACCACCCTCAAATGGTTTATTTCACTTCTGCACAATCAAGGCAACAAGACAGGTGCTTCTAAATTGCTTCATGTCTTGGAAAGTGTTATTGTGAGATTGAGTCCCCATGAGTTACCTCCGCTGCAACATAAATCACATGTGAGTTGTGAAGGGGCAGTTACATTTTGTGTGAATTGCAGTGGTTTACATTCACAGTAATTTAGATCAGTCATTTAGCATCTCCCAAACTGTTCATTTAAATAAGGTGAATTGTTTTGGTGAAATGAAATGACTTGTATCTCAATACCTTATCCCAGGAAAATGTGCTAATGATTGAATCTTCCATTTAAATGTATATGCATTGATGCATGCATTTTATGATGTGGTTTGTTTTAGATGGAGTATGATAAAGAGAGGGTGGGTTTAGTTCACTGGCAAACAACCAAGACAGGGAGACCTGCACCACAATCAGAGCACATCCTGACTTAAGTATATGACAGTTGACTTGATCAAGGCAGATGTAACAGGAAGGAGTGGCTCTATGGAAACGGGAAGGGTGGGGATAGAAACAGTGACAGGGATGGAGCGTGGCCTGTCCATCCTGAAGGGGTATGGAAGGAGAAGACAGAGTGCGGCTAGGACTCATAGGTGCGTCTGTGTGCTGAATGACAGCCAGTTGTGATCCATTATGCTGTACAAAGATTGAACCAACAGCTTTGCTGCTGTCTGCCAAAGCTTTGTCAATTAAGAGTGCCAGCTCAGTACCGTGAGTGCTGTTTTATTGGGCCTTAGATAGGTGATAATGAGACTAAATAGCCTTACACTCTGAGCGCATTGAACCCATCACCTTAAGTATAATTAGTGAGATATATTCCTCTCATCGTCGTCCGGTGCATACTGTATCATAGCAAAGTCCCATCATTCCTGCACCCCAAACACTCAAAACAGTGAACGGTCTGCTCGTAATCGTTGGCTATTACCATATAAATGAGGTACTTGGAGCAACCTCCACACTGCCTCCCCCCTTTGCGTCCGCCTTTATCCTAAACAATGAAGAACTAGCACCGTCTGAGGGTGAGGGAGAGGGACCATCAATTCAATTAGGCGGGGAAAGGCTCCCGTTCGGACGGAGTTTAAAATCATGCAGGGGAAGCGGGGCCGTCCTCGCTGTGCGCCAGTCCCTAGAGGAGGCTGCATGTCTCGTCCCATTGCCCTGAGCGAAGGGGGAGGGGGTGGGGGAGTGCGGCTCAAATTCTCGGCTTGCGATTGGAGGACTGTAGATGTGATAAGATACAAAGGCAGCCACCACGACCACCAGCCCCCATCCAGACAGACACACACACACACACACACACACACACACACACACAAACCACCTCAGACCTCCTGGAATGACAGTGAATAAACACGAAGGATGCGGAAATCTCATAACACCATCTAGGCCCTCACTGCAGTTTGCCTGAGAAATTTCATTTAACTGCTACCAATACACTGTGCTTCCACACTGGCATCGTTATGACTCACATGACGAAAGTATACCTCAATAAAGATGAATGTATCCCAATTTTAATATCTTATACTTTTTGTATCAAATTTTAATAATAACAAAAATTATTTTCTGTATATTTTTAAGCAACATCATCTTCTTATATGGACAGAACCTGCAAATTGTATGATGGAAGTTGTTCTAAACATTGGTATCTTTGCTTTTCTTCTTTATTACAAAAAACTGAAAAGTGAAGTAAAATCAAGACATAGCCTAAACTATTCAGTGCTATCATGAAAAGGATTTCCAATGACTGACAACTGGCAAGCTCATAATTGATTTTCATTTCTCAATTTCCAGCAGATGTATCTAAAAATGAATACAAAATTTTATAATCCTTAAAAGATATGTGAAACAGCACATTTAAAATAGATGCTTTCTCTGTGGAATACATAGATTTTTGCATTAGGAAAGTTAGCTTCTTGGCTACAATGATTTGTATTGCACTGTTGTTTTTTATATAAGTATGGGTTAATAGCCAATATCAACCATTGTATTGGAAGTTCCATGAAGCTAAATAGCCTCATTTTCTGATTCTGACATTGTTAATGCAAGAGAGGAAACATACTACTCTAACAGTAATGAACACTGACCACATTAACCAATGCTATCTCTGGATTCATTTGTATTGCACCTTTCCTACAGAATTACACATTAATGTGTAATTCAAACAATAAATGAAGTTAAAAAATGAAAACAACAAATAAATAGATTAAAGAAGACTAAATGAGAATAAAGAGGCACCTTCAGTAAAAGCAATAATAAGAAAGTATTGATATAGCTTAAGATTTCTTTTGAAAATGTCCACGTATTCCCACTGACCCTCTGATACCCTTTCCCAAAGGCTGGGCTACAGTAACTGAAGGCTCCTCCCCTCCTTTGGTCGTAACCCTTGGCAGAGTTAAGAGGCCAGTGCTGGAGGATCTCAGGATCCTGCTGGCCTCATACCTCAAAAGCATGTTTGACAGATAAAGAGGTACGCTACTGCTATGAGGTTTAAAAACCTCATAAAAGAATCTTCTAAAAATCTATTATAAAAGCCAGAGGGACCGCTGAAAAGCACCAGCACACTTATATGATATTTTATAGTGATATCGAGGTGCTGGATTCAAAAAGAATTTCTCCTTCATTTCGACTCTTATAATTTTATAATTTTTTGAAACATACTGTGACTTATGTAATGTGATGTGACAGATTTTGTCATTTAATGGAAAGAGAAGGCTGGGACCCAATGAAACATACTTTGTCTCTTCAAGGGCATATCCAATTCAATCAAAACATAACTTGTTACAAACATACCTTGACATTACAACATTTACCTCTTACCTCTTCTTTTTTTTTTGATGACAAGCAAATATGCATTTTGTAATATGTACTTTTCATTCTAAAACAAAACAACAGTATCCTTTAAAAAGTCTTAAGTCTGATTTGATTGAATTGCATTTTACTTTAGAATTCATTTGATAGCGTCCAGTGATACTGGGATAGTATTTTCATGGTGCTGACCGTATAGCACTACTCTGAGTCCCCTGGAGCCCTTGCTCATTTCTGAGGCAGTCTGGGTGTGTCGTCTCCTCCAAACCAGCTAAGCTTATAGAACCGAGCCAGGTGCCTGGTGTTTGTTTATTACAGACAGAGCACAGGGTGGCTGGAAAAAAATGCATTGGTATCCATGAATTATGGAAATGAGTGGAGATTAATTAAACAGCGCACACTTCGCTGGACTGTATTATTTAATCTCTGCAAAGTCCTTGGAGGCCTGCGAAGATATTAGGTTTTGCAGGAACAAGGAGGGAGGGCTAGGCAGTGGTACAACTGGACGTCGTTTGGAAACCGCAGTCCCTTGCTAGCAGAGCCAACAGCTGCTCGACTGCGTTGTCACATTCGAGAGGGTCACTCCGGTTCCCTGAACGGCTCTTTCTTCAATTACCCATCTGTTTTAGCCTGAGGGCTTTAGGAGAGGGACAGTTTCATTATAGTAAGAAACGTTTCAGTATTTTCTTTGGGCTACACGGTGCGCTAGAAAAATATGTTTTGGCTTAAGTCTTCTGGTGGCAATTCATACAATTCATGTTGTTTCCTGTCATTATAAGCGGATGCATCTCATATAGGAGACCCTTGCCATTTGCAGTTTGTAATTTCAGATCCTCACATCAGGTGCCAGTCCCTGCTCCAAGGCCACACTGAGCCATGCCACAGATTGTGTATTTATTAAACACATGATCGGCTCCATATTCTCCATATTGCAGGCTCTGTCTCTGCCATTGTTGCAGCTTGAAGTGTTCTGAGTGGATGGGCCATCACGAATGTTCCAGAAGGGACACTGTAGTCCATAGACCAACGCTGTATGGTCTCAACCACTTCATCACTGCTACTGCATTCATACATTGTCTTACATTGAAATCTTCCAATCCACTTTGCACATAAATCTTTACTGCCTGTTCAGTACAGTTTCCTCCTGTTTGCTGTCAAGGTATTACACACAAATGACAAGGACTCTCACATGTTAAATAGTAACGTTAGTGAAAACCTTCTTAATAACCACTTATTTAGTTATGAATAAATGGTCACTTAATAGGTGAACCTTTGTGGGCCCTGCAATGTTACCAAAATCTGCATTTGCCATTACTTATCTGCATTATTAAAGTAAATGAAAGCCCATCTTATCATTGGGCTAATAAAGCCTGATAAAGCATTCATAACCGAAGGATATTTGTTTGGATCTTTCTCTTTCATTACCTTATTCATGTCCTACTACACAATTCCTAATATTTATTAATTGAGAATAACCACCACCAAAGGTACTTTAATGATTTATAATGTCCTTATGATTCTTGGGTTTGGTATGTATAACCATCCCAAAAGTGTTACAGAATATTTTTTTAATATTCTCTGTATATCCCTCTGATTACCAGTTCTAATAGCTTGGTGGTTATCATGGCATGGTGTTTTTGTTAGCTGTGGTCTTTAGCTCCATGCACTTGTTAGACACAAAGACAACATCCTGCTATTTATATATGGATAGCTTGGGCTCATTAGTAGAGCTGTGGCATGTAGAATATACTTTCAAATGCAAATGTGCATAGTTTCAATCAAAATTCATTGTGATTGCATGGACAAAAGACTCCTGTTACTTTAGACTTTTCTGTTCGAAAGTATCCTCACACGAAATCACACAAATGCATTTGCTGTAAAGGCAAAATTACGTTTTTTAATAGAGAATTAATCTATTATCAGTGAATCCACCCAGTGGATAATAGCGTGGCAGGAACTTAATTATCTTCAGTGAAGCTACTACACTGGGAAAGGCAGGAAGCATGAAAGGAACATCATGACTGAAATGTGAATTTGTACAAAACAGTCAAGCAAATTATTTTCATATACAGTATGAAACAGAATGTTTAAGCAGCGTTGACTGGATACACCCACTATATATCCAAACACATCGAATTTCTGTCAACAGAATTCATAAACAAATCAAACAAAAATCAGTATATTGTAGTGTCAGGCTGATCATGTGCTAAATAATTGAAAGTAGGATGGCCTTTCATTTTACCATATATTTACTTGTGTTCTACAACAACTATCTGGGCATGAGAATGTTGTACCTATAAATGATTAATAACTAAGAATAACTATAATTACAAAATCTTCCCCAATTAAAGGTGCATGGGTGGTGGTTAACATTCATAAGATGGTTAACATTAATAGACGTTCATAAATGTCTTATTCAAAAGGAGATTAACGTGGCCAGATGTCACATCTCTCCAAAAAGCCGTTGTTTGTTATTTATAATGTATATCCATAGCTCCTCCCACCACTTAATGAACAACCAATCTCTCCTGGTTATGAAAGTGGCCATAGAATGTGTCCCATAGAAGCACAGGGGGAATTAAGGTAAAAGGAGGCAGGTGAGGACAAGTGCAAATCCTGATAGCTCCAGTCAATGTTTCAGAGAAATCTTCCTTGTTACTCTTTCATCCCATTTGCTTTTTGTGCAACTTCAGCACAATGTCTGCTCACAGACAGTTCTGAATCCTCTGTGGGGTATAAGAATTTTATTGAAGCTTGGAAACTCTGAGAAGCCTGGAAACTCTGAGATAACTTTGTTATCTAATCACATGTTCACAACGTTCACATGTTTCTGACAAGTTCAGACATACACTGGACAAGGACACGTTGTTAATCGGACTGTGATTGGATATGACTGTCCACCTCCCGAGGAGGACAGGGAACTCATTGTGTTTATATTTCTGCAGATGCAATCAGGAAACCAAAACACATATCTTAGGCTACATGACAGTTAGAGAGACAGAGATTATTGCGATTACAGGAGAGGAAAATAAAATCCAGACACAAATTCTGACACAGGAAATGGATAAGGGACATATTAATGCCACGTGTATACACACCGTACAGAAATTTGATAGCGATACAATCATTGAAAAGATAACAAGCCTTTTGTGTTCCTCCCAGCTCTAAACCAGGCCTGTGTGAACTTAAACATCAGCACAGTGTGCCCATGGGCACATTCTGCACACCGGGAAAGACCAACTGGGCTTCAACCCGGCCTAATCCAGTTGTTGTATAAATCTGTATAATGTAGTGTTCAAGCAATCAGTTTGCTTAAAAATAGTTTATGCTGTGTCATATTCAGTTGAAGAGTATGGACATTGAAATGGGTATTTACCGAGGCATTGTGGGAAACTGTCACATTGCCTGTGCACATCAGTGCTGTGGGAGTTTCATTTCCTCAGCCATAAGTCATAATGGACTGCAGGGCATGCTGCGGTTGATGGATGGTGGTTTGTTTGGAGCAGTCATGCCCTTAAATGGGTTAAAGGTCCGTGCCAGGAGCTCTCTATAGCAAAGCACCTTTGAATGTATAGGATAGAGAGGGATCTTTTGGTGGAGATTTGGGATGATGTAATAGGTTTATCCATGGTGAGAGCTCCCCTGAGGGGGGCCTGCTTTCTCAGGACTGTGTTCTGGGGCACATACTATAGGATGGACGACAGTGTCAGGGAGATCGGGCCCTAAGCCAGTGAAGAAATGGCTTCACGTTCAGGTTTAATTTGACTGTGGTGCAATGGAACAGCATCTACATTTTATATGTTTACCAGCACCCTAAAGTCTTAGTATAGTGTATAATATAATATTTAGGCTTTGCTGCAGTCAGTGCCATCTCTGAGCTCTGTTTCAACTAGAATCATGGCTGTCCGATGAATACAGCAGGGAAAGGGCATTTACATAGCCAGCAAATGTGGGCATGCCATTTAAGAGGGCAGGTCAGAGATCTGCACTCTGTCCTACCATGGTTCAACAGGCCTTCCTACTGCGGCCGCCTTCCCCCTCACCCGGCCTCCACCATCAGGAGAGTAGATGAAATGCCATGTGATGAAATGAGGCATAACAAAACACCCTCGATTGCACAAACTGCATCAGGATGTGGGGCTGATCCATGGCGAGGCCGGTGGCGCGTAGCACTGTAAGCGGTTAGCGGGCGGCGAACCTAATTACTGCTGCCCGCCCACATTTCATTCGCTCAAAGGGTGACCGAGGGCTGGATGAGTTGGTGGTAGGAGATGACCTCTAAACTCAAGACACAGGAAAGGAACAGGAGTAATCAGGCACGGGCCCAACATGCAATTAAAAGGGAATTAAGACGAGGCGGGGGAAATCAGATCCATAACGCCATGCTTATTAAATGTCTACACTTTATTGTTGTTTTTCTGACTGTTTTTATTCCCCGTTTTGTTGTCGGCGTCTGGCTCGTAATCCACAGGATCTGACCGAACGGCTCCCCCTGGCCCAGGGGCTTCGCTCACCCACGACCTCAAATTCAATCGAGTGCAGAAATGGCCACCGCAAATCCACGCCCCCAAGCCTTTTTCCTACCTCAAACTCACAGCCGAGGAAGAACAAGCAGGTCCCTACCCCTCCTCTCACCCCCCGTTCACATGCCGTAATAGGATTTCAGAGAACTCCCTGTATTTTAATATGGTTGAAACTTGATGTTGATATCTCGACCGTCTAAAGCCCATTGAAGATCTGGCAGCACCTTTCAAGGCTGTTGAAATATTCGGATGGCAACAAACTGAGCTAGCCTAACTGTTTTGGTGTTTAAAGCGGCTTTTTTTCCTCTTTTACAGTTTTGATGAATTTGTGAACTGTTTCACAACTCATCTGTCTCTTTTCTATGAGTCATTTATGTCCCGTTAACAATGTGATTCCATTATTGTGCAGGATCTTTCCCTGCTTAGATGTTTATGAATTCACAAATCATTGCTGCACAAGAAATCCCTGAGGAAAAGTGATAGTTTTGTTCTTATTTTTGTTTTTGTGAAGTTTATAGACAGAAAAATAGCTCCCTCCAAATGGCTTTCTGTCTCTGTTTCATTAATAAAGATGCGTTTCATTCAGGCCCATGACAGAGCGAGCGGAAGCGATATGGCCAGGCCCGCAGCACTGGGTTTGGGCACCGCCATCCGTTTCACTTATATCTAAAAAATGAATACCCCACACTTTCTCAAAGTCCCTGTGAAGAATATTTGTAGGATAACCAAATCCAATCACTATCGGGGACTGTGTCAGCATGACAAATGGGCTGCATTACATGTCTGCAATATGATTTTTTTTGCCGTCCAGGTAAACAAATATCTCAAATACATACATCAAAATGCATAGGATGTTAGAAACAACAAAGTTGGAAACATTGAGAAATCCATAAATCAATGCTCTGGGACTCATTAGTGAAGCCAATATAGAAAGCTCAGTGACTGAAGTACATGTTCCAGAAGGGGGGGGGGGGCGTAAGAGATGGAAGCAGTTTGGAACCAGATCTATCCATAATTTTGCAATACTGTGTTCATGGAGTCATCCAGGGCATATGTTTGTTTCTTGTATTTTAAAGGAAGGACAGAGAAGCTGTTCAGCTTTTTTCATCCTGCATCAATGATTCAGTTTATCCTCTTGAACGCTGGCCTTGCCGTAATGAGAGAAATAGTATTGGACGCGGAACGTAAATAGTTTATTTGCTTTTTTCCAGAGCCGTGATGGACTACATTTGCCATGTTTACTCTGCCGGGTATCTGATGGGAATAGTTTTTTCGAGATGAGAGAGACGGCCCTTTTAATATAAGTGCCTGTCAGTCTTGGGGATGTTTGTTTTATGGTGGTTACCCTGGTGACAAATTGAACAGGAAACAGAATACCTGATGTCCTTACCTCCTGTGTTTTGGAATCATTTTCTAGGGCTGTGGTTGAGAGCTTTTTTGTGCTAATGAGAGCCCTTAAGAGATCAAATCTAAACATGTCATGTCCAACAGGAAGTTTGATTCTATAATTGTGTTTAAACCCTGACCTATATATATATATATATATATACATGATACATATCATCAGAGTATATTGACATCAAAGATTTTATCTTAGTAGCTTTCAGAAACTATAACATGTAATGTTAAAGCATATATGTTATACTGTATATATATAAAATGAAACATATTTTTTAACAATGTATTTATTGATTTTCTAAACAAAACATATTTAACATGATGTGGTGATTATCTTTCAGTAGATTTAGTGCCTCTAGTCAACTTTATAGATGTCCTTGTTTTTGGTAGTGTGTGACAGGAGAGAGAGAGAGAATGTGTGAGTATATATTGTGTCTGTGTCTGTGTGTGTGTGTGTGTGTGTGTGTGTGTGTGTGTGTGTGTGTGTGTGTGTGTGTGTGTGTATATGATTCCTTTTAATGTTGCATCAGAGAGTGCTTTATAAATGAATGATCTTCTGTGTAAACCTGAGCTGTAAGTCACCATCAATGAGGGAATTTAGTGGGCAGATAAATGAGGTGCACACACACACACACACACACACAGCACTTGTCTGTCACACGTGTGTTTTTAACAGGTCTCCTCATTCAGGATGTTCTGTGGACATATGTTTAGTTACCAAAAGCTGCTCTCATCTACCTACTTCCGACATGACCATCAGCTTGTCCAGTTGTGCATTTATCTCAAGTCATCTGTTATATAGAGGGAAATGGGCTTGTCAGGCCCTTAGGTTTTACAGTTGGAAATTGGTCTGTCAACCTGTTCAGTTATACAGTGGGAATGGGGCTGTCAGACTGTTTGTTTGGTTATACAGCTGGAAATGGGACTGCCAACCTGTTCATTCATTCAGTGGGAAATTGGTCTGTCAATCTTCTCAGTTATACAGTCAGAAAGGGGGCTTGTCAGAGTGCATGTTTATGCAGCTGGAAACGGGTCTGTAAACGAATGCAGGTATACAACTGGAAACAGGTCTGCAAATACAGTAAACACATTATACAGTTAAAAGGACATGTAAAAGCAAAGCTATGTAAACATATTATAAAGATAGAAATGTGTGTGTAAGCATATACAGGTATACAGTTGGAAAATGGTCTGTAAATATATTCTGTTATGCAGTTGGAAATAAGTCTATACACATTTTATTTATACAGTTAGAGATGGATCTATAAACATATTCAGTTATGGAGAAGCAAATGGGTCCGAACGCATTTTCAGTTATGCAGTCGGAAATGGGGCTGTCAAGCTGCCTGAGCCACATGGGACCCCAGCATTGTCATTTCCAGAAAGGGATTAGCGTGAAAATATCTTGTGGGCAGAAAAGCTGATCCCCACCAGGATTAATGCTGGCCCAAAGGCATTCCCACATCGCAGCACTGCTCCACCTACTGGTGTGGAGCATCAGTGTAGTATGATGGTTAGGGATGCAGTCTTGCAACTCATCAAGGTAGTGGCTTCGGTTCCAAGGATAAACCTCCTGTGTGCTTGAGCAATGTGTATCGAGTAAAATTCTTTTGGTAAACAGACGATTTGAGTGTAAAATATATACTCTGTGTAAGTTTTTTCTGAATTCGAATGTCTGCTAAATGCCTATTATAGAATTGTAATTCCTTATGAAAAGGAATGTGGGATCTGAATGTGGCTCCACAGTGGCCAGACAGTTTTATCAATGGGCCACTACATGACACCCCAGTGAAAGCCCTCCTCTCCCCAGGGTAGAGGCTGTGGCAATGAAAGGCAAGTGAGGGGTCCATGAATCTTCTGCATTTCATGAAAAGGTAGCATATGTGGTTGCTTTAATCATCTCTAAAATATCCAGTACTTGGAGAATGGGAGGATATGTGGTGCATGCAACTGTGCTGGAAATCTGTTGTGGAGACATATCTGCTGTTGATGTGTTTGTTGGAAAGGTCCATGTTATATGCATGATCAGTGCAAATGTATGTTGAAGGCATGATGTTGCAGATGTATCTGTTGCAGTGATTGTGTGTGTGTGTGTGTGTCTGTGTGTGTGTGTGCGCATGTGTGCATTTGTGTGTGTATTACAGATGTGTGTGGGTATGTGCTTCCAGATCTGTGTTGAGGGTGTGATATGAACATGTATTAGCGCGTGTGTGTGTGTGTGTGTGTGTGTGTGTGTGTGTGTGTGTGTGTGTGTGTGTGTGTGTGTGTGTGTGTGTGTGTGTGTGTGTGTGTGTGTGCGTGTCTGTTATGGTTATGTATTCCTCATTCTGGAATTAGAGAGCTCATCTGACACACAGTGGGTTGGGGGGAGGATTGGAGACAGTGTCACGTCCAGCCTAAATGACCAAATTAAGATTGCACAGACAAGTGCGGCAAGACAAGGAGTGAGCAGAGGCTTCAATTAAAGTGGCCCCTGCATATTTGTCATCTGGCCATCTCGCTGACAGCTGGAGACATAACAGGACACTTCAATTTCCTCACGGCGAATATTGGTGCAGCGGTGTGGAACCCATCGGCGGTGGAGGTGGTAGAAAGAAAAGCACAAGGCTTTCCCTGACAGAGATTCATTATCTGGCCATGTGCCTCCATAATTCATCGCCGAAGCAGTTGTCTGTCTTCGGTGGGGAACGTTTTTGCATCGCACTCCCGACCACAACTTCCTAATCCCCAGATGCTCATATTTTGGTTTTACTTGTACAGGCTTGGTACATTCAGCCAACTAATGGAAACTCTATAGACTTCCATTTTAACCGAGAAAAGTTTGTGTTTTAATATCATTCAGGATGGACACATTACATTTACACACATATTCCTATGCCCGTGGAACCCTAAAAACACAGATTGGCTCAGGGATACGTGGATCAATTTGCATTGCTTTTGTGAAAATGTAATTTATGTGAAGGGCAGAGGTCCCAGCACTGATCCTTGTGGGACTCCACCTCCCACAGACCCTTGCTCCAATATGATCCCCTCTGCAGTTTCCATTGAAACTGTATTTGTATTCTACCCTGCAGCCATTTCAAACCTACTCAGAAATATCTTCTTTATATCCCACTGATTTAATTTTAACACCGAATCACTCGCTATACTTTGTAAAATTCTTTTTGAAATATCACATACACAGTATATAATTTCAGAACACATAGCTTTACTAAAGAAAGCTGAGGATTATTTGGCTTGACCTGCTCCTGAAAACACATGAACATTGTTCGAATCTGTATAGTTAGTGGAGATGTCAATAGCCCCTGGCTTGGTATCAAGAACCACTGTCAGATATGGCGTCTATCTTTGCCAGTCTTATTCTCAAACAGCAAAACCTCAACCTTCCATTTGATTACATTTTTGGAGAAAGGCTAATCACCTCAACGTTAATTGTCATTGGCTGTGTATGATACAGAGTGGCTATCTGTGAAAGACTGGTCCGCTGCAGTGGGGTGGGATGGAGGGGTGTCACTGAGGCATTTCCCCACAATATGGATGGGCTTATCATCAAACACAGTGACAGGCATTATGCGTGACAGTGTGAAAACACCTGGCTCACAAAGCCTCTCTATTCCTGACTGCAGTCTGTTTCATTAGCCCTGCAGCGGGCAGCGTGTGCTGCTGCACTACACTGTGCATTCTGTGTCCTGTGCTGCGATAGGCTCTGCTAAAGTGCATACCCTGGCAGGGGAGTCATTCTCCATGGTGCTGCTGTGGTGTGCATCATTGTTTAGTTTGGAAAGCAGTGTTAGTTCTGCCTGATTTCAGGCTCTCTTTGGTGTCTGAAATTGCTGTTGAATGACAAACATTCCATTCAGCGGGAGAAAACAGACGGTGCAATATTCTGAGGACACAGTCTTACGTCTGTTTTTGTCCTTGCCACAACCAAGAGGGAAATTTGTTTTGAAATTAACTTAAGTAGTTGAAGAAGCGGTTGGAAAAATTGCACCTGGTTACACTGCAGTGGGTTTGTTAAAGTGACATTTGGAAAACATTATTTTCATATATGGCAAATACCTGAATGGATAAAGCAAACAAAAGTGCAGCTCATGTCACACAGTGAAGTAAATCAACAGATGCTGGGAAAGATCAAAAACCCTACTTTTCGTGAAAGAAATTTAGAAAATCTCTACTTCTGTCTGTCTCTCCTTTCTCTATCTCTGTCATACCTCTAACTTGTCTGAAACAGACAGTATGGTAATAGAGGGTGTCACTATGGAAACCAGAGGGATCAAACCCAAATCCCCCTTCTGAGAAGAGAGGACAAGAAAGAGATATAATAAGTATTATAAACAAAGGGGCACTCACGGCCAAGACAGCAGCTCGCATAACTGTCTCACCAGCCAAACCTCTCTACAGTCAGAAAAGCTTCCATTTTAGGGTTCCCCTCTACCCCTCTGTCATTGTGTGTGTGTGTGTGTGTGTGTGTGTGTGTGTGTGTGTGTGTGTGTGTGTGTGTGTGTGTGTGTGTGTGTGTGTGTGTGTGTGTGTGTGTGTGTGTGAGTGTGAGAGAGTGACTATTGTAGCTATAATGAGGCTCATCCATCTACCTAATTCCATAGTCACTTCACACAAGTTAGATATAAATATGAATGATTTTAGGAGGAGGGGAATGTGCATGGGGTGTGTGTGTGTGTGTGTGTGTGTGTGTGTGGTGATGTGGGGTGGTGTGTGTGTGTGTGTGTGTGTGTGTGTGTGTGTGTAACAGGGACATTTACCAGCTCCCTATCATGGGCAGCCTCCTTGCAGAATTGACCATGAGGACCTCCCCATTTCAATGGTGCAGTGTGGACTTACACCTCTACGACTAATCAGGGCAAGACAACGTTTTCTTCTCTTAATCTTAATTAGCTCATATGTCCATGCATTTATGGTGCTTAGTGACTGATGACTAGATATTTTTAAAGAGCTGGGAAATCATTAGTATTTTAACTCTCTGGAGAGTAGGGCCTGTCTCTGTAATTTTTTTTTTCACTTTTATCCAATTAGCTTATCTCTTAAATGTAATTATTTTTGTGTGTCAAAGATTAGCCAGACAGAGTTAAATGAGTATGTGTCTTTTCATATTCACAAGAGAGGATATCTGAGAGAGCAAAAGAATGAATCTGAATAAAAAAATGTGTGAGAGAGGGAGAAAACATGTTTTTCTGTTGTTAGTTGAGAACATACTGTTGATGCCTTGGCAATACACTTAAATGTGTTGTGCCAAAAAACCATTTTGAATTGAAGCGAGAACAGAGGAGAGAGGGTGAGATAGGGAAGAAAGACAGGTACAAGACAGAATATATGAGAGAGAGAGGGAAGAGAGACAAGGAGAGACAGGGGCAAGAGAGAACATATGTGAGTGAGAGAGAGAAAGAGGAGGAGAGCGATAGAGAAAAATGGAGAGAGAGAGAGAGAGAGCAGTGGGTGCAGACAGGAGGGAAACCCCCTCCCCCCTCCTCCCCTCCTCCCCTCCTCCCTCCTGTACAGATGATGTCAGGCTCCGCCACTGAGCTCCAGACTCTGGCGCGGAGCGGGGGACAGGCTTCCTCAGAGCTGTTGGCGAGCAGGCTGGAGAAACCCAGGTACGTACCTCTCAGGTATTCTTTCTCTCTCCTCTCTCTAACGCTTTCTGTCCTTTGGTAGACTGCGCTGGCTTTTAAGAGTAGTGCTAACAGGGACTCGTCTGTCTTTGCGCTGTTTCACACTCATTGCCCATCCAGCTTATGTAGAAGCACTGGTATCCCCCAGGTTCCCTGTGCCATGGTACTGGTGCCTCTGTGGGTACTGGGATGGACAAAGGGGACGCAAGGAGGATCTTGAGGGGGCTTAGGGGTTGAAAATGTTGCTTGTTCAGGGTGCTCAAGTACATGCCCGTAAAGTTTTCAGCAACTGATAGAAACATGGAATGACAACGGAAAATGCAAGAAAGATCCGCTTTGTGGTTTGAGAGAGGCTAGGGATGTTTGAAGACGGCAGGGATTGGGGGCATTTGCTGTCTGTCTCCACGGCTATTCTGCAGGTCTGTGTGCCGTACAGAGGGAGATCAGGAGCGCGCTACGCAGGGGTAGAACGGGCGGAAGGGCAGTACAACTGGGGGTGTTTTTTGAATGGGGTCTGTGTGTGTGTGCGAAAGTGTGCAAGGGTGTTTAAAAGAGTGCTTAACCAAGCATACTGGCCAAGTGTGCCTAATCTTAGTAATGATAGTATATATTTCAGGTCTTTGTATTTGTGCATGTGTATGTGTCTGTCTGTTCAGAGGTGTGGATGTTGGTCTGTGTGTCTGTCTGTGTGTGTTTGCGGATACGCTTGTCCCCGTCTTTGTGCCTGCTCTCTGTGCGGGTTACTGTGAGACAGGTGCTCTGGGAGGCTGCAGCAAGGGTGAGCTGGTCTGGCTGCACATGACTGCGCAGGGGCATTTCCCACCTTCTCTGCGATGGATGCAGAGCGTTATCACCTGCGCAACAGCACAGTGACTGCAGACACTTGTGCCGTCGTGTCACCTGTGCTGTTTCACAATCAAATGACTCACCTGAAACAACTCGTATTAACCATAAGTTAAAGCAACAGTGTGAACCTTACCGTGAAATTGTGCTGAAAATCTTCATCTACATCTAAGTTAATCAAAGATACCATAAAAGCCGAGGTTTACTTAAGGCTTACATTCTCCTGCACTGTAGGGGAAAGGGCCACAAATGTCTGTGCTATTTTACTAATCAAACATTCACCGCTAAGACCGGGTTCTCAGGGATAACATCACCATTTGCCTTTGCTCTTGATAAATGTGCAGTTTTCCATATGTAAAATGGGTGGTCATGTTGTAAATGGGGAAATTAATTTAGCTCTTTTTTTAAAAGCTGGCCATTATATTCGCATGGAAATTGGAAGACTTTCAACATGTCAACATGCAGTATTCGGCATAATTATATAATTAGAGGCATACATTATGCAGCATTAATTTGCCTGCCTGAGAAATGTATTTTCACCAAGAAATGGGGACCTCATTCCATTTTTGTCATTTCCTGCTGATCTTTGCTTGGTGGTTTGAAGCACAGCTTATACCATCTCACATTCTTACTCTTTCAGTTCAGAGAAAATTAATCTTTCTATTAAATAATTTTCCAAAGTCTGTTGTCTGCTTTTCAGTGTCATAGCGCATTTTTTTCAGTTTAGCCTCATAAATTCTTTGTTTGTGCGTTTGTGCCGCTGATTTTCCCAGGTAACTTTCTGAGAGACAGGTGTCAGGCTGTGATTAGCTCCTGTCTTCACGGCAAATTTGGCAACAGTGAACCTCTAACCTTTGAACATCAGGCAAGGAGAATTTCAACCTGAAAAAGAAACCAGAGAATTCCAGCTCTTAAAATCATACCCCCCCCCACCACACCCCACCCTGCAAAGAACAATTTTGGATCATGATTTGAAAGGCATTTTCCTTGTCCTCATTTTTTGTTTAGGTGGAACATTATTTTGCAGGAACAAATAACTTAAGAAACAATCATTTAAGTGACAGAATTACTTAGTGATGGAATGACGTTCTCTAATTATAAGAAGGAGATTTTCTGTCATGTGTGAAGCACTGTGTAGAGGACAGGTTACACGCTACACAGTAATGCCCATGATTACTCAATGCTCATGACTGGCTGGCAGCCCTAAATTGTCTAAATGAGTTTGTTGTAGATTGCCTGAACAATAATGACAAGTAGAAATGAAAAAACAATATGCAATTCTCAATGCCGCCTTCAAACAGTGCAAGGCGAAACGGGTAGGCACTCCGTGTGCATTCTGCAAGGACAATCGTGCAATTTTCTGAAACAAAATGAGAAAGAAATCCTCTTAGAGGAATTATGCCTTTTCTGTTGGATTTCAAAAGAAGTCAAATCTTTTTCAAGGATTTTCTAAACTTTCATTTCTGTCTTAAATCCCTTATAAGAGCTGAAAACAAATTAACAAATGAAATACAATTTAGGAATTATACTGTAATGACAATGCTAATGAACGATAAAGTAATGTAAGACTTAATTCTTCTCTTTCTTTGAATATATTTACTTTGGGTTTTTCTCTGTTCTATTTTCACTGTGCCAATAACATTCACAATTTTGCATTAATTAATAAAATTCTATTATCTGCTGATTGCACATGACAGCTGAGTTAATGGATATATGCAATTGCTTACACCATTTCCAAACTCATTAACAGAAAAAAATATGGATCTATGATTTAAGTAACCGATCATAATAGTAATCAGTATTATGTCACTGCGTTAAAACTATTCTCTGAAAGATGTAGTAGATTTATTAGGATTGTCCTTTTAGGCTGCAGGTGTGCAGGGAACAATATTCAGCCAAATGCTTCTCATTATAATTTAAATAGCAATCCTGTCACAATCCATTCTGGATGACTTCCCCTAAAGTGTAGGTAGGGGAGCAAGTTCATTACACGCTGAGTAACAGACTGGATGTTGTCGACGGCGACGCATTATCGATGCCCTGCCTGTCTACCTGAGGGGAACAAGAGCGCGTGATTTACGACGCGCCTCTGTAACTCAGCAGCAAAGGCGGTCCGCTGCTAACAGACTCGGTCTAAGGAGTCCCTCAGAAACAGCTGTTGGTCCCAGGAGGCGGGTTCCTTGTCCCTTTCCCTCCTTGAAATCGACATGCCTGTGGCAGTGGCTTCCTGGCGAATCCGGGCTTCCCAAACCCTCCGCCTCGGCTGACAGAAAGGGTTCAATGGGTGGCTCAGCACCACCATAGCGTTTGATGCATTCAGACCGTGCCAAAAACAGAAAAATGCATGTACATTCAAGTTCAACAGAGATTATATGACTGCAGAAGGGATCAAAGCTTACAAATGTAATACGGATTCCATCATAGTTGATCTAACAGGTACAGAAATGATGGGGTTCATTCCATATTACAAATGTAAAACTGCAAGTCCATTACATCACAGCTTGATCTGATGAAGGTACAGAAATGAGTCTTTTTGGTCCTGGGGCAGTTCTTTCGGTCTTCCAGTTTATTGAGGCAGTCCACCCACCATTATCACTCCGAAAGAACACAGAATGTACTGTTCCAAAGCTCTGCGTAGTCAGCTTTGTACTTGCACATATAGTGTTATAGCCGGGCCTAAAGCAGTTTTCAAAAGATATTAATGCATTTGCAATGCACCGCAATGTGAATCCCATCCAGGAATTATGTTTTCATGAGCCGGTTTCCTATCTACACTGCGGAGGGAGAACAGATGCCTCGCGTCTGTTGGGAATTAAAATGCGAAACCTGAATTTCATTGATTTGATTGGTGTTTGCTTTCCGCTTTATATGTCAACAGCTCCTGCAGTCTGACTTCTGTACTCATGCAGTAAAGACAAAATATGAAAATGCCAAACATGGATAGTAGAAGGTAGACCTCTATGAGTCCTGACACACTGTCATAAAAGCTAAAACAGAAGAGGAGTTGCAATATAGCAGTAATAATATAGTAATTATATGTTTAACCCTTGTGGTCTGTTGAAATTGGCTTTACTTCCTCATTGTTTGGGGTCCCACAGACCCTAGTGCTGTACATGTAAATATAATAGTATGTAAATGTTAGCGATCAACCAATTTTATTTTTTCTCAGGTCTCTTTTACGTCTTCTGACCACATTAAAACCCAATTGACAGAACATTTTTGAAGTCTTAGCTTTCCCTTGTGCCACAAAGCGGCCCTGCGCATTTCACAAAGGTGATGAAACCGAGAGACAGGTGGAGGAGGGGTTAGTTACGCAAAGATCTGTGAATATGTGTGCGCCAGCAATTTTATCATAATTATTTGGGAGGGGTTGTACTATATAGTTGACTTGGAGTTAACTATACCTTCAACATCAATCAAGGTTTCAAAGTATATGAAAATCCATTGCATTTAACCATGTTTTATAGCAGGGGTCTGTGAGACCCCAAACAGAGCCAATGTGAGTTTTTCTGTGGAGGACGTCTGAAATATGCCATCGACTCAAAGTCATGTATAAGCAGTTATCATGAAATGAGGAAAAGTCATGAAGCATCAAGCTGATATAACAATGTTGAGTATGTTTTTTGAACTGTTAAAGAGGCTCTGGGGTCACACAGACCCCAAACAGGAGATGAGGGTTAAAACAGGAGGGCACCTAAGGAAGTTTTAAGTAGTCATACATCATAGTCTTTTGGGTGGTGCTATCATGTGAAGATTCACTTGTTTAAACCAATTGTTAGATTTTTGAAATGTGTTATTCCATCCTTTACATTGGTTCACACAAGTGATTGGTTGACAGCACACAGGAGATCCGCCCATGTGGGTGTTTTTAAAGCCTCATTCGCCAGTTTTAGCATGAGCTGAGAGCTCTTTGGGAATCGAATGGCTTTGAGATCTGGACCTGATGTTAGACTGCCGAAGGTGGTGGAACAGGTTGTGCAGTACAGAGTGGTTGCCGGGGGCCGAGAGGAGAGCTGTGGGCACTGTCTGCTCCAGTCGTCCCTTGGACCCAAACCCCACAGTCATTAAGATGTCAGAACCAGCTCTTTAAGGCAGCTCTTTAGCTCATCAGCAACAGCACTGGAAACTGGACACAGTGGCTGTGTGCTTCAGGGTGGTCCCATTCTTTTGCCGTCTGTTTATTCACAGTTAAATTAGACATCCATGAGCCTTCAGTGGGGTAAACAGGCATCCAATAATGACTTTTCATTTACTACTGTGTGCCCCACCCCCTCATTTCTTTTCAATAGCAGCACAGTTGATAATGTGTGCATTGTGGATTGGAGAGGATATAACATGTATGAGGTATTAATGTGACATTGATACTAAATACCAACTTTGCAAGGTATGCTGTATACACACATACATGTATATGTGCCTACCTGCTCACAGTCAGACCTGTTCACACACTTATACATACACAGACATGCTTGTGTATGTGTGCATGTGTTAATTCCCATGTATGCCCACATGTCTGTGTGCATATATGTGCATGTGTCTGTTTGTTCATCTTTTGTTTTAGGTTAATAGGACTGGCTCTTTTCCCAACATTTTCAATCTGTAATAGATTTTGCTCTCTGCGAGAGGTGTAGGATATTGCTTGTTTGTGCAGTGGTTTAATCCCAGCTTGTTGTTCTCTGGCACTGTTTCAGTCAGCTCAGCCACCCCACAACCCCCCTTCCCCCTCAAGGAACGAATAGGCTTGTTTACGTTTTGGATTTGGAGCCATCTCTTTTATTCTTCTGCGTCTGAAACATCAAACACTAAAATCCAAAGGGTTCTGCTGCTGTGCACAAAAACCCCCCTTAAAAAACTCCGTCCCATCTCCTTTTCATTTCCCAAGTGGAACGAGGGGAAAAGAGGTCTTTTGTGTTAACTTTCTAAACCTTTCTGATTTCTCCTGGCGGAAGCCGAGAGAGCCAACTTCATTCAGGAGGGCGTGCAGGAAAATTAGCCCGGCAAACGAGCTGTCGGGAAAACGCAGCTCATCTCCAATTCCCAGGAATAAACCAGAGCGATATGGAGAGCATTCGCTCACGCAGCACCAGGCTTTCTCATATGCAAGGTCACGCATTTTAAAGACACTCCATCGGTTTCTGAAGGAGTTACAATTTACCTGCCCAGTGAACAGAAATGTCAGACATGAAAGAACAATGATCTTTTGCATTGTAATAGTCCTATGGGCAGGGCGGGTACACACTGGTGGATTGTGCAGTATTTGGAGGAGGAAATGCAGCAGGCAGTTATAATTTTCAGTTTTCAGATGTGTCCAAATAAAATATGAGTGCCTTATGATTAAAGTGTTCATTTTTGCATGCCTTAAATGGTTTTTTAGTGCATTGAAGGCTTAGCTTCTCTTGAGCATGCTTTAGATTTCCATTTTAATGTTCTGCTTATTCATGTTCAATAAGCTGCAGTTTTCCCTCATTATAATTAAGTTGGCATAACCAAAATATTTTTTCAACAACTTATTATTTTCCACCACAGTATTCCCACTACAATTACATTGGCTGGGACCCAGTCAAACAAACTTTGTTTCTTTACCAGAATATGAAATTCAGTCAAAACAGACTTTAGTCTTTTAAGTGTAAAAGCTATTTTTTATTTTCATTTTGGAATGAAAAAAAAAAATCCCTGCTGTGTTTACCCGGCTTATCCTAGATCTCTGAATGTGCCTGGATGATTCTATACCCTTCCTCCCAGACCGCAAACAGCCTCTGTGTCACTCTCCATGAGAGTCTCCTTCACAGAGCTCATCGCTTCAGTGACCTGTAGGTTCTTCCTCAAGAATACATCCATCTCTCATCATATGACTTTACCCTGCATCTGGACCAGGCTGTTTTTCACCTGGGCTGTCAGCCTCCCTCAGCATGTCCACATCCTACCCCCCCTTGTCTCTTTTCATTAGCCTCCATTCCAGTGATGGAATGAGCTGTCAGTATCTGTGTGGAAAAGATGCAGAGAGAGGGTTCGTTTGATTGTTTTCTCTGTAATTGCTAATGCCCAGAGACAGCTTGCGATCGGAATGCATGGTGTGTCCGCGTGTTTTCAAAGGAAGCTCTTGCTGCAATCCACAATTTTATGCTTTGGATTAAATTTAGTCCAGTACTCCATATGTAGAACCTCATTTGGTATCTGAAAGAGTTAGAAAGGGTATCATTTTTCTTTATGATGTGGGCTGTTTCCAATGATATTTCCATATTATTAAGAAGAACAGTGGGACGTAAATATAATAACAGATCTTCAAGGGTTCCTGAGAAACTTCTATGAACTACACAGATGGCATCTATACATTTAATGTGCATGTATACATTTTTATATTTTATGTATGAGTAATATTTTTTCTGTGTTCCATGAAGGCAGCTGCTGTCATGCCGAACAGTAGCCAGTGGAACACACACCCAAGAACATCCCTCTGATGTGAGACAGGGTGGCTCCGCTGATTGACTGTTGCCGTTATCCCCGGAGACAGTTCCCGCAGCTCTCAGATGCATGCTGTCTGCATGCATGTGCGCCCGCTCATGTGCGTACAGGATGAGAGGGTGTTTCAGATCGATATAAACAGCTGTTCGCGCTCCCGTTCAGATGCGATCTCGCCGCGGAAGGGCTGCCGACTGAACGCTTTGAAAGGGGATCAAAGAGCAGGAGGCCCATTAGAACCGGCGGTATGAGAAACAGAAGGAAGACACGCTTTGCGCTCATGGCCTTTATCCACCATCAAACACATTGACAGGACCGAAGGCAATAATGATGCATAATAGATAACAATAATAATAATCAGGGTATTTCTAGGGTGGATGCATGCTGACTTAAACTTACGTTCCTTCTATGGCCATTAAACAAAATAAAATTCTAAGCCTGTGGCCTGGATTCAATCAATATTTGTCCTTAATTTTGACCCCACAAACACAGTTTGAATATTTACTGCTGGTGACTGCAGTAATCGCTAGACTGCATTTGCATTTTGTCAAAGAAAAATTAAAACTTTTCTTTAATTGTGAGTCAAAGTTACAGGCATATTTTGAGTGAATACAGGCCTGTTTCTGCAAATTTGTGGGACTAATGGTTCCAAGAATCTGATTGGTTGAGGGCCTGAGGCTGTGGATGAAAGGCTAAGGCCTTATGGGAATCTGGTACTGCGATGTGATTATGGTCAACATGAAGCCATTAATTATATCTCAGAGGAAGGCCAGTGCTTGAGGGCTGTCATATTTGTTACTCTACACATCAATTTGTGCTTGGGTCAGGTGTTCGCAACACAGATACAGTGATGCAATGTTAACAGGGAGTTGCAAATCATTTCTATTCACTCTTTGCAATTTCTCCAACTTAGTTCCAGACTTTGTATTCAAGGTATTGTAAATTCTAAACAAGGAGTTGAAATCTTCAGACATAAACTAAAGTCATGGAGCATTTAGCCTGCAGAGAAGGCACTCAGCTATTCATTGGAATAATGTGTCTGGCTGAACGCTTCGCCACGGGGGCCCTCGCCATCTGACATGCCGGCCCTGCTTGAGTGCAGCTCCACATCCGCAGTGGCGAGGAATAACGACGCGCGCAGCGTGATTGATAGGGGCGGACGCTCAAACCCGTCAGACCCTCGCTGTTTATTGGGGGAGGAGGAGCGTCCATCATGTCTGTGGCAGCGCCCCTATCTGTCAGACTTCCCCTCCAGGCCCATTAACACTCACCTCTTGTCTTTAAGTGGCCCATTTTTCCTTTGTGTTGAGCGCAGGGCTGGAAAGACTGTTGTCAAAATAGTTATTGATCACGTCTGACGAGCATGCCCTCATCGTCCTGGGAGACCCATGTATAAGAACCCAGCAATAAACCACCCTGCCGGGTGCTGAGGTAAGACAGGGCAGCCAACACCCTGCATGCAAGCTTCTGCATTCAGAACACTTCAAGCGGGACTCTGTGGCTGCAATGTGCTATAATGGCTAGGGACATGGGCCTGTAGCTCAGAGTTTGCTGGTTAAACTTCCTGATAGGCTTCTGCCATTGAGCACGCTACCTCACCAAAATTGTTTCAGTGATTATCCAGCTGTAAACCTGGCTAGGGCGTAGAATGTTGAACTGAATAAGCCACTCAGGAGTGCCCAGAGTGACTTACTCTTAAAATACATGCTATTTGCTGAAAAATTGAAAAATGTAATGCTTTTTAATCTGAAATCCTGACATCATTCAGAAAGGTAAGTTTTGTGCTTGTATTTTGTTCCACACTTCTTTGCATGCCTATGATTTCCATTTTCAACCTCTATTTCAAATCTGCATCTCTGGCTGCTCCAATATGAGGCTTTAAGAAGCTTCACAAAACGATTGTTTTATGTCTGTATTTTGCAGCTGACGAGTGTTTTCACACACAATAAAAGATCCGGGTCGAGAAAGCTGGAAAGCAATTTCCATCTAATCAAATTTGCAACAAAGCCTTAGATATCAAAGCATTATATTACTGTTATTGTTCTTCATGTTCACGCCCCCTCAGCTTTATTACTTTTTCAATGAAGGATGCATGATAAAGAACAATAATTAAAGTTAAAATGAGACATCAGTCTTTCTTCTTCCTCTGTTGTTACATCATGATGAAAGCATCTTTGAATCGCCACTCGGGGATAATGTCAGTCCTGTGTGCATTACATACCCATTATATACCCTTCTGAGGTTTTATTTTTGCTCAAGCAGATGCTGCGTTTGCCAAATATACCACCAACTTTTAGAGCACAGCATATGTGGCTACATACATCACAGTTAAGCACCCATAAAATGTTTCAGAAAATATTTGACAGCCACTGATTTTGTTAGCTATAATTTGTACATTATTTTCTACCCCGAGGCCTTAAGGCAGAGGTTTATGTCCTAGTCATGATTAATGGGGTTCCAATTTTCTTGCTCTGAACAATTTTTTTTTCCACATTGGTGCAACTGAGACCATTTAGCGAGACTAGATGGCAGAAAGAAATGAGCTTTTCAAATTATATTGGTTCATTTTAGATCAATTTTCATACATACCTTTTCAGCTAATATCCTGAGTCTTTTAAAGAATCATCTCACACTAACAACTAAAGTCACCAGGATTCCATTGCGCAGTGCAGCTCTATATCAATACTAAAACAGTTCTCTTTCAAATAATATTTTTTCTCTGCTAAGTAGCTCAGTAAGTGTTAGTGCTACAAGCAGAGGCTAGGCCCTTCAGCCAAGCCATCAAAAATACAAGGCATAGCTGAACAGAAAAGCTGACTGTGACCAGAACTCTGCAGTTTTGCGACACATTTGGATTCGTCTTTCTAGGGGTAGAGTGGTCACAAACCATAGGTCCATAGCTTACTTGTGCATTAATTCCTCTCATTATGACAAAATGCCAAGAGGTTGCCAGTTGTTCTAAGGGAGCTTTGCTTTCCTTCAAATGGGCATCATCCCTCCTGCAGTACTGTGTGCACTGTGGAACGGAAAAACATCACTGGCTGGTCAGTGCATGAGAGGAGTGCATAAGCCTCGGCAGCAATTATAGGTTTAAAAGCACAATCAATGATTCCACTTTGGAACAAAAATATACACATGGTAGAAACGTTTAAACAGACATTATTCCATAATACAACAGAATTATTTACCTGTCAGAAGCCCTTTTTTTTTCTTACGATTTGGTCTGCTGTTTGATCTGTAAGCCTGCCCTTTAGCTGCAGCATCCACCATCAATGCAGAGAGACGATTGACAGAGCTCAGCTCCATCAATGCACATATTCTGCGCTTAGGTCCATGCCGTTTTGATGTATCAGCTCTGTTACAGTGGGTCCCTTTTGAAATAGAGGCTGTATTAATTAGTGGTGCCAGTTGAGCAAAAAATGTAGTTGATTCATTTTTTTCTATTAGTTGAACTGCTTAGTATGTTAATTGGACATTTCAGATTGAGTCAGGTTTATTTTTACAATGTCACGTAGTTTAATGTTTGTTCCCATTAAATGGTTGAATTCTAATGCTGTTGCTCTGAACATAGAATCACAGATTTCATTGCTTAGAACAAGGACTGTTTTATTGAGCATTGAATATGTAACCAAAGAAAATCACTCTCTTTCATTCAGCCTGTTAAACTGACAGGCTAATACTTACCTCAAACATTTATGATTGCCTAAACCCATTCATATACAAAATTAAGCTTTTCTTATAACACACTAAGCTTTGTTTTCCCACACATATTGCCTTCTGCATGTAAAGCAAACATGTAAATTCCCACTGAGTGTCCTGCACTCTTTTGCTGCTGTGAAAATGGGCTGCCAAGAACTGTGTTATGACTCTGCATGTTTAGGCTTTGATATTTGATCATTTTAAATATCCATTTCTCTGTCCTCTCCCTTTATATACACAGTGTGCATTTAATGTGCATATAAAAACCATGAATGCATTTGAAAAATTGTTTGTCAACTAACACATTAGGTGATAAATAGCTCTGATTAATATGCTAATCGTCTTAGCCCTCCTATTAATATAAAACCCAGGATAAATTTACCATCAGGCTAGGTCAGCATGGTGAACAGAAGGTAAGTGTATTTGAGCTCAAAACCAGAAGAATTTGAGGTTTCACCTGAGAAATTGACTTGAGCCTGAACAGGAATACAGTTTTTCACCTTAGCTGAGGGCCTCAGTGTTTAGCCTGCTGCGCTAATCGTATCTGTTGGTGCATCATGCAGAGAGTGATGGCTGTGGTTTGAAACCTGCACCATACATAGCTCCATTATACAAGACACCAGGACTGGTGCACAGCTGCAAGACTCAATCCACTTCATATAGTAGTTGTCAGCACCAGGAAAAAAATCATGAAAATGTGGAATAAAATCCAGTGTAACCCGCAAATCGTGAAAAAGTTTCAAGTTTTTATAATCTATAATTTATAATCACATTTCCTTCCTAGTCTAGATAGAGTTTATCCCTAAAGCTGCTGTACTTGACATTTACCAGGATGTTTGAAAATAGTTTTATGGTGCTGTAGTTGTGTTTTTTCCATGAACTTAAAGCAAAAAATAATATTTTTGTGAAGCAGGTGTCATATGTATACTCGACCATAGTATTCATTTTAATAAAATTCTAATGAATAGTATGACAAAATGGGGATAGAATAATGGTGTGTCAGAACAATTACTGTGTTGTCACCTCATAATGTTATGCTATAGAGCCAAGCAACAATGAACAAGAGAAAATCAATATGACTGAAGAATTTATTGTCAAAATCATGGTTGGGATGAAATGGAATTCCACCATAACAACAAGCAGGAAATAATTTATTAAGCCGATTTGGTTCCTGCTGGAAAAATACTTTCAGGTTTCATTAAGTCTCAAGTGCTCTAAATGCATTGCTTGTTAGGCTGTTATGCAATTTGTTGCAGCATCTTCTTCCTGAGTTAGATAGAGTTCAGTGTACATTGAAGATAATGGGAGGGCAAGGAGACGACCCACTACCTTTTAATTACATATCACAACAAGTTAAAATGTACTTTACTGTTGTTTACTGCTGCTGACTTACGATCTTCAGGCTCATGTGCATGTAAAACAAGTTGATCTGTGTGAATGTACAGTCAGGGGCTCCTTCAGGAAGAGCATTGCAGCATTGCAGGTAGCTGGATGCAAACCTTACATGGCAAGACCATTGCGCATTTCTACTTCGCTCAGCCACAGCAATAAGAGAACTATGAGAGTGAGAGGCTTTTGTGGTGTCAGGAGTGGGATTCAAGCCCAAACCTCCAGAGAGGGCTGTCATTTAAACGTATTACCTTAGACTGCTCAGCCGTCCTCACCCGAGAAAAACAACTTGATTACAGAGATTACCACATGATAAAGAAGAAAGCTGCCAATATCAATTGCCCTGAGATCATTCTGGTGACAGAGAGATGCTCAGTTGAGCCCATTATCCTTGTTAGTATAGTGTTGAGCATCCCTGCCTGCCATGCAGGAGCCTGGAGTGGTATTCTCCAATAGGGAATTTAATAGACCTTCCATTTAATGGATAGACAGTGGAAGGTTCAGCAGGATTGACAGAGGAATAGGAAGTGGAGGATAGCAAAAGTGGTAGAGGATGCTCACTGACACTCCAATGGCAGGCAGAAAGACACTGCATCTTGGAAAAAAGGCTGCGTCCCCAAACATCTAACTATTAACAGATTCACAAACAAATTTAGCAAATTTAGCATTTAGCCAAATATTTACTTAAGAGATGTAGATATAAAGTATCTTATTCAAGGGTGCAATTGTACCATTCTCTCTCTTACCCAGGAACCAAACCTGCTACCTCTGAGTTGCAGAATTAACCCCATTACCATTATACTACACTACCACTGCCTGACCTGTTATACTGGGTCAGTTCATTATTCCTCAGACTGGCCCTGATGACCATAGGTTAGCACCCACTATTAGCAGGACACCTGAGACATGCAATGGTACATCAGCCCTATACTTCTGAACTCAAGCTCAGACAGTTTGTGTTTCTCAGAAGGCCTGAATTACAGGTTCACAACTATGTCCATGTCTTAGGCTCTTACAGTGTTTCATATAATTTCATGTCATTTTATTAGGCCATAGTGAAATTAAACACAAGCATATACACCCATGCACATACATACCCTTAACTATCTGTATAAATTTAATTATATTTTTTAATTACTAAGAAGGACAGAGTGGTGATGTGTTCAGACTACTTGGGTCTGAATGTTTATCTTAATTGCTGGGTGTGCTTAATTGCAAGTATACAGAAAGCCTACAGTGTGGCATGTGGTTTAGAATGATGCTGGACTTGAAAGAACTGTTTTTCAGTCACTCTTATGAAACAGTGATTTTCACTTACTGAGGAATATCTTGGACAAGTGTTCAAACTTTATTGTTCAAGAAGCTCACTTTAGAAAAATGAACTGAAAAATAAACTTTCTTAGTTCAGCCAACAATGTCATTCATTTTTTGCTTATGAGTTGAGTTTGCCTCTGCTTTTTCCTTTTTCCATTCTTTGCTTCTGCTCATTATTTTTCTCTGAGTTTCCATTTCTCATTTGACTCATTGTAAGGACAACTAGCTCGCCTGCTCTGAAATATTTGACAGGCGAAGTGATGTTTTGTGCTTTTGTCGTGTACTCACTGGATTCCCCGTTGCCAGGATACAGGCTTTGGAACTAGAATCAATGCACACTGTGCATGCAACGTTAGAACCGGATAATACTGTAAGCCTCAAAGTCCTCATTTCTGTGTGTACACACGGATGAGCTCTTGGGGTATTCTGTCATTTTTTGGGTTTTTCTTCTGCAGTTCTCTTTAGTTGAATGTGTTTGTCTCTCTTGTGGTATACAGAAGGGTCGCAGGCAGTTTAAACGCCAAAGGGAAAGCCCTCAAAAATGCCTGTTAAGAAAAAAAAAAAAGATACTGTCAAAATCTGGTCATATGTTGCTGGTGTGCAAGTGTTCGTTTTTTAATCCAGTACTGCGTAGTACACCCACTCCTGTATGATTCTGCCCCAAAAATAAATAAGAAATCTGTGGAAATGCCCACAAGAGGTAGACATATAAATCTGTCTGAATTTTATTTAATACAGGTCAGATTGCAAATTCATTTGATGGAGTTTTTCTGTATACAATAGATGCCATATTTTCAATTGGGTCTCCCTGGCTTACTTATAGCCAGCATCCAGCATTGCTTGCACGCATGTAGTTATAACTAAAGGAGGTCTTATTTGTCATACCTGAAAACAAGGGAGGTGAATGCAGAGGCACATTTTCAGGGAGCTTATTATTGATTAGAATGAGGTTACTGATTTGCTGATATGAAGTTTGGGGGGAAAAAAGTCCCAGTACCCATGAAGTATTGACTTGGAATCTCAAAGCTGAGTTTGATATTTTGGAGGGGCAAGAGAGTTCATTTTCGTTATATACCAAAGAACCAAGACACCTTCACATACCACTGGTTGAATACACCAGCTGGGAAAGTTATATTTAATTCAGTGTCATTAAGGAGGAAGCAAAAGTCTCTAGTTTCCCCTCTGTCTCAGCATTAGCCAGCATCCGTTCCATCACGCACTCTTGTCGTCAGGTGAAGCTAAACTGTGTTGGGCTTCATTAGCGCTTGGATGGGAGACCTCCTGAGAATACTGTGCTGCTGTCAGAGCTGGCGCTTATGGGCCAGGAGGAGGTTCTTTTCTCTCTGCACCATTAGAATCTAATAGCTCAATGTGATGATAGGGGCATTGTGCTTCCCATGGTGCCATCCACCGGATGAGGCATTAAATGTGGGGCCTCATTCACTGTGGTCATTTCAGATCTCATAGCACTTTTTCAAAGTGTAGGACTGTTAACCCCAACATCCTGGTCAATCTTCCAAACTGGCTCTGTGCTTCACACACTCTCATACTGCCTGGCTATGCAATCCTCTGATTTCCCACCCACCTAAATTACTCAGTCAGGTCAGTCAGTTAAATAAAAGAATCATTTACCAGCCCCCCATAAACAGGAGTCTGCAGTGGAAATGACTTGACAGACCAGGGCCGATTATGTCTTGTTTCCAAAAAATAATTCTGCACTCCCTAAATTATTTTTATTATTTTGAAAATGTTACATACATAATACTGGCATGCAATAAAATGACCTTATGTTATTTTGGCTTGAGCACTTCCTCCCCTTTTTTCTAATCTTGTGTTGTACCTCTGCCCAGCCTGTGCTGTTTGTTAGTGCCTGTTGAGAGTGCAATGACACACATCCATTTCTTATATCCAATCTCCTTACTGGAAATGTCAGAGACTCAGATAAGGACTGCAACTGTACCTGATCAAATGCCTTGTCTGCGTTCAACAGCAGGGCCAGGGTGCTTTGTTGTGTCTTATCACAACACCGCGACGTGCCATGATGGCCTCTGATGTCTGAAAAGGAACATCTTCAATCAGGTCACGCTTGATCGGGCTATTCAGCAGTGTCTCAAATCTTTTCCAACCAGAACTATGGTCCATATTTTACTGTTGAATCTAATGAGCAAGGGATCTAAGTTATGTTGTCTGGGGGTCTATTTCTTAATATTAGTGAGATATATGCTTGCTTAAGAGTACTATGGAGATCACCTTCTCATAACTCTTTGTATTTTTCATGCAAAGATTGGTTCAGCCACAAGGTTTCTGCTCAATATTCAGGGCCTTGGCTGTCTGGTCCAGGGGGGTTTTCCACTTTTAATGAATTGAATAACTTCCAAAATTTCTCCTCTAGAGATGTCCTTATTGAGTTTAGCCTTGTCCTTTTCTGACAGTGCTGAGAGAGAAACTTTATTTCAAAAGTCTTGAATGCTATAGCTTGAAATTTTAGAATGAGATGGAAGTGACTGGAAATCTCCATGTATATATTTTTAATTTCATTTGGCTACATGTGAGGAATCTGCAGATCAGTCCTTTAATGAAGTGTAATGAAGCTGAATGAATTCTGATTTAGGTTGGCTTTTCTTTTAACTAGCCTTGCCAGAAGGCTAATCATGTTATAGCCTGATTCATAACTCATGTATCTTTTGGATCAGTATCTGTTCCAGTAAATAGCTCATTGTCAGCTGTTCTTGTTATGATTGCTGTAATTGTCATCTCTGAATTAAAACATTTTTTATCATTATAATGTCTCATCTTCCACCACAAGAAGCAACACCAATATTCTCTGTTCTTGTCAAGCTCTGTGTTAACAACGTTAAGTACAGAGCCTCGTGTTTGATCAGTGGTTGAGTGAAATGTTGGGTTGTTGACTGGTTAGCATCCTCTCTCTCTGGGAAGCAATGGGCAGCCCTACTAGTGCCAAAATTTGTGGCAAGGGTCTGAAAGAGAAAGATAGGCTTTTGTCTTTGTGTGTGTGTGTGTGTGTATATATGTGTGTGTGTGGGGGTGAATGAATGAATGATACTGTATCATATATTTGATTTAAATAGGGATAATTTATATGCAGTTACCATTTTTTTCCAAACCCTTTTTATAGAAGCACCAATTTTTTGGTCCTGTCATTTTCATCACACTAACACATATGAACAGACACTTGCTTATTCAGACTCATACACACACACACACACACACACTTTCTCATCCCTTAATGTTTTGCAGGGAACATGATGGAGAGTCGTTGCCTAACTATCTGGTCAAGGTCACCTGATAATAAGAGAGATTGTGAATGGAGGGCAGCAGCCTTGGGTAATGAGATTTATGACCCTCGCCCCCCAACCTCTGTCAGCCAATAACATGATTTATAACCTTAACAGGTGGCCAATACTAGATAGCAGCCCAGGTTCACACTTTATCACAGTGGTCAGCTCATTGCCACAGATGACCGCGGCCACAGATGCAGCTGTGCGAGGTTGCACAAAAATATTTACTCGTCTGATGCGGCCAGCGGTGAAGATTAACGACACAGGGGATTTTTCTGTCAGGCCTGGACACGGGCCAGAGCTTTCCAGGACAGAGAGATTTCTGACGGGCACGTTTCCGCCTCATAATGTAGGAAACCTCTCAGCATGAGGCTCTGTCCCCTGTCAGTTGCCCTCAAAGACCCCCCGCCCCCATCCTGGCAGCTCAGCACGAGATTAAGCTGTTCCCTCCCTATAGTTCCCTGCCCGTCTCCCACTTTATTCACAGATCAGCATGATGCAAAGCAAAATATTACATCTAAATATGTACTGCATAATTAATTAAAATCAACACTAGCTGCTTGATGCTGGTTGTGTATTAAGTTATCACACTGCACCAATCACCAATCTTGACACCATTCAAGTGGCTGGTTACATTTTACTGTGCTTGCTATGGTCAATCCATACTCGATGAGAATCTGTGATTTTTCCCACAAAATTCTGTACATCATGACCCCTAAACAAAATCCATAATACCATCCAATTATGAAGCCCTGCTGTTGCCTGCAGCATGACCTTTCCACCATTTGGCTAAAAGCAGTACATGCCCATATATTAATGGGATTCCACTGGTAAGCACACAGAAAATGGCATAGATTATTGAACAATAAGGTACAGCCCAGCAAGGCCTTGCAGTAACCCCATTTTCAGCATTAAATCAAAAGAAGACACCGCAGTGACTTAGCAGGGACAATGTTGTGCATGCTCTTGTCTATACACACAAACACTGTTTGTGAGCCTCACTCCACTTGATACCAGTGCCTTCACAGTTGAAAAGCTTTTTGCAGTGCTCGGTTCACTGAATGTTTTCTTTTTTCTACAGGCTGTTTTGTGACCCACGGGCACTTGATTCTACATCCCTGCACCTACTGGGTGAGTACAGAAGCCAACAATCTTGTCTCAAAAGACATACTCATGCAGTAGAGAACACCATTCATTCAAGACATTACAGCAACTTGTCAGGAGTCTGATAGTAGCAAACAAAAGCAACACGCAACAATAGTTTAGCTAACCAGCTATGCTATATTCTCCATAAAAAAGGCTACCTGGCTAAAACTACCAGTGGTAGAAACTGGTAGAATCTGTTTGCTATGAACTATGTTTCAGTTATCCCCCTGCTGTTTAGTTACTTTTTGCCAGTTGAAAGTTTATATGTTTCTAACCCCAGCCATCAACCTTTGAGCAAATCACTCGCATTTGTTCTTCTTGCATGGCAGATGTGGACAAATAAAGTCAATGGGCTCAGTGTTGTGTCCTCTCTAGACCACATCCCAAAACCGTAGATGTTATCCCTGATTTGCACCTCGGGAAAGATATTTAGAATATTTTGCCTGTTTAAATCACAAGGCAATCAGGGATCAGATGAAGATAATTAAATTCAGCACACTGAGGAGATGATATATTGCTTAATTTGTATTTGTTACAAACATGGAGATGAACATATTACCTGACATTTTGACAAAGCTTTCAACAAGGGAATCTGGAAGTGGATTTAGCATATGTACAAAGGAACATTAAGTACAAAGAGGCATTTAATTTCAAATATGCAATATTCAGGTGAGTGATGAGTCTTATTTTGGATGTTTATCAAAATAAATCATCGTAATAAGTGAAGTAAACAGTAAAGGTTAGTAACAGAGCAATTAATGCTTCTGAGAAGGCATATCCGACAAATTGAATCTGATATACCTCTGAAAATTTCCAATATGTAAAATCTGAAGTGTATTCTGTCATCAATGCAATGATCAAACAAAACAGTTGTTAAAAAAAAAATCAAGAAATTAGTTTGTCGAGTGAGAGGAATGAAAATGGCTTGCTCTCCCTCCTCGCTCAGCTTGAACACTATCCAAGAGGAAGCAGAATCTGTATTGAGAATGGAGGAGGTGTTATTTCTGCATCTATCATAAAGTGAACTTTGAATATTTCTATAAATACACACAGCCATTGTGAGGGAATTTTTTGACTTAAAGGTGTGGGTGGTTGGTGTCGTTCAATGTGTTCTTCAGCATATAGGTTAGCATAGGGATAGAAGCTAGTAGGATCACTCAAATGGGTGACACAGACATGCAGGTGCAACTCTACCCCATGCCCACAGCCCTCGCTCACCCTCGCCCCCAACACAAAACCCCTAGTCCCCCCAGTCTTCATCTGCACTCTGCCTCCATCCGCTCTGCCCGGCTGCTCTCCTCCAGCTCCACGGCTCACTCAATGTGCTGAGCTTCACTGCAGCCCCGGGCCCTGCTTAGCATTCACCGCACACACAGCGGAGGGAGGAAGGGGGAGAGAGGGAACCAGAAACAGAGAGAGAAAGAGAAAGGCAGAAAAGAGAGGGAGACAGTTATTATTATTACTATTATTTTGATTTTTTTCTCTTTGCAGTGTTGTATTTTAAGAAATGGTTTGCTTCGACTGCATGATGCAATGCAATTTCAAGCCAGTAGGCATGAAAGGGAAAGTGAAAACGAGAGAGACACAGAGGCGTGGAGGACAAAATAAATTCTAATTTACTGTGTGGTGCTGTAGGCTTTTTATGTCAGTATTCACTCATTGTTTCATTGAAGAAATGGTAATTGTGCAGCGTTAATTGTATACTAAAGTGGCGAATAATGGTGTGATCCCACGCAAATGTAACACAGCCGCACAATAAAGCCGAGGTTAAATGCAATCTGATATTTCCATTTGCACGGCTCCTCCTTCATACACCTCTAATGTATCTGGGCCATAATCAAGACTCTTCAAATGAAGTATGATTTTGCACCTCGTCAAATTAACTGTTATCTTGCATTGAGTCATTACTTTGTACATAAAGTTAACAGTTTTATATAGTTTCATTTTATCTAATGATTTTACACTTATTACCCAAGGTGAGTGGTTTTCTGTTGTCATTGTGTAACATCTTTTTCTCACAGACCAGCAACCAAGTGATATCTACTGTGACCTGCATGGTCACACTTTATACAAAGTAAATGTACTATAAAGTCTTCATAAAGCATTTATAACACAATTATTACCACAGAATAATGTCTTAATAAGTCATTCATCAGTATTTTTGCAGGAAATGTAACTAAAGGGTGGATGATAAGCCAATTGAATCATTTACTTTGTCCCATTTGAGAAAAGCATTTCACATTTTTTCGTTATCTTTCACAAAATATAGTATTTTCAACTGATGAATTACTGCAACAGAATAATAACAACTGTCCAGTAATTATATGTGTGCTGGTCCTAATATGAGCATGATTTGGAATGCCTGGCCATTTTGGCATGTCACTGTAATATATCCTGTAAGGTCAGACTATAGCCTGGTATTCATGTTCTCCAAAATACATGCCATGCCAGCTGCTGCTTTATTTCACTGCGCAGTTCATTTTCCCAAAGGAACCTTTTACTCATGCAGCTTCAGGCTGTAGAGGGTGCACTTGTGGAGGGAGGTGGGCAATACCCCCTTGTCTAAAACTCCCCTCCCTGGGGGACGCTATATCTAACAGTGATACAGTTGCTGATAGCATTCTCAGGATTCAGTGCAGGACTGTGGTCTTGCCTTATGGGAGGGAGTCTGTACATCCCTCTGTATCTATTTTGCTTGCAGTTCAAGCACTGGATAAATTTTAATTCAGACTATTGTTTTGTGAAAAGTAGACACAGAATCAGATCCAGAATCCAGAATCAGTTATTTTGGGCTGAACAAGTGTCAACACTGTCAGTCCCATTATTGCAATGGTGTACAGGATAAACCTCCAGGTATCTAATTCCTTTATCTGAAAATGCATCCTTGAATCCGTACATTCAGCTTATATATGGATATTGTCTGGTCTCCCTCTTTTCACACCCTGGAATATTTCCTTAGCTATGCTTATCTGTTTTTCCGTGCATCACACTAACAAAAAGCCCTAACAAAGCAAGAAAAATCAAAATGCACTCAGGTTTTTCTGAACCGCGTTTGAACCACTACAAGGAGGGGATCGACAGCTGAGATCCACAGAGGAGCACCTGTAGTTACTGGGAACAGAATTTCTCAAAAAAACAAACAGCTCATTAGCCTTGAAATGGATTAACCGAAGCACAGCAAGGCTGTCTCGAGCATTATGCAATTCAGAAAACCTTGTACCTTCGCATTAATTCGGTTGTGCATTCACCAGCCAGGTTTAAAGGGTCCCTCCTGAATATTTCATGCACTGTTTTATAATTGGTACATTCACATAGATGTGTCTTCTACAGCATTTCAGTTTGCGATTTCACATTTGTCAACAGTTGTGTGCACACAGTGCAGAATCATCCTGAAGGGTTCTGTTGAAGTTCCGTTGATCTAACCCGGCTCATTTACTCCAAGAGAATGGTGCATAAGATTCATAATTACAATATAAATGTGTAAATACTCATAAATACTTTAACTGGCTGAGAACTGTTGACAGTGATGACTTTCCCAGAGGGGATTGGCTCTCACTTGCCCAATATTGTGATGTCAGGTGGTAGTTGCAGCCTACAGCATAACCATGAATTTTAACCTCCCTCCCTGGTTGGCTGTATGGCCAGTAGTGGTCATTGATGGATTTGGCAGTATGAGGAGTAGATTCCAAGCCATGGGCTACACCACTGCACAGAAAATGAATGCGTTTGCTGAAAATACCATCTGACAGCTCATGTAATTACATTTTTAAACTATATACTGAAATGAAATGCCCAGCCTGTCCTTTCTTTTCCCTCACTTTAATGATTGCTAAATCTATAATGTATTGCATTTATATATCAGTTTTTCATGATCTCAATGTGTTATATAACTATGAGGGGAGAACTCTCTTCTGCATTCACCAATGAGTAGTGCCTAGACTGGATTATTCAGACCCAGAATGCTCTGTTGAAGTTTAATCAATAAATCTTTGAATGAAAAAAGAAGTGGAAATTTGGTGACATTCAATATGGAAATAGAAATTGAATATTATAAATAGAAAAAGTGAAAATGAGAGATACACACTCCTTTAACATTCCTTTAAAGGGCGGTCTTCATTACATGCCCTATCAAGGGTCACTTGATGAACTGCCCCATCTAAACAAGGATAAGCATAGAGTACCCCTTAAATGAAGGGTGGACATTTCCAGGCATGGAGGACCGGTGTGAAAGCAAGTTCTTGCGCTACTTAATAGCCTTGACTCATTTAAGCATTTAGCTCCATGCATCTTCACTGGTTCGGTCAGAAACAGTTCAAATGCAGACATGAGACCAGCCTATGGCTATAATTTATGTTCTTATCAAGAAATTTAGTTAAACTGTCAGACCTCATTAATGATTGGGCTACTTAAATAATCACAAGATGAAGTTAGCATGAAATCCAGGAATACAACCATTCTTACCTACCCCTGCCTCAAAATGAATGCTAGGTTTCTCTTGCCTCATGTATATCATGGTTGAGGAGGGGATAAGTTGGCTTATGCTAGATTAATGTTAAGGCATGCTATCTATCTTTAGCAGGGCAGGCAGACTTGGTATGGCAAAGATATTTATGGATTTCATTCCTTTCAAACCCTGAAGTACATCAGATACATTATTAGACTAAGCGACCACAAGTGACAGTGTGCTTAAAGCCGTCAGTATTTCACCATTAAGAAAGATACTGGAAATATGCAGGATTGTGGATCAGAGCTGCCTTCTGCTGATTTTGATCTGTAGCCAAACAAATTGACATTGAATACATTTACTGAAAATTTATGCTTTTTGCTCGGAATAACAACCTCCCCTATCGTAGGTTGCCATTTCAATGCTTATTTCAATAGTTAACGAAAGATGGAGATATGTACAGCATTTTAGTGCACAGTTTGAACTTTGTTATTCATTGTGCGATGAAAGAAACTCATCACAGCTCAGATTCTGTGGTGTTTTCTGCATAACGGAAAGCAGAATCTTTTTTAATATTCACGGAATGTTTTGCAGCGGTTCCCTTGTCAAACACAAAAAGAACATTTTCTGTTCAACTATGACATGCACAATGCCCTTCAAACAAGTCATTCTGTGCTCTAACAAAACTGTAGCAGCAGTACATGCATGGTATGCTTTATTTGAACTCCATTTCCTGTTCAAACTAAGACACTGACAGTGCCCTCATACAAATGATATTGCGCACTAACAAATCTGTTGCATGAATAAATACAAAATATGTGTGACCTTCAATGTTCTCTCGCAGATCTGCATCTAATACTTTCCTTTTTAGACTCAAAATGTTCTCTGCTGGTTCTGGAGGGCCTGATGGCCGCCTGATCTCTGGTTCGGGTGGTGGATAACTATGAGAGAAGAGGGCAGCTTCAATTTGGAGTCCGCTATGTTCATAGGGATGCTGACTGGATGATGAGGTACATATGGAATATGTGCATAAATGCTAAAACCAACAGTATTATCTAATCTAATCTCATCAAATTATTATTTTTTTGTTAGAGGGAAATCCTACCTGGTAGCACAGGACAGAAATGGAGAATCTTGACCCTGCTGTTTCTCATTTCTTGCATTCTTTCCCTTTAATATTTATGTTTCTCATCTGTTGGTACTCACAGTTTGACTTTTAATTGACTGTGTATTTTTTAATTGGTGAATATTAGTGTGTAAACTGTAGTGGTTGTCACTGCCACTGAAACTGGTTTTGAGTCCCTCTCTCTCAGGTTAAATTTTACATTAGTAGGCTGAAAGTGTATGACTTTGAGTTCTGCACTGAAATGCATCATCCTGTTACTCCCATTGTAGACTGAGTGTATGACAGTGTGATGGGTGGGACTGCTCAGGTCTCTCATTAATGCAGGTGCAGATGCCGCAGAGGGTGCACCCAGACGCTTCAGCCCCTTTTGGTTGGCTTTGGACATACTGGGCCACACCCTTTAATGACTCAAGTCCTTTTCACATGACCACCTTAGTTACCACGCCTCCGAAGCACAGGCAGGACCAATCACGGCTCGTCATGATCACTATGGTGAGTGAAACTCCGCCCCAATAAGAAAGTCATACGAGTTCACTTTCTGACAGAGGACAAGAACCCACGCAACTTCTTGGTGTCAGATTGCAGCTGTTTACAGTTCCAGTGGTATCATAATTCTGGTTCACTCATCCTTTCATTATCTGATCATTATGTCTCCTGTTTGTCTTTCTTGCTGGGCAATTTGAACCAATTACATTTATAGTTCAAAGCTATAAAGCCGCCCGTGTCGTGTCACGCATAAATGAGGGCTGTGGATCCCCATGTGCTGCTTCGCCTGCCACCCCGGCTGAGCGGAGGCTGCTCCTGGCTCCGGCAGGAAGTAGGTCAGGTCTGCGGTTGCAAGGGAGAGAAATCGCAAATCTTTTGATCATCTCGTCGAGATGAAAAAAGAATGGGGGCGAGATGAGGGCGAGCGACCCTGGAGCGGACCGTTTGGGGGTTCCGGCACATCGAGCGGGGGCGGCGGGTGTGAGGACATTCGCGTGTGCGTGGCGGTGATTGACGTCCCCTGCCCCCATCCGGGAGAATAAATGAATACGTGATAGGCCCCGCAGTGTCAGGCTCGATGCCGAGCCCGCGCGCAATCTCGGCACCATTAGCGGCTGAGATTGATTCTGGCGGCTGTGTGTCGGTAACGATATAGGGCCGGGTAACGTGCCTGCCCTCTGAGATTTTGATGAGCAGGTTATTTACGAGGTCTGGAGTGGCCCTGTTGTTTTCATTGATGAGCGGTAGACATTCGGAGCATTCCAACACAGAAAGTCCTCCTTCCTGAGACCACCCTATTTAATGTGCTTGTTCCTGTAAGACAGGAGAGGAGTGGGTGGATGCAGCTGGTCCCTGAGAGACTGGGACTCACTGTCTGTGTGACATTAGGCTCCTTACTCCGGAGTGGATATCCTCAAGGCTAGACAGTCTTTATGACAGGCTAGTGTGCTCTGTGCCAGGAGAGACAGCACAAAACCGATTAAAGCAGAGATGCAGAAAGACAAAAGCCCTTGCTGCCTTAAAGCGCACCCCACACAATATCTACACGTTTCTTTGAAAGCTCACACACATGCACACAAACACACAGACTTGCAGTGGTTGCGCACACATTCACATACAACAGGCATGCATTCATGCACACTTACCATGGTCACACACAGACACGCACACATACATTCTCTCACAACGATCGCTTACAGGCACGTACACACTCTCTCTCTCTCTCTCTCACACACACACACGCACACAATCTCAGGCACAAACAGACACACAGCCTCGAGCGCAGCCAGACCTGCGGGCCCCTCCATTAGATAGGGAGCAATCTGCCGGCGAGGCGCGCCTCGGTGAGACACATCAATTTGCCAGGTTTAGCGCGCTCGCTGCCCCCAGAGGACATATTGATTATTTCTCCCCCAAAGTGACAGATAGCATTTTCTGGAGGTAATGGAGATGGATGGTGGGCCCACGAGCAAGCCACCAGGGGAGGAGGGGTGGGTGGGGGGCTGAATCTCCTATCTCCCCGCTGAGCCAACCAGCAAATTTAATAGAGATTTAAATCCAGAAAAACTACATTTTATGTGAAAGTAAAGGAGAAAACCCTAACAAGATTGGAAATTAAAAAAATATACAGATAAAAAGCTTGCGGAGCTTATTTTTTTTTCCTTTTTTTTCTCAGTCCGAGTCTAAGCCTTCCAAAACACACTGCTGTAGAAACTCATGTGGTCTTGCATGCAGGGTTAGTTTAGGCAATGTGTAGAGGGCAGGTTACATTTCTGAACAAGTAAATAGCTATAACGAGACTCGTTAGGAGACTACATTGCTTTTAATGAGAAAATCTGTTTCATCAGCTCCCTATAGGCCAGCTCGATAAACATCATGATCTGCTCAAAGTTACTTCATTTGTTTGCTTTTCATTCTTTCTTTAGAGAAATTAAGAGTCTCATTTTCCTCTGCAGCCAAAACATGTTGTTATGATCCAGGCACTTGCTGCCCTTTCCTGGAAAAGTAACATAATGACTGTTGAAAAGGGAATTGCATCTGTTAAAAACAGCAGTAAGGAGTTTAAAATGGGTCACTGTTTTTTTTTTTTTTTTTTGAAGAACTACCTCTTGACTCTGTCACCGCCATTTTAGAACCGGCAGAGCAGGATCTTGAGTTGACACATCGTCAATGACAATGTATGAGTCATTTCAGCAGAGCAGCTAGTGCACATGTCGGGACTGAAGCATGCGGCGCCTCGGATATGGGCACTTTCTTCCTCCACAAGTGAAGTAGAAAAACAGATTCAGGTATATGATCACAAAAGCACTGAAAACACAGGAGCTGCTCCCGGTAGTTCCATGGTGTATCAAATTCAAAGAAGTGCAGTCACTTACAAAGACCATGAAGGCACTCAGATACTGACTTTTAAAAATGACTCGAGTTTCAGGAAACAGTAAAACATCACCTATCTATCATTTCATTGACCTGTTGAATGTGCTACTGTTCGTATGGTTGTCTCATGACACAGAACATTATTTCTACCAATTATATTATTTCTGCTTGCTTGAGTTGATAATAATAAACTCATTAACCTTGTGGTTAACTAAACAAATATTTATATTTCCAGAGTATTAATTCCATAGCAACATAATGACATATGCTTATCTGCACTTAAAAAAGTGCATTGCAAATTATAGAAAGTAGTGTGCAGGTGTTACAGAACGAGTCATAAATATTATTTGCGCTTTAAATTGAATGTGCATTATAAATGGTAGGAAGTGGTTTGCAGGTGTTGTAGAATGAGTCACAAATATGGGCTTTTCTGTGCTTTTTCATCATTGGCACCATGGTGCGAGACTTATTTACCACAGAATAATCCTCTGCCTCCAACAGTCCAATCTCTCACTTTGCCCTGGAACAGTTCGATGAACATACTTATTTTCATGGATTTATTTTTGGATGCCTGAATGACTTTACTCAACTCTTTAAATTGTTCAGTTTCAATATAAATGAATTCTGGGGGATTTCCCTTTGTGCGCAGACACCTCTCGATTAGTCCCAGTGCTTCTTGCGGATCGGGCTGCGTGCTCTCACACAAGAACAAAGCGCCCTCGATATCAATCTTATTAGCAAGCCTCTAATTGTGTTCATTTTTTTCTTCGCAAATGCATTTTTGTGATGACTGGGCTTGTCAGACTGTGATTGTGAAGGAATAAACTAAAGCCTGCATTTATTTGTAAGTCAAAGCTGAGGAGAAATGATTATTGAATCAGACCGCACTGTTGTACTTCTGTTCCCCTGGTACCTGAAACAACACTTTGCTGAGAGTGACAGCACCGTAGTCAGGCCTCTGTTGGATTAATGAGTCTAATGAATTGTGAGGTTATTTTGAAGCCTTTTCGATTTTTTTATTTTATTTTACCAGGACATCTCTGTTAAAGTGAATGAATGTGACTTTACAATATCAGCTCTCAATTGTCGGCAGCTTGATGAGTAATAAATGTGTGCATGTAAACCAAACTCATTAGTCCTAATTCACCAACACATTTTGGTTAAAAGTCACAAGTTTGTAAACTGTGAAATTTCTGGTAAATTCTTTCATGAAGGTAGCTGGAGATATTTTAATCTGCACAAACTTTGGCAGAATTTTAAATAATAATAATTTATTCTCTTGTGTTATCAGCACCATCACAATAATCGTCTTCATCATCATTCTGTCACATCCCTGAACAGACAGTTTTTAATAGCCTTCATAATTAGATTTAAACTCCTAAAATACGAGCAATGGGAATGGAGTTTGTTCAGAACTCAGCTGTCATCTTCATGTTTATGAAAAGTAATGTCAAATGCACCAGTTCACACGTTTGGTTAAATGGGCTTGGGTCCTTCTGATTCCCTCTGGGAAATCCCACTGTGGATCACTGGGGACAGCCTGTTGTTTTCATATGGCGCTCTTTGAAATACAGATAATTTGATTGATACTGACCATGTTATAGATGGTGTTGTGGAAAGGTCACATGATAAGTGAGAGACATTGACAATTAAAGTAAAAGTAAAATTTAATATGAAATTTATTATGATCAGCAAGGAAACAGACAGAGTTGTTTACCAATTAATACATCTGCTCAGAAGACAAATCTACATGCGTATAGTTAGTTATAGTTGATATCACACAATTTATAATGTAAATATGCATCCCTGGACATATTATCTCACTGCAGGGGACATGCAAATTAGAGATCCAGAGGAACTCCCCTCTTAGAACAAAATGTACTCCCATGACAATATTGACATTTAACTATGCAATCAGAATGTCTTTGCAGGAGTGAGACCATGCGTGTGTGTGCCTACTGGAATGAGGGCCATCGACTGACCATTTGTTAGACAACAATATTTACTTTGTATCTCAGATCATCCCGCAAGCAGCCCTGGGTGAGAGCATCTGAAAAATAAATACTTAACAAAAATAGTGACCAGAAAGTTCTCTGAATCAGCCCTCCACAGAGTAAACCTGGTTTTATAAAGATGGTTATATAAGGAAGGTATTACAGGGTTAAAACATGTTCAGCTGGCAGTGTAAGTCGGTTGTTGATTAAAACGCTGATGGAGGTACGGCATGTTCAGAATAAATGAAGATGTTTGTTAAATGTATTAAGCAGTGGCTGGCTGTTTCTTCATGCGTGTTTCACACTGCGAAAGCCCTTTTTTTGTGAAACCGCGTTCTTGCAGAGACCTCAGTAATTATCAATCCGGGATGCCGGGCTCTGACTCCGAGTGTCTGGAGGATGCTGGGATTGCAATCCCGGGCGGGGTCCCAGGGGACCCGGCCCCCTCGCTCTCCTCAACCCCCGCTTCATTATCTTGAGCCAGCCATCCGTGTCCGTCTGTTCCCGAGTGTGTCTGAGAAGACGGTCGCGCCACTGCCCTGTTGCGCTCCTCAGCTTAGCTTCTCCCACCCTTCTCCCAGCACCGTGTCTCAGTTTTGAGAATGGCGTGGATTCGATCGATGCTTGTCTTTGACATATTACTGCATGTGTGTTTATAAAACTAGATTCAATCCAGGATTCAATCTGTGTTTTGTCTTGAACTATTAAATGTGAAGGGAAGGAATCCTCACATTAAACATAGTTAAATTTAAGGACAAATGTTGACTCAATCCAGTCAAATGGCCAATATAGCAGTTGGTGGTAGCTGCGTCTTTGGATGGTGTTGATCATTAGACACAATTTTTTTTTCCACTTATATGAGTTAAAGTATCTGAGATACAAATTATGCAAGGTACCATGTATCCATATCTATATGAGGTCTTTAGATTGCAGTAGTTTGCTGTACACACTGTAATGGAGTGATTTTTTCAAGGTATCCCACTCATTAACAGTCATGTAAGCTTAATTTTCAAAAATGATATAATACAGTCTGATTCTTACTGCTTAATGAAGTGCCTACAATGATCATGTTCATTATGATTATTTAAGCCATCAATACATGTTTATTCTGGGGCTATTTTAAAAAAAATGGGTCAGCAGCAGGGTGAAAATCTAGATATTTTACAATACATGCATAGGCTATTTTAAAATGCACCAAGTATACCCGGCGCTACAGAGGCCTAGAAAATAATTAAGTTCAAAAATAGCTAAATTGGCAAGTTTTGTGAGAGAAAGTCAAAGTTACATAATGTTAAATAATGCGGATGTGGGTGTTTTTATAGAATCACACTGTATAATTTTTGGAGCTGTACTTGCGCAAATAATGTTGGGAATAAAACTGAACCTCCCTGTACTCTTATGCTTATAATAGCTCTGAAGAGCTCAGAAAATGAGCCAAGACATGCAGTGAAATTTTCCAACATAGCTATAGATAGGCTGGCTTTCTCTTATCTATACTTACAAATGAGTACCCTGCACTAATGTTCCAAGAACCCTCATGTGACGCATTTGGCCCAATCACAGCAAAGTGTGCATCGTAATGAAAAGCTGCTTGCCCTTGCCAGTTACCTTTACATCGGCCTGCTTCTGCTCATCAATACCTTAGGGGTTATCATTGTTATTTCAGCGATTGTTAAGATAGTGAGGAGGTGACCTACTCGCATGAGATAAGCTTTAAACAGACTTAACTCCTTTCCTTAACTCCTTTTGATATGAAGCAGATCGTTTGATAAAACAGTAACATTTACCGGACTTTCTAACCTGAGGAAACCAAGTTTTTTTGTGACTGCATCTGTTCTATGCTCTTATTCTCCATATTAATGAATGGAGAAGAAAGAGAACAAAGAGCTACATTCTCCTAAACAGTCTTAATTACTCCTGTAGAAGAATTATGAAGGTATTTAGCTGGACACCGCTGAAAGCTCAATATTCCACTCTGGTTACATTGTGTTATCTTTGGCATGATATTTCAGCAGTGAATATTATGACCTGCGGTGCAATTTTCTGAATCTGACTACATTCAATCTGTGTTAGTTTTCCTTAATAAAACATTTACTAACAAATGAACAATGTCTTTTAAATTTTAATAGAAGCTACTAATGGTGTATTAAGCATTTATAATGTACTGTGTCATTACAGCTGGTGGGTACTGTGCATCAATGCATATCACTTTAGTTTTGCAGAAATATTTCTTGAAGTCCAATTTGGTTTTTGACTAATGTTTAGTTTCAGCTTAAATCATTAATTATCATTGATTGGTCAAGAAATGTGTGAGTAACCTTTTTCTGACATGACTAACTACCGAGCATAAGCTCTACATCGCCTTGTTAATCAGAGAGGTGACTGGGCACAGGTGAAGAGGTGATTTAATCCTCTAGGGGCACAATTAATAAGGTGACAGGCACAGCGCAACGAATTGCAGGTTAATTGAGGTCACAGACAGCATGCATTTAACCACAATCTACCAATATTTGTTATGTAAAACAGGTAATTATGGTTAATTTAAAGTAACACCTTATTATCTTGTTTTTGCGATACACGTATCAGAATACAATGGGCTGTGCTTTACCTGGTCCAAGCACAGGAATGTACGCAGAAACAAGTTTTCAGAGGGTAATTGGAAAAAACATAGGACAATGCAGAAAATTAAAATAGGAGAATTTGCAAAGAGAGCTCATGTTCTCAATTTAACATGCTTTTTTAAAAGCAATTATGTAAATGAAGACAGCCACATGCGATCAATTTAAATATTGTTAGCGGCTAGTAATAGCTCATTATGTGGTTAACAAGTGAATGACTGAACAAATGTCAGTTTACAGAATGTTAAAGTTGGGCAGGTCACAATGGACATAAGTATGGCCCAACAAGTTTAACACTAAACTGGCCACAGATGTTCAGCCTTTTCTACTCAGGTACTTACTAAATACCCAATAGAATCTTTTGTTGGCTTCTTCTCTCACCTTTGCAAATGTCATATCCCTGAAAATGAGTCATGAGTTCTGTATCTGCTCTGGATACTTTCCTGCAGTCTTGATGACTCCTTTTGCCAAAGTTCATTGGGTGGTAATGGATCAGCTGAATTTGGGTACAGCTACTTGCACGGTGAGCATTTAGAAAACCAGCGATGCTGTAAATCTAGGTTGATTGTGTGTGCTGGAAGTCTGGATGTATCTTTTAGTGCATCTTCGTATTTGTTAAAAGGGATGGTGTACCGGGATATGCAGACTGGTATTCCAGGCACCCACAGCAGTGTTCTCCTGCCTGGACCAGGCTTAACACCTGATTCCCCCAGGTGTCTGTGTGTAGAATATCCATGCTGAAGGCAGTGCTGGAGTACTCTAAGTCCTGCTACATTCAATTAAGACACTTTCCTTAAAGCTTCAGCAGCACAAGGGCTGCCTCTCCCTGCTGTCATCTGGGCTGCCATCTCTTTCTCCCTGCTGCCTCTCCACGGCACCGCTGTAAAATGGTTGCTTTTGTTCTGCTGTCTGAAAGGGCAGTTAAGACTCCTGATGCAAGAGCCCGAATGGAGCACGGGAGATAATGGAATCACAAACCGAATGCTGTGATGTGAACCTTGCTTAATGGAATCATTGGCTGCTGAAATGGACGCGGGGAGGGGATGCTGGGATGGGCAAAAGAGCGCCCCTTAGAGGGACCCAAAGCATGGTGCCATCTTTCCTCTGAGAAGCCTTTGCATGTAGTATTTTGTCAATGCCTTAGTGTACAGTGTAACACAGCTAAAAGGGCAGCAATAGGGGCAAAGGGAAATTGATTCTAATCCCCTTCACTTTTTCTCGATGCCTTGCTCATTAGTCTTTTTTTAAAAAAGCAGGCTGATCAGATTACTCTTATTATTCTGACTGGAGGACAATGCATTAACCTGCATTACTGTCATCGTGTGGATTCTGTTAGTGATTAATCTGAGCCACACGTTCAGCTATTGTTCATTGTGTCAATATGACAACTCCTTGGGTTTGCATTATTAATGCCTTGGATTGTATATTCCTTCAGAACTAACTGCTACAGACAGAGGAACATGTGTAATGCAAGCAGTGGAGCAAAGGATTAGCGAGGATGATGGTGTCTTTCCGCCAGGAGTGGAGGATCTGGAGAGAACCCAGCGTTCAGCTGGAATGAAATGAAAGATTGAAAAAGAAGGCCTCGGGTCCCCGAGCACAGCATTCCCTGGGATGGTTCAGCCCACCGGTTCAACGGGATTCTCGGATCGATAATTCCCGAGCCGCCGAGATGAGGTAAATCAGCACCCTTCGAGTGGAAAGATTTTCGGTTTTAACTCGATGAGGGAGACGGCGGTAACCGAATTAAAGGGGGGAGGAGGGGGGAGACGGGGGTCTGGGGGCCATGGACTGCGACGCACGGTTATCTCCAAACGACGGTCCCCGCCGTGCGTCACCGCCAACTATCGACCCCAATCTCGGCGCAATCTCGTCAGAGCCGACACGCGTTGACCCCCCGCGCCTCCCTTCTTTTGTCGCCGTCCCGTTCTACAAAGAGCTCCAGATGAAGCGATTTCAAAGTGAGCTGACCTTGAGGCCAAGCAGGCTGGCTCGGGTGGTGCAGGAGAATGGGGGCGGGTGAGTGGGAGGGGGGGCCAGTGACGGGGGTGTTACAGAGCCCATCAAATGAGCGGGGGCATAAAAATAGCATCCGAAGCAATTAAGCAGCAATCTAATCAGCCGCCCCTGCAGACGAACTGATAATTCCGATTTGATATTCTCCGGGCTCCCCAGACCACTTGCTCATCATCTACCCTGAGTTTAATTGCATTTCTTTCCCCCCTTCCCTCTCACCTCCCTGTTGGCTGTCTCCATCCTGCCAGAGATGAAGGAGCTGGCGACATCTGCTCCTGTCATTTTACACCCCTAGAAATAAAGAAATGAACCTTCCGGAAGCCTCACTTGTGGTTTTTAAGAGTGGGTTTGCTGTAAACTGGTTTAATAGCCTGTTTTCCACACCCCGGTCTGGGGACGTGACACAGAATTTCCCCAAACTCTTCTTCACCCACAGCAGCAGTATTGTTCATCAAGCCTCAGGCCATGAGAGATCATTGACCTTTTAAAAGGACCCATGAAAGCTTGCTGCGCTCAGGATGTGAGGTAATCACGGCAAACAAGGAAAGAAGGATCAGTAGTAGTGATGGGTGTGTGGGTGAAAATTGTTTTTGGTGCTGTTGTCAATGTTTTTCAGAACAAATGTTCTCATCTGAGAGGATGTGCTTCTTTACAAAGCCCCCCAATTTTATCTTGTACTTTGTTAAAAATCTTATTTTTCTTGGTTGTGACCTTACCTCTTTGACTGGCCATCAGCAGCTATCTTCAAGGGTGGTAAACATACGACAGGGTGGGTGTGTGAAGGTGGGAGTGGCAGAGATTCTCCCAAACCAGGATTACTCTGGCACTCTACACCACATCAAACCATGCCCTTCATAGTGCCTTCAATTAGGTGTTACAAGAATAGCACATGAAGTTGCATATCAGGGGAAGACACACTTGGATTTATATTTCCAAACAGGATTACTAACCAAGGGGAAGTGTGGATCCTTTGTGGCTCAAAACAAATGAGACGCAAGACAGATGGTGCAATGGCCAGCATATCCATTCTAAATAATAATATGAATAATATGATAAAATGGTCACTGCTAAACTAACACAATTGGAGTTTATATTCCCAAAACCACAAAAGGTAAAGAGTAAAACGAACTCTATTCGAGCTGATGTAACACTGAACATTTACTGTGTAGGTGTACAGGCCTCCAGCCACGGTCCCTGAATTGACCTTTATCTGGTTGGAACAGGGGTTGGGTCAGAAGATGAGGTTGGTTTCTTGTTATGTCACAGGTGATGTTAGCCGTGCCTGAACTGCCAGTGTTTTTGATTGAATTTATGATTTGTGCTATAGCCAGAACAATGGAGTGAGTGTAAGCTAAATGCAAAAACCTTTTACAGGTGCACGCATAGTTTAAATATCTCCTTGGCCGTTCGATCAAGATTTTTGTTTTTAAATTTGACTTATAAATACATGGTGTGTACAGCTTTTTCAATGCAATTTTTGCATTCAATAATTTTAGATACACCAGTCCAAGTCAAGGCTTGGTTATGAAGCTCATCCACCTCAAGTCAAATTGCAGCACAGGTTGCATTTTTTAAAAATAAGCTAACACAGATAATTTACAGCTAGCATCTAGAATCCCAGCTAAAATGAAAACCATTAGTACTTTTGTTCAAGATGTATGATTATACTTGAAAGTATTGTATTGTGTTAATTGACAGGAGTAGACAGGTCAAGCAAGAGAAGAGAAGTTAAGAAGATTTGATTTTCACTTTTGTGTCTGGAGAAAAAAGATGGAGACGGAGCAGCTGTTACACATTGATTCTGAGAGAGTGTATTCTGCATCCACTCATATTAGGTCCACAGTAATCTCTTACAGTACCACAAATTTTAATTGTGTTTGTACAGGTGGGCTACCTAAAAACTAAATTTAATCTTTAATTGCATTATCAACAGCCACCTACATTGATGCTGAAATTATACTTTAGTGTCCATATCTTTGGCTGTTTCTTGAAATAAATAATTATTTAATTATTCTTTATAAAATTGCTTTCCAGAAAGTGTGGGAGATGTTCAGGCACGAGCTGGTGCATTATGGGTAATTTAGCTCTGTCAGAAGGAAGCTGTGTGGTGTGGAGAGCAGACAAATTATCAGCAGGGAAAATGGCTCACTCACACCAAATGGGTTATTGGCTTTGTAATAATGAAACGCCTTTCTGGCAATTATGCAGACATTGTAGAGAGACACATTAGAAAGAGTTTTGCCTCACACTTTTATTCAGCTGAAGATCCACAAGCGGATGATTGCCTTTAAATTGACCTTAGTCTATTAAAGCAGCAGAGATGTGTTTGTGTTCAGAAAGTTGAGATAGGTTTTATTTCTGCTGCCTTGCAAGTATATTTATTCAATACCAATTTAAATCTGAATTACATTTATGTTCTGTTAGGTGAAATAAAAACGTCTCTCTTATTTCAGGTTACAGTTTATAAATTACCTTTAATGCAGACGTAATTTTGCTACTTGAAATCCAGCTCCTGTATGCACAAAACATCTTGGGTCAGCTTAGCCTTTTAGCTCATAATGGAGAACTTCAGACTATAGACAGGAGAAACCTGATCATAGGCCAGCAGTCCTCCTCTCAGACACTTCATAAACACAGTCACTGGGTCAGTTGTTGAAATTCAAATCAATAATTTTTTGCATTGGTTGTATTTTTTATATTGATTGGAAATTGATCTCATAATGTGTGGTTAAAAAAATATATTCATATTTTGTAGAATTAACATTGGACTGTTATCTTGAGTACCGTAGGAATGAAAAAATAACAGATGGTGTAAAAAATGAAACATGTTCAAAAGGTGAATAATAATTGAAAAGGAGGGGGTAAGCTTTGAATTGCTGCTAGTGAAAGTTTATTGATTTCTTGAGGTGCAAATGCTTCAATGATGAAACATGCATTGCTTTTTATATCTCTTTAATAATGAACCGCAGTGTTCTTTCAGCTGCAGGATAGGTGATTCAGGATAACAAAGTTAAAGTCAACTAATTTTATAAGTAATGTAATGCTTTGGAAACTTATAAAACAGCAGTAATAAATGAGTCTTTTTAATTACTGCTGTTGGAGGCATAACCTTTTGATTGGAAAGAAAATCTTGGCTCAATTTAGATTTATTTCTGAGTATTGTGCACGAAGGGAACTGGAAGCTGGTCGTTGCTTGAAAAAACCTTTTGATACCCTCTGGTAATTGAATCCTTTATTATCAATCTCTACTGGAGGTAATTACTAATCTTTGGAATTTGTGTGATTTTGCAGCAGCTCTCTGGGTTTCCTATTGTGACTTCAATTTTTGAGGTTATAATAAAAAAAAATACATACAGCTGTGCTGAAAACAATTTGCTATAATTTCCTGAGTTTCGGTGAGTATATTGAGGTAGGCAGTGGTAGAGAGAAGTTAAATATGGAAGAAACAAGAATTGAATATGTGCTCCAAACTCACCAGATGCCAGGACAAGTCATTTTATCGTAATGCATATTGATCCAAAGATATAATCTTGGCCTCCTAACAATGGTTTTTCCCTGTACATGTATACAATTTGTACCTCAAACACCTGAAGGCATGCAATATTTAAAAGTGTAATAACTAATGTACATTTTTCATGTCAATGGCCCTGTGCTGTGTTTCTGAGCGCTACAATGCTGCTTTGCTCTCACTATCAGACCTCAATCGAACATACTGTATGTCCCTGTGATCTCTCAACATGGCACTTTATCCCATACAGCAAGACTCCCTCCCTGTGTTTCCCCCATCTTAAGAAGAGACATAAAGGCCTAATGATGATCCATGGCCCTTAGCTGGATTGCTCTCTCTGCTGCCTCATGCATTCCGTCACTGTCAGACTCCCAGCGAGTGCAACTCTCTTCAGCCCGAAATCGCATCACATGTCCTTGTCGATGTCTGCCTTCACCATCTTCATCTGGTTGCTGGCAGGAGGTCACTTCTGATCAGTTAAGGTCTACATTTCTCTAAATTTTGTGGTGGCCCTGAAGAGTAAACCACCACCAAAAGAAATCCCAAGGAACAGAGACCAGCTCAGAGAGGGAAGTCAGTTTAGCAGCACAGAATTTCACATTGAAAAAAATCAAGCAATAAAAAATACTGAAACACATACTCTTTCCACATTTCCCCTGAAGCTGGATGGGCCTGTTGTTGAAAATCTTTTTTTTGTTTATAAAGCTTTTTCTAACTTCCTGTGGCTTATAGAAGGAGAAAGCTTGAGTGCACAGGACTTATAATTCTGATTTGTGGAATGATCTCACTTTTTATTTCTTTTTTTGCTCTCTCTCGCTTTCTCTCTCTCTCACAGAATCAAGTACTGAGGTTATTAGGTGCTTGATAGAGCCAGGCTGCTGGAGGAAAAAGTCCCTCGACTACATGGAGCAGTTCAGAGAGTCCCTTCAGAACTTCCTCCAGTGTCTGCCAGGTGAGGTGAGGTGGGGTGGGGTGGAGTCTCCAGGGTAGTGCTGTACTGGAGATCTTTGCTCTCTGAACATGACATACTGGACAGATCTGCTGCAGTAGTGATACACGGGGTTGGAGGGACAGAGCTATGGAACAAAATGATGTGTTTTAAACTATATCTGATATAGGTGATATTTCAGATTAGTATATAACTGATACATTTGGTAATCTGTACACTTATGATTTATAAGAAATTGCATTTAAAGAGAAACTGGAACTTGCTTCTTATTGGTCACAGATGAAGCATGCTGGGAAGCTTACATTCAAATCCAATGCAGGGGGAATCTGACATAGGTGGCTCAGGACAAATCTGATCCATATGCTGGTTCTCGTGTTCAGACCTTAATTGGAGAATGTGCTGTTTAAGTGCTAATTGTGCCTGAAGGAGTCCATTTAACAGACCCTTGATGATCCTCTCATCTCCTTTGATTACCCAGGTGATCACTGCAAAAGATACGTGAGCTCTCCATTGACCTTCCTGCTTAAATTAAAGGAAATTAAATGAAGTAATGTCTTCCCAGATCGCTGGCTAATGCAGGACTTTAGTCAGGCACAGATGAAGGTGCAAAGTGGCCTGCTAGCCCTGGAGGCCTGGCGCTCGTCTTAAGTTCTCCAGTATCTCTAACAACAGGTGGCATTCTTCTGGGCTGCAGACCCCACTTCACACTCCTCGGCTCCTGCGGGAACGATGCATTGGGATGCATGGAATCCCATAAGCCTCGCTGCCGTTTCCATTAGTATGACTGATGTCTCTCGTCCCCCGTTCCAGAGCCCCCTCCTCAATTACACCAATTGTCTGATCGGTTTGGTTTTGCATGTGAATGGAACCGGAGAGTTCACTTCAATGTCACTCGTGCAGGCAGAGTGTGTTCTCAGCCCCAAGTAAGCCTGGGGAGGCGAGAGGGTGGAAGAGGGGAACGGGAGAGAAGAGGACGGGGGGTTTAGGGCTACATTTTTTTTCCTCCGACGTTTGGTTCCTAGACGTGTCAAATTTTAAATCAACTGAAATTGCGTTATTAAATTTGCATAAGCTCATTTCCATACAAAGCAGAGCCCCCGAGTTTGATTCATGCACATTCATCAACCGCTGACACACACAGGGACGAGCAGGTGAACACACACTGGGGCTGCGGGCCTAAAACTAGCTTCCTTATTTGCAGTCGTCTAATTAACAAGCTATTTTAAAAAATGATGTCCCTGGTCCTGACACAGATGGAAAGGAGGCTGACATCATGTCTCCTCTTTAGGACTTCAAAAAAAGTCCCTTCATTACTGTTAGCCTTCAGTCACGACAGTCAGCATGAAAGTATTCCTGGAACTGTGCACTGATACGAATTTGCACCCAAAGTTCATGCTGTTACACTGCGTCATTTATTTAATTTAGCCACCAATGTGGCTGCCATCTTGCAGAATGTGTACAGTTGGCTGTGTCCTTTTCCCCTCCATTTTCTCACCTTGTTTTCTTATCTCACATATGTGGAATCCTAAATCTCTGATCTCATTAAACTGTGTTGAAGTTTCCTTGTCATACAGTGCCTTTGAAAACTCCCAAGTTCATGCTGTTCCTCTTCTTCAGAACAATGACATTTTTATAACGCTATTAATATTTCAGCTTTGAAAAATTGAGAGTATAAGTATGAAGTGTTTGATCATGTGTGATATTTTGATCCTACCTGGATCTTCATCAGACCTCTGTACTTGGCTCTCAGGTATTGTAGCTCTGATAAAAACAGCTTTTCTCTTCCTTTCTGTAAAAACCCTTCTCTCTGTTTTTATCCTCACTCAGTATTCATTGTCCATTTCTACCATGTCCTAGGTTTTTTTCTGTATCCACTGCGGAGTGCCAGTCCTAAACCAGACACCGCTGGATGCCTTACCTCACCCCATACCCCCAGCCCAGGATTGAAGGTGTCCCACCTGGGCAGAGTGCACACCCAAATTCCCCCTCTGGAGCCAGCTCAGGGCAAGAGGGTCCACAGAGGGCCACCCCGTGTGGTCTGTGGAGGATGTGGCTGTCAGAGGTTAGTCACCGTGCACAAGCACTGGCTCGCATTCTCTCACTGACTCCAGCTCCGGATTGACCCACAGCGTCTCCATCACCTCTCTACACACAGAAAACCTCCATCTTTTCCCAAAGTCCAGTATTTATACCATCCACCCACTGAGGCGCTGAGAGCTACTTGCTAGCCTCTAGCTTCTGTGTTAACATCTCCCTGTCTGCGCAGTTCCCACTCTCTCCTTCCCCCTTCTTTCCTCTTTCCTCTCCTCCGCTGTCTCAGGTAAGTGATTGGTCGATGCCTGACATACTTTCACACCCCCTTCTTACCCTCCACCCCCTCTTCTGCCCTCTTCCCAATCGGCACTCTCTTTCCAGCACCTGTCTCTCCCCTCCCGCTGGCTAACCTCCCAGGTAAACGATCGATCGACGCAAAACCCACCCTCTCCCTCCTTCCCGCTTTATCTCCCGCTGTGTCCTATGGCTTTTTATTCCTATGTGATGGTAGACCTGGGCTCATGTAGGGGTAGAAGCCACTAAACACACGGTGAGAGGTCAACGTGAAGACACCCGCGGCAGGGTCAGGAAGAGCCTCGCAGCCCAAACAGGGGCTCGTCCCCGCTCCTAACGACATCGAGCCGCTCATCTTACCAGGAGGCCTAGATTGAAAGTGCTCTTCAAAAAGGACTCACGTTAACTGCTGCGAAGGGGTGTGAATTGCTCTGTGACTGAACTCATTCTCATTTTCCTGCAGAGCAAAGAGCCATTTGCTCTCCCCCGTTGCTTTTGTAAGATTAAATAAGCATCTTGTTGCATTCATACCGAGGCTTTATGAAAGTGATTCATTTTTTAGGGGGGAAACATTCTGTAGGCGCACGGATTAGTGGCCAGAACGTTAAATGCTGGCATGTCGGACTCTCTCCCTGAAATAGCTGTGGACAGATTTGGCACTTTTATAAGGAGAATCGGTCATTTCACTGTGTGGAACAGAATGTGATGTCACTCCCTGTCATGCCTCATAGTCCTCTAATTACCATCCAGATCACTCTCTCAGCCCATTAAATTCCTATCTCAGGCTTATACCTCATGCACTTATTTCACATATACTTTACACTCTAATTGTATTTGCACCATACAAACCCTGTATTAATCTTTTGGCATACATATAAATCCTGAATGAAAAAAAAACTATTAATTCAGTTCAATACTTCAGTGTATGTATGATACATTTTATTTTTATGAGTCTAGGGTTCAAATGTATGTTACAGAAAGAAAAAGTAAAGAAAGGACCACAGTGATCTGTCTGTATCCATGTAGAGTTAAGCAATGCTGCCGCAGTGGAAGCTAAGTTAGACCTCATTGTTGCTTGTTTTTCTGCCTGGGAGAGAAAGCTGAATGCATAAATCTCTGACTTGAGTCATCATTTACCCCGGAGTATTATATCTCAAAGTTTCAGTATCATGAAATGAAAGGAACTGAAAATATCAGGAGCTTTGATTTTGAAAAACATGTTTTTTTTAGGCTGCTATAGTTGATATCTTCCTACCCTGCTGTGACTCCACCTGGTTTTCTCTCTCTGTTGCACAGAAACTAACTCCTCTCCTTTTCTCAGATATTTTTAGATATTTCTCTTGTATTTAAAAACGACAATAAAATACTATGAACTTCCTTTGTGCTCTGTTTTTTGTCCTCCAGTGTGTTATTTTGAACCCAGTACTCATATGCATGTACACATGTATGAGCACACAAAATAATGATCCTGTTATACAGCTGCAACAGGCCCGACTTCACCTGCCTGTACCATTATCGTACAAGTAGTGCGAGTGAGGATGCAAACCTCTATAATCATGCCTTCTGGCAATTAATAAATTGCTTTAAAATGCTTAGAAGAGACCAGAAATAGCAGCTGAGACCTGTGGTGACTCTGGATAACTCTACACTGGCTGCCTCCTACTCTGTGCAGCCCACAAACTGCAGATTCTTCATCAATAATGAAGTAAGAATCTGTCGCACCCTCACCACCTACTCAATCCTGCTGTCGGTCCAGGCCCCGCTGTCTCTTTTGTTCTTGTTTTGTTCTGCTTCCCTTTTGACTTATTCTGTTTGATTTGATGTTTTATTTTTTGTTTTTCCTTTGGATCTTGTTGCTAACTGTTGCGTACTTGGAAATGCACTTTGAGAATGCATTAAAAAGTCACTGTATAAATAAAATGGATTTATTTGGTTTTTATTTTTTCCACTGTGCTGTCGGGACTCCTGGCTGGCTGAGGCTGAGCTTGTAACCCCCACCACGACACTATCCCCCCTCCCCCAGGTCGATGCGGCTCGTTGTGAACCCAGCTGCTCAGCATCCCAGAACACGCCATTGTTTTGCCTCTGCTCACCTCGTTCCGCTGGCTGTTGATTGCTGCTTGCATTAAATCCAACACCCTGGTGCCAGCCTCCCGTACGCTGGAGAGTGAACTGGGTAGAAAAGCAATGATAACTCTTTTGATAAAAACATTAAATTGATCCATTTAAAATAAATGAATGAATGTTGAGACTCCAGAATGATATAAATGACTTGCAACAATACAAGTGTCTAGTGATAACTTTGTGTTTTTCAGATGAAGTACCAAAGATAAATATTTCTGAATAAACAGAGAAATGAAGAAAGTAGTCAGTAAATGAGGCATTGGTGTTGACAAAAAGGCATATTAAAAGCTACTAGTGCACTTTCTGAAAAAATTAATAAATATACAAGCTATGAAAACCAAGATAGTATGGTGTATGGGTTGTAATGGAAAATTGCCATGAGATGAGTGGTGAATGGTCCAGTGCCTCCACACTGTACCTGGCTACCTAGATAACAAAGTACAACTTCAGGTTGCTACAAGCTTGCTGGCTTTTGAGTTAGCCAGCACAACGGGAGTATATCCTCTTTATCCACAGACTCCATGCTCTGTGGGTCACTGCATGCTGTCCCTTCTCTTTCAAACAAAAGTGCCTGAAAAAGGAATTGATTGAAAGTGTGCTGAACGGTAAAATGTTCTCTGGCATGACCGTAATCAAACTTAATGTTATGTGGTTATCGGTCCAACTGTGACCAGGACTTTAATCTCCAGTCCATCGGTCACACACTACTCTCTGCACTCAGCAACCTACGGCAAGCTGTCAATTCCTTCCCATCACAGCCATACATGCAGAACTTTTCTCATTTATTTACTCCCCCAAGAGTGGTGGGTGATTGGCAATCCTTATGTGTTAACTCAAAACCCCACCTGATCAAATAATATCCTAGTTTGTGGAACCAGGACTTTCCTTATTCTTTGCTCCTAGTTGGACAGACAGACAGGCAGATTAGTCATTGATTATGCTATGTAGAAAAATGAAGGCTTTTCCACTAGGTGGTGTGAAAGTGCTGTCACAGTAGCAATTAGCTCTCATTGATGTAAAGGTGAGAAACACTGTTTCAATTTTGTAATCAATCCTGCTAATTTTCAGCGCTTAGACCTCTGTTATATCTGAATAAACCTTGAAATTCATGTAAAATCATCTGAAAGTGACCACAGAGCAGTTGGGCTCCTCTCAACCTTTGGCTCTGCTCAACACCAGCAATAAGGAAATGCGGAAAAGGTGAACCATTTTCTGAGAACATATTCACAAGCCATGAGGCATTTAGAACTCATGCCAAGCATAGACCTTACAAAACAGGGAATCGAAAATGGGATAATAGAGTCAATATCAAAGTTCGGCAGTCACACCCGTTCAAGTTCAGCTACCCTCAAAATGAATTTCCTTTTATCTTTCCACACAGTGACACACTTGACCTTGAGGTAATTTATGCTCATGGTATCAATCTTATTTAATTATACCATCCATTAGTTGCCAGGCAAGAAAATCCATTTTGTGTTCACTTAAGCATTTATTTGTTGAGAGGTATGTGTGGTCTGGGCCATTATTTTTACATTTCCTGCCCATCTGCGGTTTCTTAGCTGCAGCAACATGTTTTTTTGTGCTGGTACAAATTTCCATTTTTCTCCTGGAATTCTAACAAAGACTCAGAAGGGGTAAAATATATCTTCCCCAGTATTTAAAGACCCCTTTGACTGATTAGACATTTTTCAGCTCATATACTGGGGTTTGTCAATGATGTTGCACTAAGATCCAGGTCTGAAATGCACTTTTCTATGAGGATGTATATTTTGGTTATTTTGTAGTACCATGCAGTACTACATCACTACTCTCTGCTTCCTTCTTTCCAAGAAAACCAGGGGGTGAAATTTAGTGGAGGGGGTCCAAAGATGACAGAATTTTATATACATATTTATATACATATATATAATTGAGAATAATTTTGATCAGAAAAATGTTTTATTTCCGTGAGAGAAAAAATCTACTTCTGCAGATCATTCTCACTAGCTTGTGCCCTACCTCAGGGTTTGGGTCAGGTTGCAAAAATATTTTTCTCACAAAACAAATTTCATCATTATACCTAATTATGTTCAGATACATGATAATCTGGATTTACATTAGTTACAAATTTCAAATGTACACTTTTTTCATTGGTCACTTCAAATCAATGGATAATGTCACATTGGCAGGAAGTTGACAGAACCATATGGAAGTGACCAGGCCTGCTCCTTTAGATTCCTTCCCTCAGTGGTGCCATAAATTTGAATTGAATCAATGATATGTGTAATTGTATTGTTGTAACCATTTGTCGTGCCCTTGAAATGCTGGAGATAAGCTGATACTGCAGGACTATGTCTCAAAAGAGGCATCGGCAGGAGTCTGCAGGTCATTATCTCTTCCAATAAAGTCACATGATCTCTCTCTCTCGCTCTCGCTCTCCCTCTCGCTCTCTCACACCCTTTGTTTCTCTTTATGCTTTTATTGTGCAATTTATCAACTCACAGATGTTTTGTTCATATATTTTTGTCATCCTTCACAGCCAAGGGACCATATTAGACTCGGTGTCTGTGATCCACTTAATATGTAAACTGCAAGACACCCTGGGAAACTCCATACTTTTTCAAAATCGGTCAGTTGAAGGAGTATGAAATAATTCTTTCTTTAAAAAAAAAAAACACAAAAGAGAATAAGATCACTGAACATCCCAGATCTCGCACAGCAGGGGGTTGAACTTGTGGTCACTCATACGCCAGGACAGCAGCATCTCAGCGTGATGGTGGTTGAGCGTCCGGAGCTCGGTCAGCCGTCCGAGCAGGCGGGCGAAGTGCTGGGGCTCCCGGGGGTGGTGCAGCTTGCAGAATTTCCTCAGCACCTCCAGAACGAGTTCCTGAAGCCTCTCCACGGCCTCCTGGTCCTTCACATATGGCCGGTCTGCAGGGGACATGTGACACTCAAGGGTAGTATTACTTGTTGAGCAATGTTGTATTCCTGATATCTGGCTGTTCTTGAAAGATTTTTATTAATGTTGCTGTACATTCACTATGAGGGCCTATGATTGACAGCATCACTTTACCAGAGCTGTTGTTGAAGCCTCAGCTCAGCAAGAGCTGGCAGTAATAAACCACTTGAACCAACTCATTAGTTATGTTTCAAAAACATTAATCCATGCAGTTTTGTAATGACAATGTTCTGAGTCAGATGTGCAAGTACACATAGTGCTTCACATCAAGGTACATAACTGTGATGGGTAGTCTTATCTAGAGCCACTCACATAGTGAGTGTCAAGCTAGGTTCAGCAGTCTTAGAACATAACATATATACCTAATTATGGTGTCCAGTCTTCTCAGTACCTTTCATATAAGGTTTCTCACCAGCATGTCAATGTACGCCACAATGTCATTCGCAACGACTCAAGTGAAATGCTCAGTGTCACATTACCTTGTAGTTTACACACATTCTTGACTCTATTACTAAAAGAAGAGATCCCCTGATGAAGAGCATCAAGCTGTTATGTCATTCTCTGTCTGCACACGGTTTCTCCAAGGAATCTTTTGATTCTCTTATGACTGGGCCAGTGGGTCTCTTCATGATTGAACAGGATGTTGACAGCTGTTTTCTGTTTTTAGTTTACTAATACCTATGGGCACTGGATGGCTCATCTCATTCTCTTTGAATTTGTACAGATGAAAAACACACCAGAGAATCTGAAACGGTCCAGCTGAACTGATTATCCAAACACCAATCAACCTTTTCTGACACCTATGATGGAGGTCTCAAACCTGTAGGTAAGTTTCACTAATTTAACTATCACTCATTCAGCTAACTCAGCTGTACCATAACTCTGTAGAAAAGTCACATGCAGGCTCCCTTGAGTCTACACTCATCAGATATATGGGTGAACCTCAAGTTAGTTTTTTTTTCGAAATTCTGTCTTCAGATAACCATAGAAGTAAAACACGCTGCTGCAAAACATTGCACAATGTTCTGTAATTCAACATCTTGTTTCTAAGTCCATTCATGTGTTCTCCTGATGTTAAGCCCTCAGGATATTAATGAGTTTTATGAACAATTTTAAGGTGTGACACAGTACACAAATCAACATTTAATGTCCATCAACATGATTGTGCAAATGCCTTGCTGAAAATGAATCCTGACAAATTTCTGTAGAGCCATTTAAGTTTACGCTGGGCTAAAGGTCTGCATTGTGTCTGGGGCTGAAGTAGAAGGGGTCAGTTTACCTGGTGACAGAATAGTGACAGCTGTCAGCAGGGCCAGCTCCTCCTGCATCATCTGCAGCTCTCCAATGCTTTTATAGAAATTAAACATGGGGGTGATAAACTCCTCAGATATCCCTGAAACAGACAGATCCAGTCAGTCCCAGAGCTGGGATTCATCACACAGTCATAAAATCCATGATCGATCATTAATTTGTTCATCCAATTGACACATGATATTGTGAACGATCGCCTCCCTAGTGTTCAGCCAGCCAGCACTAGATTCCGTTAATGCATCCTTAATGTCAGGTCACATCTCCAAGTCCTTACAATTCATTTTAATCAAGCTCAGTCTTCAGGAAATAAATTTAGGCCTAATAAGCTCCAATATAATCTCACCAATTCATATCTCCTTTTTTATTGAAATTACTGAGGAAAATTGAACTATTTCTTTGGGACATTTCAAGGCGACAGGACATCTCACACAAACATCTCTTGGATCGTTTGTGGTGACTCTTTCATCTGAAAGCAGGCCTCTCTTGGGCTATTATTTCCTTGACTTCACTGCTTGTCTCACCTCTATATAGAATTGCACCAAATTATTTAAAATAGATTTTAATGAAATGCTGGTTTCACTTTTGGTCCAAGTTGTACCTATAATATCTCTATTATATATCAGAAAACTCCTGAAATATACCCAAAGTTAAGTGTTTTCCTGCCAAGAAAAGAGATAATAAAAGGTGGAACCACTTATTCTTTGATATATACAAGTCTTTCAGCTCCTTCTTCAAGCAGAATGCGTACCTGCTTTGAGTCACTTTCTGTTATCTGACTTCACAAGAAATGTTTTTCAGGCTAGACCACTTGGCAGAGAGCCATATGCCCCTTGTTTAGAGAAACTTTTGGTGTTACTTTTGCTTATTACTCTAAAAAGACCAGTTAAATGGATAAGTAAATGCATCAGGTTTCATAAACTACATTTCCAAAGAAATAATTAAGAGGTAGATATTTGATGCCTACCTCTTTGGCTGAATGCAGGCATACACATCTACCTAAGAGACACTGACACCTGCACCATAACTTTGATTGATATAGGCTAAGTAGAGACTGAACCTGCAGGGGCCCTACGCTGTGAAAGGTGAGCTCAGAAGCTTGGTAGTCGGAGAGGGCTTTGGTCCCCTCAGGCAACAGGCTTTCCCTTGCGCTGGATCCAGTCTTCCGAGACAGATATAATGTGTCATGGAAACGTAACTCGTAACATTGCAGATGTTACAAAACAAAACATAATTTAAAACAGACGACTAATGTGTTCGTAAGGACTAAGGTCTTATCAGAATTTGTCTCATATCTGAACCTGCTCCTTAATATCTAAAAGCTATCATTCAGTGCTGCATGTAAAGCCCTCTTATGGGGTGCACATACAAAGTATTGGATGTGATAAAATTCACCTTGTGTCAGACTTACAGAGAAGGCTGTAACATAGCAATATACCTGTCGAATCATATGAATGGTAATTTATTAATTTTATATAGTACTCATAAATTAGATAAGTACTCAGATTTATGCTAGATTGTGAGGCATAACTTGCTGACCCAACACACTGGAAACTACAAATATTTCTCTGTAGTTGTTTGTGACATGAAAAATTGAGCTTTAACATTTATTTCAGTTTCAATTACATGCTTTGTATAACAGTGTTAAATGCACTCAGTGTATAACTGAGCAGATCGGATATTTTGTAAAGTTACAGAGTACCCCAGGCTTTGTGTTTGCATGGAGAATAGCCCTTATTGACCTTACCGCTCTTGCGTATTCTGTCCTCCAGCACCTCTGTGTGACCATGGGGACGCTTTCTGGTGAACACTTGCGCTGATCGCAGGAACATGGCCTCCACCGCCGAGCCCTTCAGCAGAGCAATCTGATCCTCATGATCCAACGCCTGGAATCCTACCGAGAGCAAGGTAAAGAACGTGGTTAGGATGGGCAATAGATCAGTGGTTGCCTTTAACCAACTTGCAAAAAATAAATTGTCTCTATTAACCAGCCGGCATTGAATTGTTCTGCTCTTTGTGATAGGTGATTCTTTCCCCCTTAGTGCTATGTCTCTCCTGCTTTTAGGATAGATGTTTTTGGAATTTTCAGCACTTAATATCAGAGTGCCTATTAATAATTCTATGAGTCTTGCAAGTAGGGTGGCATTTATAATATAACGAAAAAATACCTCCCTTCAGTTATGGCAAACATGCCAGTCACGTATATTCCATATTCCTTCCTCAGGCGTTAAAGTGGAGTAGAGTCTACTGTACCCATAGGTCAAAATGAGTAGCACTATAATGCAATTCAGCCTGCATGCTGAGAACCACTCACTTCTTGCATTAAACAGGAAAGGGAAGCATAGTAATTTACTGTTCAGTATTATGAAAGCTCACATGCAGGGACTGAGTGATTCTTAAAACAACATGAGTAATTCCCAAAAACCATCTTATAGATGGTAGAGGTCTCTTGACTACAGAGTTTTACTAGTCAGTATTTGTTTCAAAAAAGGTTTCAAAACTAGTTGATTAGTCGTGCTTGGTCTTACATAACATATTGAATCTAAATAGGGGTTCTTTGCGTAGATGAAAATCACATTCATAAAATGAAATTAACAGCTCAAAAACTACACACATTTATATACGTATTGAAAATTACATTTGTGCAAGTTAAGCGAATGTTTTCACAGCAGTCTTCACAGACATAACTTCACACATTTCAAATTCTCAAATTAAATGAAAAAATAAATTGTGTTTTCAATGGAAAGAAAATTACATGTGCCTTTAAGGGGAAAATATTGATTGAATCTGGGTCTAACAGAATGTCTCTTAATATGTCTGCATGAAATAATAAACATGACACAGGGAACACAGCAAGGATATTTATCTCAGAGAAGGCTGTCACCTGGGATGTTTTTAATGAACTCCACCAGAACTTGGACGTGGCTGGTGGCCATCTCTGTCAATAAAAGGAAGTTTTCTTCTGTACTGAACTTCTCCTGAAGCTGAGAAAGCAACACAAATACACGAAATGACATCTACAATCATCACTGATGGCATTAAATCCCATACAATGAAATCTGGTGAACATGATAATTTGTTACCTAACTGGCATGGAAAACAGTGCTATTTGTATTGTTTATAAAATGATGCATGATATGGGTCATCAAAATTAAACTTGACTAGGAGAGGTCCAGTTATATACCTAGCCCCAGAGCTAAATGCATATCAATAGTATGCATTTAGAAAAGCATTTCACCGAGTGCCATCGTAAGAATAAGCCATACTTTATGGTTTGATTTACTGTATCTTAACCCATGTACTTAGGGGAAATTGATGCTTTTTTACATGCATAGTAGCATAATTAATTTAATGTGACAAACAAGGGTACATTAATTCGAAAATATGCAACACACTTCAAAAATCGGCAAGATTTATTCCCTAAATTAAGGTCCCTTTAGCATTTGGCAGGCAGGAGGTATTTGCCCTGTAATGAACCATTGAAGAGACATAATCACTATGAATGACTGGCTTCAGTTTTTGATTAAAGTGAAGGATTTGTCACATTAAATAAATTATGTTGGTATATGAATTTTTTGGGTTAATTTCTACTACGTTAATTAATATAACAGGGTTTGGCACCCCAGCCGTAGGACCTTCATCAAAAAAAAGGAAGACTACTTACAAGTTGTTTGGCCATGTCTTGTGGAATTCGATGTTTGTTATAAGCATCTAGAATGTAGTTCAGCAGGTTGAGCTGTTCCTGACTGAACTCAACTTTCCCCTGTAACAAAGAAAGCAAGAGTAATCAAATCATAGCCAAAATATTTTACATCAAGCCAAACCATTAGCATCATTTTTTTCAAACCTGAACAGTACTCTTTCATAATACTTTCTGAATACTAATCCACTGGAAATAGGAAGTTGTGTTTTTCCCTTGCGCTCACTCATACTTTTATCACAACAGTATCCTAAACTTAGAATATTGCTACCTTAGAGAGCTGAGTGGTGGAGGTGACCTGTTTAGCATCTCCGCAGTCCCCACCCTCTGTCTCCTCTCCCATGGGTTCTTCCGGAGAAGCCTTTGTGTTCTTCCGAAGCCTCTTGGACTTGCATTGAATCTCTGTCAACAAACCTGCAAGAGCAATGTGCATTTAAGAGCTAAAGGGTTTGTAACAGAATAACAAACACCCAACACTTTAATATATAAAAGTTAAATGCACCTGATGTATTTGTGCCTTCACAAAGTCACTACCATGGCTACTTAATCTCTTGTAGCACAGGCACTAACATTCTAATTATTGGATTCAATACTGGCAACATTCTCAGAACAACATTTCTCATCAAACGGTTGACCAGTAGGGGATCTACCCTGACAAATTAGAGCGTGTGTCTCATGCTCAAACTGCACCTCTGCAGTGGAGGTTTAAAGATCTGTTTCACCCAGCAACCTTATAGCACCTATAATCATATAAATAAAATAGGAAAAACCTTTTCAAAAATGACTTAAAATGTACTTTAAAGGCAGAAAATGGAGATAGGTCATGTCCCCCAGGCTTTGTGAGCCCTTGGAATTGTTTTTTTGGAAAAGGGCAAAAGACCTTGCAATATGCTTGATTATACAGATAAATGTTTTGCAAAAAATAACTGGAATCACAACAATTTTCCTGTCTGATTTTGTTTGTTTTGTGTCCAAAGTCTTTCCTTTAATGGTGGGAAATTTATAGATTTCTGTGCACCATTATTCACATTTAATTGTATTTTTCAATGGTGATTAACCCAATGTTTTTCAAGATAAGCTGACAAAATACGCAGCATTGAGCTCTTGTGGTTGGGGAAACTATGCCTTGAAGTTCATGTAAAGGCCATTAAATATGATATTGAAGGCAGGGGAACCTGTTTGGCCCAGGTGTGCACAGTGATGTTCTCCATTAGGGCAGCAGTTCTTTGGCAGAGGAATGACAGATACTTTATCACTTTATCAATTTGTAGTTTTTGCTTCTGGCAAAAAAATGTCTTAAAACCAAGTTAAGGGTGCCATCTTGTTGGATCCATCCCATTACTCTTGTAGGGCTTGGACACAAAGCTAGCTGTTGACTGATTTCTGAGCCTTAGATGCCATACACCATTCCACACTCTTCCAGCCTGACTGGAATCTGGTGAAATTAGCTTCCGTAGCATAACTGGCAGTTTGTCACACACAGAAGCTTGGATTATGCAAGACGCAGGAAGACTCTGGAATGGTGCCACTCAGCGCGGAGGCGGAGCCTGTGAACCTTCATTTACCTGTCAGCCTTCAACATTCAGTGGCCTTCACTCGCAGCGCCTCGATTTCCTGGTGTCTACTGTGCACTCGGTTACTCATTAATGCGCGCTTGAGCAACAGCAAGAGTGAAAAAGGTGATGAATTTAAAGCTTTTTACAATACTTCCGCACTCATTTCCAGTCAAAACGGTCAGAATAATCATCTCAGATTATATATTTTAACTCCATCTGTTAAAAGTATTGGTGTATTTCTGGATCTTTCAAGGTCATTGAGCTTACATTGTAACTGCTACCTAAATCCATGACAGGTCCTGTGGGAGATATCAGTATTTATGGGGGAATAAAACATGTTTAAGTGAGACTATGACGTACGTATGCATTGGCGTCAAGCCAGAGGTAACCCAGCCAGTGAAGCTCCACTCCAGTTTGGCACCAACACGTGGATACATGATGTCCTTACCTTAATTTAACAACCCTGTGAGTTACAAGGGGGTTAGCTAACCTCTAAGTGGTGACCTTGATTTTGAAGTTTTTGAGGCGAGTAGCAGGGGAACACACCTCAAACAGTTCAGAGCTGAAAGGCATTAGATTATATTCCTATTATTCATGCAAGCTTTCAACCACAAATGTATAGATTTTAGAGACCTAGAATTCTTGTGAATATGGAGTTCGAAAGACCATTGCACCATTAGAAAAATAGTCTATTACAGTTGGTTTGATTAAAATAGTTTAACACTGAGTTCTACATTGATGACAACCTTGATTACCCCCCACCCCCATCTACCATCCATAAGACCAAATTTCAGGTCTCCTTAAACCACAGTTCTCACCCTCTGATTGGCTGATTGAAGGCACAATGATGTAGTTTTAACTAAGGGGGCAACTATACTGTAACTGGACAGGTGGGTACACTGACAGTCCCCAGAAATGTAGGTGAGTATACTCTGTATACACTGCGTGTATCTCGTACATATGTGTGGAATATATTGCCAATGACCCCACTGGGGCACAGGATACTCACACTCTGCCAGCATGCCCATCTCTCTGCACTTCCTGAGTCTGCACTCCTGGCACTTCCTGCGCATGTACATGTCCATCTCGCAGTTCCCTCCACTCTTACACTTGTACACAGCGTTCTTTGTGATGCTCCTCCTGAAGAACCCTGTTGGGGAGAGCAAAGTGTAATCTTTATTAAAAAAAAAAATCATAAGACGTTTAGCAAGATCCCATTTGCATTGAACAGCTATTTGGTGAAGCAATGAAGGAAATGAACATGCCGCACTGAAAAAAGCTGAGGCAAAGAAAACTGTTTTTGTGAGTAAATTGAATCTATTTGACTTTTTCCACAGTGAGAAGAATATGCAAACAGGGAATATTCTAAATGCTGTTTTTTATCATGAATAAGCACAGAAGGCAAAAATAATACTTCACTTTGGTATGCTGTCATGAACTGAAAAACGGTGATAATGGCTCATACAGGGGTCACATTTTGTATAGAGGACTACCTAAAACCAGTTGTGTGTCAGTAAAATAAAGAGGCCCTTAACATTGGCTTTTAACAAATTGTCATTGATGATTGAAAAAGTGCCAATAATTTTTATTGTTGAATGGCAGAGAGAGGAGAGTAATATCCGTTTCTGGGTTTCATTCCAACTTCAGCTCTCAATTGTTTAATTAGATCAATCATTTATGTCATTTGACAATGTCGCCACATTCGTTTTTTTTTTTTTGACAAGCTTATGAATGACATCCAGAAACAGCTCTTGTGTCTGCAGATGAAATGTTTTAACATCTATGAGAAAACTGGCATTGGTGTGTGCAGCTAATTACCTAAATGAGCCAGAGTAATTGGTAGAGGCAAAAATGTGAATTCACAGGCCCATCCTCTGGCCTAGACTTTGACAAGCCATTAGCAGACTAGCACATCAGCAGGAAACTTTGTCCCTCCTGAGTATTCTTGGTGAAAAGTTGCACCTCATACATTCCTGCCGTGAGCGAGAGCTGTCAGCCAAAACACAAGCAGTACCCCGCCGTACTGTGCTGCTAGGAAAGCTAAGTGAAGATTTTACATGCACACATCTCCCAAAATGGCTATTGGTGTTTCCTTTAGCCAGTAATTTTCCACAATACAAAATGGTCTTCAGTAGCTGTGCCTAGTGGGGTATGAGAAATAGCTTAGTAAAAAATCCCAAAGTTTCTTTTCTTTCAGTATGACATGCCCTTACATAGGAGGTCAATCCCTTTCACTTCTCATGAGTGATGATATGTACCTCATGTTAGACCATTTCTCATAGAAAGGAATGTCTCTCACAATTTCACTGCCCTCATCTACAGAGCATTACTAATCTGCCAGACGATGGAGGACCATTGCATTAACCTTATACATAAGTCCAATACAAAATTAAGCTCCTCCTCTTTGATGTTTCTACTTTTTGTCCACTACCTCACACTAGCATATGATATTAGGAGAGTATATGAAAAAAGTATATATCATATCAATACTTTTAATTAAATGAGCATCCATGTCGCTCCTGAGCTGAAAACATATTTAGCTACAGGCAATATAAACAGCATGCTTTGCTGTCATGCGCTGGATTATTACATTTTTGCATTGGTATATTAGTACCCCTCACAGACCTTGAAGCCATTCTGTCACACACAGATATAAACTGTGAGCTTGTTCACATTGTTTATGAACTGCTACAGCCATTGTGCTTAAATATTCAGAACACATCTGGAAAAAAAAAAGTTTTAAGCAGTCTTTGTCAGTCCTCCCAGCCCTGTGGATTTTTATGAGATCTTTATCTCAGAATTTAAAAGGCTGTATGCATTACTTTGGGGCTGACTCTGATACTTTGAACAAGGTTTACTCTTATTCTTAGAGTCTTCTGCACTTATGTATTATTTTTAACTCTGACATTTTTATGAATATGGCCCTAGTATAACGTTGAACTACGACCTGTTGCATGTTGGTCTGTGCTATATTGGATAACCAGTTTGTTGTCATTATATACTTTATATCAGATATACTAAATTATTTGTATTACAAAAGCAATACATGTTGAGAGTCAGACAACAGCACCAGATGATTTACTTTTATTGTTTGATATTGTTGACTTGCTCTGTAAGATACACTTTTCCAGCAGAAGAATGACTAACAGAAAAAAAAAGAAAAACCAGCAAAAGAATCCAGATAAGTATGTGCAGTTGAAACTGTTTCAATTTAATTTTCAATTTATGAATACATAAAAGTACAAATTGAATTGTAACACCTGACAGGTTTAATGTGAAATAATATATCAATTAAAAGTATGAAAGAATTGTGTATAGCAGTCAATTACAATTAATGTGATTGCCTTTAACTGGGAAAATAGAAATAGAGAAGAATGTTTTTTGCAGTTGCAAAGTAGACTTGCAATTACAGCTCTACATAAAATAGCACAATGCATCCCATATTTCCTCCCAAGTAGACATAAAATTTATATTTTCATGAAGGCAGGTATTTGAATGATTCGTGAAAGTGTGTAATTGAATCATGGCAGATTTCCCCTTTGAAGTGTCGACATGCCTACCTTTGCATCCCTCACAGGTCAGTGCATTGTAATGGTACCCAGAGGCCTTGTCCCCACACACAACACATAGCTCCTCCCCTTTGACTCTCCCTGGCTGGGATCCTTGCCTTGGCCTCTTGCCCATGGGTACCGAGGTCTCCTCAATATCTGTTTCATAGCTGCTCTCTGTGGGCACTCTCCTCAGTTCATATATCCCAGGTGAGGAGAACCACTCCTCTGTGCATGGTGGGTAGTAGTTCTGATTGGAGAGGAATGGTGGGGAAGCCATGGGTGCCTCCATGGGGGAGTACTGCATTGTGGGATAGCTGGCAAAGGGCAGGACCTCCTGGTCCTGTAGCAGCGGGCTACCCTGATCCACCAGCAAATCTGTTCAAGGGGAAAGACAGTAAGAGAGAAAAGGAAGAGTGAATTGATTGACAGGAGGGCTTAAATCATGGATCTAGACAAACATCTGAAAATCCAGGGGCTCAAAGAGGTAGTGAGAAAAAACACAAAGTGCAGCAAGTGTGTGATGGAGTGAAGCCAAGGCATAGATCGGCCTGCTTTTGTTTAAATACCAGCCTACTGGTTTGACCTTTTTGTGTGTCCTGTGTTTCTAGTGACTTACATGCTGAAAAGTCAGGGTACAGACTTGGGTCCATTAAATGCTTACTGAACATAGATACCCATCCACTGATAGACTGTGGATGGATATCTATGTACCTGGTGTCATATAGTCTACCAGCTCTGTCTGACATTTTAGAATTTGTAGCTGTATAAAACCCTGTGAACCAGATTACTAGGCACATTTCTATTCATTCCTAAACAAGCCCTGCTCTTGTTAAGTAAATGAAATGTTATTAGTTATTGGTAGTAGCAGCAGTAGTAGTAGAAGTAGAAGTAGTATTAGAATTGTTATGACCATCATCATCTTTGTTGTTAGACATTTTATGATTAGCACCACTGTTCTTATTTAACACTGTCTTTAAACAAATGTTGTCACCTAAAAAAACAAAAAACATCATGCACCATTTTCAAACCTGAATACAAAACAACACAACATAAAACATGCTGAAAACCACATCAAATTTCATGGTTAAAGTGTGCTTCTCAGCCAGGGTCACTTGGGTATTTGTGGTAAAAGAGCTTTGATTGAACAGATTTCACAGAAACAGAACAGATTTAGAAAGTCGGGACACAGGTCCACAGAAGCTGCCAATCTGGTGTATAAGTCAGCACTCTCAGCCTTGAATGATATCGTCTACTCAACATTCCTGTCAAATAAAGTCTCTAATAATTAACCACAGGTTCTCACCAGCTATACCATGACAGAAGAAAATCGAACCCTCGCTTTCAAACCACAAACGATAATTACTGCAACCCTAGCGCTATTACCTCAAAAAGGGACAAAAATAGACCAATATATTTCAGATCAATAATCTCTCTGAAGTGAGAGTCTTGAAAGAAATCCACTCTGGTAGGCCACCAGATGAAAGATCAAGGCATTTTTAACAAGTTCACCAGAGCCCAGAATTTACAAGTGTTTTGTCTCTAATAACACAGTTTCTAAAAAGAAATCTGTCAGAAATGTAATCTCTCACAGACAATATTGTATTGAGCTGACAGTGGACAGAAATCTTTGCTTACGTATAGCAGATGTTACAGAAATTCTGATCGCCATGTTAAATACTGACCTCCAGAAGAGTTTTCCTGCACCATGGTCATCTCAACCCGCTACTTGTGCCTGATCCAATCACTCACTCCCTTTTTTATTCCCTTTAAGCCATCACACCTATAATTCGTTATTCTCTTTGTGAATCTGCAAAAAGCTCACCTGTATCTCACTCACCTACTTGCTTTCCTGGAACACCTTAGCACCAAACCGAGGTGTGCCAAGGAGGCCAAAGGTTGCCTAAATTACTGATTAACTTTATAGCCATTTTCAGTATAGCATGGATGGTTGTTTGCATATGGCAAGTGGCAGCTGTTCTCTTGAAGAATCTGAATCCTAGGTAGGAGAAAACCATTAGCAGGGGGTGGGCTTCAAATGCACCCTCCTCACCATAAGTTCATTAGTATCTTATCTTTTATTCGACATGTTGCATCCAGCTGAACAGAAAATACCAAGTGAGACCAATTGCTCAAATCACAGTTACATAGATACATATTACAGATACATATTTTAAATAATTGTTTACCACTAGTGATGTTAACATTTTAGCAAGTTAAGAATAAAGAGGGGATAAGACCCTTGATGGAAAACACTTCATTTACTGCTGTAATTGACATAAGATCAGTAATTGCTAATATAGCTGTCACATATATTAAAACTTAAATACTTCAGGGTGAGAGAAAACTTAGATTGCTATTTACTTTCACCTGGTTTGGAAAGATATGACTCCAAAATACCAATTACTATATGTGACAATGATAAAAAGCTAGTCTTATAGTGCTTTTAGACCTCTATTTACTTTGACTACACAATAAAAGTCTCACTATCTATAACTAAGCTGTTTTATACTATTACTATTTATACCATTAATATTGCTATTACTCCTGCTATTAATGAGATTAGGCAACCTGGTACCGTTATTAAATGAACAGGACCACATCACATGTGTGACAGTTGTACTGCCATGTTAGAATAGGCAAAAGATGGTCCAATGTAAAACAATAAAATGATCCCATAAAAGATGAAACCTCACATTTACTTTCTCTGACATGACTATGAAGAAACAAAAGCAACATGAGATACTATTTGTGAGGAGGCTTTGTGAATATTTCTCAACACATTAATCAAATATGTGGCATCCTTGTTAATCAAGCAAAATACAGAAAACCAATGATTGAGACCTGAGACCAATGACTAGTGATTTCAGCCTCCTCTTTTTATGTTCACAAATGACTACTGAATTGAATTGATAATTGAATTTTGATTGAATTACTAATTCATGCATACAATTTAATTTGTTTAATTTCCCCTTAGGGGCTCTGCAAAATCAGGGACTGTAATTGAAAAAAAAAAACATGCTTCCCATAATGCTTCTGTCATCATCTTTCAAATGCAGAGCATTTAATTTAAGCCATGAATGTCTGCCCTGTTTCACATTATAGTCACTTCACCAAGGCAGCGTGGCTGCACAGTGAAAATAATGACATTGAAATGAAGATTGCATTACACATGTTACATAGCCTACACACAGTGTGCTACATAGGTAGTTATTGGTGAGTGAGTAATGCTAATCACCAAGAACAAATAAGCACAGAAAGACAGAGGAAATTCAAAGAAATGTTAAAGGAGATTGCCTCTTTATACTTTACAAGACTAGCCTGCTCATAACGCAGGATCAAAGCGCTCACACTGCTGTCAGCCCAACAGTGGGAGACTGTATATTTATGCATGGCACTCCATCAAAGGGCCACCCGGGTTGTGAATTCCTGGCCTATCAGACTCCATCGTCTGCAAGTAAGTCTGACTTCAAAAGAACATAAGGAGACCAGAAAACCATAAGGTCAATATTCTATGCATAAATTCTCCTTAAATCTTGGCTGACAGTGGAGCAGTACTGAAAGGGGGTTTACAAGTACTGTCTTGTGATTCATCAAACTGTGTAACCTGTGTCACTTTTTCTCTCAAGCAAACACTTACCCTTCTTGATTGAGACTGGCACTAACAAGTGAGAAAACCAAACCAACACCCATATACCTACTTAGGTCTGAGTGGTTCCATTGATCAACCCATTTGGACCTCCTTGTATTTCATCTTAACTAATAAAAGCCTGGGATGCAGGAGGGGACATTTTAATAGTTTTTTTTTTGCTTGCTTGACCCCAGCCGGTCTTTTGTAGTTCCATTATAACTGGATCGTACTACAGTCAGTTCTATAATTACTATACTTGGAGTGAATGACATTTGCTCCATTAGAAGTAGAATTCATTATCCCTTGCTGATTCTGCTGGGTTGAGATGGTGTTGATAACCGGTATTAGAAAAAGTATAATGCATGGCAATGAAGTAGTTCCAGCAAGTGGCCTTATCATGATTCTAAATCAATATGCATGTCCATTCAACAGAGACATGAGCCAGCATCAGAAATATGATTCGGCCTGGTTTTGAGCAACACAGTGAATATATAAACATATGTAATGGATCCAGAGGCTTACCAAAGTAGGAGCTCTCGGATAAGGGGAAGGCATCGTTGGGAGGGATCGGCAGCTGCCCCACCACGTTGATGTCTGGGACCATCCACTCATTCATCCAGGTGACTTTATCTGGGCCGGCACTGAGAACAGAACCTGTGCACAGTGCCCAAAGAGGGACATCTTATGAACCGAGCCCAGCATGTCTGCTCACATTCACAGCTTTGCTCTACCAAGTTCTGTTCATTTAACAGTCTCTCTAATCCACAAAAATATACACACTAAAGTACACATACACATGCAATAGATTTAAAACAGAAGCAGGAAGAATAGGAATCTATTAGATCCAGTAACATCGATGTGTACTATATAATAATTTTTTAAAAATTGTATTTAACAGTGAAAGCTGGAAAAGAAAAACATGCAGAGAAACACAAATCCAACACAATAGAGCATCATAACACTCTCACCTGACCTAAGTCATGACTTTAGTGCATGCACTGCTTTGGTAAATACTTTTGGGTTTCCCGTACCTCTCGTAATTTCATTTCACACTAAATGTGTTCCCTACACAGCGGCTTATTCAAATTCTTCTGGATGGAATCATCAAAGTCATCAATCTTTCCCCCTCACCCTCTATCTCTGTCTCTTTCTATTCAGTCTGAGAGAATGAGGCACAAAACGAGAAAACCTTTCCCAGGGCTGCGGAGTTCAAAATGTGAGCCATCAAACTGGCATGCTACCTGACCACATCCATCAAATTAATGCCCTCGACCTGTTGAGCTGGCATTCTACCTGGCAACAGCTGCCCAGTTCATACCTGAGAAAAACATATTAATTTTGCACAATGTGTTGTCTTGACACTTGTTCTGAATGAGCCATCCAATTGTAATCTGTTAAGATGTGTAAATTTGGAGAGGTTATTGCAGGGAATAAACTAATTATTTCCAGGAAAATGTAAGGCCTGTGAAATATTCAGTACATGCCTGTCATTGAGGGTACAAATGCTATTTTTTGCAATTTATGGCTGTTGTATATTGCTTTCTTTTGAGCAACAGTCAGATCCTTATTCTTAGAACCAGCTCTACATTGTATAAGTATAGTTTTTTGCATCAAATGAACATAATGTCAGCAGCTTCCTCACACATTCTAAATCGAAAATATTTGACTGACATTTTGAACTCCTCAGAAATGCAAATATGAATATGCAGTAAATAGTAACTGCACATGAGAATTATATTTTACATTGGCAGAAAGGTGGCTTTACCCTGGGAGTAGAGTGTTCATGATGCGCTTTAATTTCACCACGTATTTTATTTATTATAATGGATAGTTATTTTCAGTTGCTATTGCCATGGAACTATCATTACAGTCTAAGCATATGATGATGAAGTTGTGACAGAATGAAAGATTTATTACTGTAATCACAAATTACATAAATCCATACTAATCAGAGAGGCATCGCTCAATGCACATATTTATTTACAATCACCTGAGAGACACTTGAATGTTATTTAAAACTTTATATGATATTTAAAATGGCAAAAGATGGAGTGTTTTATAGCTCTGGTAAATTATGTCTGAATGAAAGCACAGCCCTACAACAATAACTCAGTGAGTCTCACAAACAGCAATGACAGAAAAACAGCAAAGACATGCCAACTCTACACATTTCACAAGTTATTTAAATGGGTCTTTGTGGGTGACTCTTTTTTATCGATCTTAAACAATCTGGGAAAGCTTTTCATTTGGCACCACTCAGTCAACAAACTGTCATTCTATTTGTGTTGCTTTCTCACTAATCCTTCCGCTTTTTAATTGGCTGAGTCGATCAGTCTTTGACAACGGCCTCGAGATTTGACGTGCTAAATTTTGAAGATGCAGGCATCACACATTGGAAAAGTGGAGGTTAAAATCAGGACGATTGTGTTCTGCAGCTGACTTGTCTGCAAGAAATGTTTTGATCTTAGCTAGCCCTCAGGTCAGAGAATTTCTCTCATGACTATGCAAAAACCAGTTTTCGGCCTTGCTATCAGAGTATGCCTAAGTGGAAATCCTTGTTAAAATTTTTGTGTAGTTTCAACCAAATTCTTATGAATACACTCAAGAAATTGTAATGAACATGCTCCTAGGCATGAAAACACAGTGGTTTCACATTGTTTGACATTCAAAATGGAATACATTATTTCTTAATGAAATGGTGGGTCTGTTTTCTTATTGTAGTTATGTGTGTGCTATCTCAGTCTGAACTCAGTCTGACATGTAACTGGATAAATAATGCAATTTTTTTTTTTATAAATAAACTAGAGCTATCAGTGAAATGATAAGAAACACATATGTCGATAGCAGCGAACTGGTAAAGAACCCTGCAGTTCAATATTGAGACAACATGTTGTGTTGTGGTTAGAGAACTGGACTCTGGACCTTGGGCTGTAAGTTAAATCATAGGCAAGACACTGTACTGCTGTTCCACCATCAAACAACTGAACACAATCTTGGGAGCCTTGTTGCCCTCTTTTCTAAAGAGCCGTAAAGACGACAATAGAAAATAAGACCATCCGGCAACCATTTGTTAGAGTCTTCATTAAATCCATTCTGATGCTGTGACGAGAGACTCTCTTCAACTCATTCCCCCTGACTTGAAATTGACGGCCTTCACTGGTTATAGACTGTCACGACTGGACTCCGATCGAATCATCCAGCGAACTCATTCCACTCTTGGGAGTTGAGTCGTTGGAGAGACTTCTCACATGCTACATCTATAAGGTAAGTTAGACTTGAGGCCTTTACCTGTGCCTTCTCTGGTAGTGTCTGTCCCCCTCCCCACCGAAGGTGAAGCTTGAAGTCCAGCTACTCCTGGTCCTCGTCCCTGTCCCGTCTACTCTCCCTGTTGTTTTAGCTTTTAGCGCCTTAGCTGTTTGCCAGAGTGCCCCGGCTCCTCTCACCAGGGGTTCCACTGAGGCTGATGCCTGGCTGGGGTCACGGTGAAAGGGGACAGTAGTTACTAATTAAACTGTCCTGTTCCTCTCTCAGAGCCCAAAGCTGGAGACGAGGAGCAGCTCTAACCTATCTAATTGGAAAATGACCATCCACTCCACCCCCACCAACGACACACACACACACACACACACACACACATATATATACCCCTTACAGATGAAGGGACCAAGGAGGAAAAACAACAAGCAAATTTTTACATTTACTCATTTAAACATGATTTATCTTTATGCTGAGAGCATACCTGAGTATATGCGTGTGCATGTGCGTAGGAGTAAGGTCATGGAAACAGACAGATAAATGAAGTACACCCACAACTCTCTATTTGGCAAAGAGATTAAAAGAAAATACATTATTAAGCTACTGTTTTGAAATGCTGGTTTTCAACATATTTTTTTTATATGTGGGAGTGTTTAATTTATCTTTGTCTGCAAGATTATTTTCTGTAAAATAAGTATGTTGAAGATGAATTTATTTTCAGACCTAAAACTAAGAAAGAGAAATTTCTTACTTTTGATGGTCTTATGTTGACCGGTATTCAGTGCTGTGAAAGGTTTCACAGCAGAGTTCATCATGATTCATTGAAATGAATAAGCTTATTTACCAGCATTCAGCAGCAGAATAATACAGGTTTCACACAGAGTATTTTACTCATTCATAAACCTTCATAACTACTTCACAACTAGTAACCTATCTTGTATCATTTACAATCATTCAGTCTAATTTCTGTGAACTTTGGGGTCATTGGGAATAATCGGCTATGACTGTTTACATGTTACAGTAAGTGAGGTCAAATTTAATCATTACTAATGGTTATGAGTGCTACTATGGCATATTATGTGGTACTTAGTAAGGCATAATGAACATGCTTCTCATACTTCTACAAGATGATATCACAAAATCAAAATATCAAATAAGAAATGAATCATCAATGTAGGTGCTGATATATGTCTCTCGCAATATGTCCACACCTAAGTTTGAAAGTAATCTTGTTATTTCAAGATAGGTACAATGTTATTACATTAATCTCAAAACCCTACCATACAAATATTATTTCTGCTGTGCAGACATGGTTCACCAGCACCGTGCAAGTTTTTTTCCACACTTCACAAACTCTCTCACGCCTCACAGTTTCCAGGAATTTTTAATGTGACTATTTGTTTCTGCAGGTACCCAGCTGCTTATAGCTCTTAAATGCGTTTTCACACAACTGATTGAGAGCCCGTAGACAGACTCTTCTGTCATGTGGGATGAAGAGACTCACAGAAGAGCTGGAGAGATGGAAAAAAGAGAGAGCATCACACAAGGCATACAAGGGCCACACGAGAGCCCAAATCTGCTCCACTCCTTCACCTGTCACTCATTTATCTGGGTTTCTCTTAGCAACGGCTCCTAATTCTGGAAAGGGAATGTGATTTTAAGCAGGCCTTGGGGATGATTTCCAAGTGAATTAAGCGTCCTGAGCTCACTCTGTCTGTCTTTGAGCTGGAAAGAGTTTTTACCAGTGATCACAAATCGGACACCTTGGGGAAATCCACACAAAGTTAATGTTGAGGAAACTTTTTCAGATTTAATTTTCACTCACTCACTGTGTCAGTCGGTGTGACTCACCGCGCTCATTAAAGTTCCCATGGCGGCTAGGGATCTTGGCCAAATTCCCAGTCTGGCTCCCTCAATCTGGCTGTCTAATCATCCCCCAGTTTAATTGGCTAAATAAATCCCTCCCTTTCTGCCTCTGATGTGCTGTGGTGTGTGGCAAGGGTTCTGGTGCAAAATGGCCGCCACACATCGAGCAGGTGGTTGATTTGAGTGCCACACTCTGACTGTTACTTGACATGAGTCACCTTCCTCACTGTATTCAAAGTATTCATTCCATGAAAAGAGCTCTAAAAATGATAAATTTGTCCCCCAATACTAAAATTTCAGGCTGTTATCGCTATGCAATTAAAGACAGAACTATAATCAGTTAAACTTGTATATGTTCCAAAAATGGTTGTTAACTGTTCTTTATGAAGCCCCGCTACTTTTGTTCCAGAAACATATTTTAAGATGTGTAGACAGCAGAACAATGGATATCTCAAGATTTCCCCGTCCATAATCAAGGCAGGTCCCAGCAAAGAAGATGAATATTCACTTTATACTTCCTCTGAGCAGTTATCTCCTGCGAACAAAGGAATAAAGGTGTCACTTGGCTCAGGGATTTTATCACTGCAGATTCAGCATCAGAAAGATGCAATATCTGGCCTGTAACACATCAAAGGCATCAATCGCAGACTTCAATCACTCTGCTCACAGTTGAAATATTATGTGTCTATCTGTCTACATAGATAGATAGATAGATAGATAGACAGATAGGTAAGTGGATGGATAGATAGATATTCCTCTTACAGTGTGGATCATTAACACTGCCTGAAATGCATTGAAAACATCTGGTTTATCATTGACTAGGTGTTGCTCCAGCTCAAAAAGCAGCCCTCTGAGTCAATAGACAGCACCCTGAAATAAACAAAACCTTTGCCATCGGCTGCTTTCCCCTGTGGCCACACTGGCATCTGACGATTCGCCAGGGTACAGGGGCGGCCTGTGCATGTGACCCAAAACCGTACCCTCCCCCGGGGGTGGAGTTCTCTGCCCTGTTCGGGGCATCTATCCTCACACAAGGTCTCCACATGTGTACGTCATTACGATAATGACTCTGTTGCTTACTGCAATTTGTCGTAATTTGCACTGACAGAACCACTGCTGCTCCCAAACCTTTTAAACGTTAATGGGAACTTTCTATTCAATGAGCACCTGATTAATCAGATCATTATGGTGACATGATATCAGGGAGCGCTATATTCGGTATCTCATAGGTTTAGGACTCAGGATTAGATCTTTTCTCTTTGTGGTGGATGAGATTTGCATATTCTCACAGGACAGGCTGTTATGGCCATTGTTATTGTTATTACAAAATCATTTTGTACTGAACTGTGTTGGATATTATGCTGCAGACACAAGTTAACACAGGAGTCAACCTTTATATGAGTCTTCTAGGTAGTCTACTGGAGTAAACCATGTATTTTATATTAAATATATATAAAGTATATATTAATCAATCATATGTACAGACAATAGAAAGGCAATGAACAGATGCTTATTCACCAACACACCAGCCTGCTGGGAACAACACAGTGCCAGATTGTATTGTTATTGGGTCCCATCAATACATGGGAAGAGTGCCTTCACAGGATTGGCCACCCAGAAGACTGTTTCTTATTTTTATCCACATTTATTCAGATAATCCATTTTGATAATTTTTTCAATTTGGATTTAGCAGCTGTATCTCTTGAGCAGGTGTAGCCAACCTCGGTCCAGGAGAGCTACAAAGTCTACAAAGTTTTCATTTTTGCCTTAGAATCAGCGACCAAATTGGACCCAAGAAACCAGGAAGGGTGAGTTAACTATGTGATCATCTTAATTTATCAGTTAAGTACTGAGTAACAAAATTCTGAACACCCGTAGTTCTCCCAGACCAGGGTTAGACACCCCTCCACTAGAGAACTGCTTAGTCCCATGTACCCATGGAGTTCTCCACAGTGCTCCTTATTGAATGTGAATATAATGCAAAGCTTTCCCTGGGAGTCCAGAGTAAAATATGAAGCACTTACTGAGAGAGGTGAGAATATTTGTATATTTTGGGCAGGGGATCTTGCATATAAAGAACTGAAGTTATAGAGACCTTCTTAACAGTGAATAATATTGGACTTCAGGATACATTAACAAGTGGCAGTGAACAACCTCCTTGGGTTGCCTGCAGCATACGGAGTCTTTGCCCAGCCAACCCAGGGCAGCCCATTCTAGTTCCCCCACTGTGCTGATGTCACAGCAGCAAATGTGTTTGAAAAATGTGGAAGGTATGGGAGCAACAGTTCAGAGGAAATAGCTTTCAACCTCATTAATGCACTGTATATTCATCATTGTGTGTAATTCGGTCACCATCTCATATGGTCCAGCTATTTTAATTGACATAAGGTAGGAGCGGGATATTGTTAACCCATTTTCCAAAATTTGAATGCTATAATTGCAACAGATCAGTATACATTTCAATCAAGTAATGTAACGTATTTTCCACGCGCAATAAGGTCGCAAGGCTCATGACTAAGATGATTGGCAACTGTTTTTCAATTATCGCTATCACGATATGAACCTCTTAGGAATATTTGAAGGTCATGGACGTTAAGAATTATGGAAACGGCTCAGAGCACATTAATGTTTAGTTGCTGTATAAGAATATGGCTAACAAACATGTGCACCTGCCGAGTATAATTTTGTTGAAAAAATCAGGTCACATTAACATGTGGCATATTAAGGTTCTTGCAACGAGCAATCCAATGGATGGATAAAGAATATATTCAATATACAATGTAGTGATAAGAATCAAGTGTTATCATCTCAGTGCCAAAACGCGCAAGTTGTCTCTGAAATACGCTTCGTTTAAATGGTATAACATCATCTATTTTGATTTTATGCGATGGTTTAAAAAAAAGGTAGTTACCAAAGTAAGGTATGAAACATGTGTAATTAATATCCAGTAGCACTGTTGCATTTAAATGATTTAGATCTATACATAATACAGTTTAAATGTGAAACGTAATTATAAACTGATTTCAGACGCGGTGCCAATTCTGTGAAAGAGCTCTCGCTCCATCTTGTGGACACTCATTTTCTACAGGAAACAAAAATGACAATAATACTTCCCGATTTACTTTAAATACTGACGAGTACTCCAGGCTGTTTAAGGGGGATGGGGCGTGGTTTCGCGTCGTTTGAGTGCGGTTTTATATTCCCTTCCAGGCTGATAGAAAACATGCACATACATTTTCCCCGTTAGATGTTAATTCCCCAAATGAAAGAAGAATAGTTTGCAGTAATACTGTGTTGCATTGCGTCATCCGTGAGGCTGGTGACATTTCAAGTGCTCAATAACTGATTTTCTCTCTGAACACTGGATTGTTAGTCGAATGTTAGATGGTTTTTCCATTGTGTTAGTTATTGATTGTTGGAAAGATGTTGTGTATGACACCGTGAAGTGCAGCAATTGATATCAGCGTTTAGCCACTTGGTACCGGACTTGCTACTGCGTTTCAAATGCTCCACTTCCCCTGCTCTTTCCTATTTCCTTGTCTACTTCCCCTCATCATTTCTGAAATGACACAATGATGTAACAGGAGGAAACTGGACATTTTATGGACTCCTGCATCACATAAAGCGTAACCTAGTAGCCGAGGCTATTTTTCCGGTAGTTGTGGATGGCATATGATGAATAATGAAATTATAAAAATATATATCTCCCAAGTTATTGATTGTACGTTATAATTCGCTCATATCAAGGTTTCTTAGTTTGATTTCACATCAATCCAGCAGAGGACTGTTCCCGAAGATCTCGAGAAACCTTAAAAAGGCAGTCAGCCACAGCACAGATCATCCAAAGGCGCTCTGGGGCACATATTCTGTAAAATATAAAACTACGAAGGATAATATATAACCAGCTGTGAAACATCTCGCACCGACTGCAGAGGTTATTTTATTTAGCATAAATCGAATGGAGTTGTATTAATGTTACAACACACCATAGAATATGGAATAAAGTGTATATTTCAAACATAGCCTTCTAGATTTCAAAGATCATAAATGTTATGTAGGAAATAGTTACAGGTGTGCACATAATTTAGGATATTTGCGAGATATGGGGTGTTTGCGAAATAGTCTACGTAGATGTGCTTGATAACTTGCTATTCTACAACAATTTAACAGCGTTTAAATTCATAAACGCAAACACTTCTTGCAAGGTATTGTTCGTCTGTATTCCCAGGTGAGATACATGCTTGCCTCGTAGAATGACAACAATCAACTTGACAAATAACCTACTACGGCATCTGTCCTACCCTTCACTGGCTGACCAACCTATCGCGTGAATTGCCGTTCTTCTCGGGTGATTTGAGTGAATGACGGCGGCTATGTTGGTGATTAGAGTGGTGGCGGTGGAGGAGGAGGGGGCAATTCAGTTCTTCCGCATTCTCCCGGAGTCTGACCCCCTTGTCCTGCTTGGATGACACCGTGTAAATATGTCTTTGTATAATTCCCTCTACCCACCTTAAAATAAACCACAATCCAAAAACTCAACCATACAAACACAGCCTCTCAACATTTCTCTCAACACAACATTTACTACCTCCACATGCATTGCAGTTCGGAGGCCGGGAGAACCAGTTCCTTGAACCATGTCGACGGGGGATTCAGCGGCTGGTGGCGGTGACAGAGCTACTGGAGGACATACAGGTATAGCTTGTGAACGCTCATATCGCAGAACTCGGTTATTTCTTGTGCCGTTGTAATGAATATTACAGTTGCTGTACGCCGGGAGGAGAGAGAGAGCTATTTTGCTTGTACACTTCCTTTTACTTGTTTGTAATCTGTTCATCGCGAAAATAGGTCAGTAGTTCAGTAGACCAAACTCTCTTAGTATTTTCGGAGACAATCGACTAATAAATACAAGAAATCCAAAACTATAATATTATTTACACAGCAATGGCATTCTGCTGCCTTTGTAGACATGAGCCTTAATGTATTGGAGTACTGGAAGATCATAGTCAAATCAGTCCTATAGGTGCTATGACTAGGCCTATGTGTAGCGTACATGAAGCCCATAAGTCGTGAGTACAGTATGTTAAACATCACGTATGTCCTTAACTTTTACAATATTGTAGGATTCTTTGGAATGATTGAAAAGAGAAATGTTGGGTTATAGGCGATGTCCAATCGGTTAGACTTTTGTTATTTTGTCGCAGTATCCATGGTGGAGTTTCATAACTGCTTTGCATTGTTTTTACTTTTGTTAGCTGCTTAATAGTTGCATTCTTCTTTGATCGAAATTCGCCTTTATTGGCTTGAAAAACGTCATTAGCTACACAGTATTTATTGATTAATATATTAAATAATCAATATAATCACTTTTTTAGTTTTATATTTCTCTTTAATTTGAATGTTGGCTATCTGGATAACAGTGCTTAGAAGTAGGTCAGTGACAAATTGTGTTACAGTAGAATTTCATTTTGGTGAAGGTATTGAAATGTTTCCAATATTTTATGGTAGGGTTGAGGGAATAGAAGTAATTTTTCTCACAGATATTAACACTGTATATCTGGTTTACAAAAACAATACACTGCATTTGAAAAGGCTACCAGCATTTTTATATAAAAACTATATTCTTCAAAAGTTGGTCTTTTTGGCATGGATTACAGTGTATAAAACTTGGTGTGGCACTGATCACATTTACCAAAATATTTTGATCCAAATAGTTTGAAGTGTTTACTGCTATATTTCCTAAAGTGTTTTGTAAAATAAGGCTGTTTTGGGTCTTATATAATGTTCGATATGAAACTGATAATTTGTCGGTTATACAATATGTAGGTCAGACTTGCCTTGACACAGATATTCAATGACCACCTCCGATGAATGCTTAAGCTATCATTTTAACGTAATAAGATCCAGAAATTAATCCTAAATGGCCAGAGTATGAATCTTGAATGAATGAGTGCCAAGAGTGAGAACTGCCTGCATAAATTCAGAAAACGGTGACTAAAATGAAACTGCTTCTTTCAAAGTTAACCATTTAATAAGGCCATGTAGAAAATAGTTTGGATTGCACCTGTAGAATATTCTAGTGGCTGGAACCCTGCCCAAAACCTGTAATGGTGATATATTTTTCTTTACTCTTTGTTTTTTTAACAGGTAAATTGTGTTCTTTTTTTGTGACTCTTTTTGTAGGAATGAACTATGACATGGATCAGTAAATCAAACTGAAATTATGTGTCAGAAAATTCAGGCACTTTTGTAGTGCTATACTTTTTTAGTTGTTGTTTTGCTCCATTAGAAGTCACATTATATTTATGCCTCTAATAAATTCTATCCATGTGGTATATGTGTTGAGTCTTGTGAGTATGTAAAACTTGCATGATATCAGACCTAACACCATGTGTGGGGTGTCCAGAAAGCGTAAGGTATTCCCTGTTTCTGGTATAGTGCCAATAAGTTGGGGGAGCAGTTTTAATTAAGGTCATAACATGTTAAGTCACTCTAACTCTAACTTAAGAAAATACCATTCAATGATTTTCATCAACACTAACATGTCATCAGTGTCTGCAAAGTATGCTAGTTCCTCTCAGTGAACTGCAGCTCTCTGACTTAAGTGGATATGCAGATATATGAGTAGTGTGGAATGCAAACTATGTGGGAAAAGGATCTGTGCCAAGAGAACAATCAATCACCGTGTATAGAACCATATGTAATATGTGCTGAAGAGTCAGACTCTACATTACCATGTAAATTGTGCATTTACAGTTCATTAGGAGATGGAGTGAACAGAAATTGTGGCCTTTTTGTGAATATTTCCTCCTTTTTTCAGCAAATGATTTGCTTGTTGTTGTTACATGCTCTATTGTTGTTAGCAATAGCATCATTAGCATATTCACCTCAGTGGTGAACAATTTTTTTTTTGTGAAGTAACCAAGTGAAACACTTGCTAAGTAGTGAGTTTTCACTGTGCTTTGACTTTCTGTGTTGTTAGAGAGTTGTGTATGTATGTGTGTTTGTTGTAGGGGAGGTACCAGTGGAGGAGGGCCAGGACTCAGCAGCTGGTATGGCCTCTGGCTCCCTGGGAGGGGAACTGGCCAGGAAGCGCAAGGGAAGCACTGACACGCAGTAAGTACAGACCAGCCAGAGCATGGTGACAGTGTTGATACTGACAGGAGGTGTGTTCACTGAGAGAGTTAGCTGTGTATGCAAGGCTGACATAAGCTGTCTCACTTGTGCGTGTCTGTGTTTTAGAGAGACAGCTACATGTTGTGTGTAATTAACAGAGGAACTGTGTGGGTGTGTGTTTGAGAGCAAAGCTTGTGGTTAAGTATTTGTGTTTGTGTGTGTTGTCTGTATACAGTATGACAATGTCACAATACACATTATATCTACTAGGTAAACAAATAAACTAGACTATTTGCAGACACCTTTAAAACCAGGTTTTTTTTTTTTTGCCTTGTACTTACAGAGATGCTGCTGATGTAGATATGGAGGATGAGCTAGATAGGTATCGTATACACTGTAATTACATTTTCTATGTTTAGTGCTTTTGAGCTGCCTTCAACCTTTATGTTTTTATGTGCCATTGTATGCGTTTCTAAATTTTTCTATTGATTTACTTGTTCGAAGGTCTGAAGGGGATGACCAACAAGTGAAGGTTAAATGTTTCAGGTAAACTCCTTTTTTTACATTTTCAAAATTGTGAAACCACACTAATGTACAACTGAAAACTTAACCAGTATGTTCCTGAGATCATGTGTGGGGTTGAACGTGTACGTCATGCAGGGAGCCTCACAGCCAGATCGAGAAGCGGAGGCGGGACAAGATGAACAGTCTGATGGACGAGCTGTCGGCCATGATCCCGTCCTGCAGCCCTGTGTCACGGCGACTGGACAAGCTGACCGTGCTCCGCATGGCCGTGCAGCACCTGCGCTCCCTCAGGGGTAGGCCCATCTTCACAATCATGTGTTTCGCTGTTCTTGATTCCTGTAATTACAGGTGATCTACTATACCTGAATTTCCTTGTGGTTTTCCATAAATTTCCGTTGGCAGGTGCCAGTGGCTCCTTTGCAGAAGCCAGCTATCGGCCTTCATTCCTGCCGCAAGATGAGCTCAAACATCTGGTGCTCAGGGTGAGAACATTGATCCGATGGGTTCACATGTAGGGTGGTTGATGGGAGGAATAGCTTTCCAGGTAACTGAAGCAGAGACGAGCGGGCGCTTAAAATCAAACTTTACACAGAGCTGGATATTCTGTGGTGCAGTGGTTCTCAGACTCTCTCGAGTACCTTCATTGTACACTTGTTGAAGCTACTAATTTATGGAAAACGAAGAGTACAATAACTGGATGAATGGATGGCAGTGAGCCAAACTTGTATTAAACATGTTAAAATAAGATTTATAGATAAAAATTATGAAAGGACAGAACGTGTGCTGTTTTTTAAGCCAGAAAAACTATCCAGGCACACTGACAGACATTTGAGTTTTTGGAGCAGTGTGCTGTAGTGGGGTTCATTAATGGGGACAGTGATATTTTAGCCCTGCTAATCCATATACACAAGCTATAAGAAGCTGAAAGGATAGCTTTGTGCACCATATCATTGTGTTGGGAATGAGACCTCCTACTGCTTATGTACTGTGTTTTAAATGCACTAGCTATTTACGGACCTGAGCATCTCTTCTGTGTTAGTTTTGAATGTTCTGACCCCGTTGCCCTTTCACAATACGTTCAGGCCGTGGACGGGTTCCTCTTCGTGGTGGGGTGTGACCGGGGAAAGATCCTCTTCGTGTCTGAATCCATTTCCAAGATCCTTAATTACAGACGGGTGAGTAACTTAATGTCCATTTCACATCATGCTGTATGTAGGATACATCCTGTACATGGCATATGAAGGTGTGTCTAACCACAGCAGGTGCCTGTTGCAAACCAAATTGTAAAAAATGGACTGTTGTCGCTAGTATATAGGAGTAGTGGCAGAGTGGTTTACCCTATAAAACTTCCATATATGACTAATCCAACACAAACAAGCAGGATTACTCCAAATAATTGGAATGTTTTACAGTAAATATTTATTCACCTCAGAGCCATGTAGGTAAGAGACTGGTACAGTATATTTATGCTGTAGCATTCACAGTCAGACAAACACTCACATACACATGGAAGTGTGTGTGTGTGTGTGTGTACGTACACCTATATACTGTGAGACTGAATTATGAATGAATCGTTATGAGCTTGGTTCAATGGAGAATTTACAGCTGATGAATGCTGAATTAGATGAAGAATGTCCCGTTAATATCATCTGAATTTTGGCTCGGTTTGCAGGCCGAGCTGATTGGGCAGAGTCTGTTTGATTACATTCACCCGAAGGACATGGGCAAGGTGAAGGAGCAGCTGTCTTCCCCCGAGCTCTACCCCCGCGAGAGGCTCATCGATGCCAAAAGTAAGTCCATTCATCGCATCACCCTGGAACAAAGCCCACACACTTTATTATATCCATTACTGAGCAGCGCTGTTTTTGGCGTCTCTAAGGCAGGATGTATGCCATGTAACTCATATGTTACCAAATTTAAGTAAAGTGTTAGCAGCAAGGGAACAAGAATAGATATCTTTCAGTTTAAACACACTAATACATTTATAATTCCTTTTAGGACTGTGAAGATTTAAAATTGGTACCATGGGAGTGTGATATACCATTTTCTGTCTTAATTTAATAATGCTGTGGGGTAGTAAAACCCTTTGAAAAGCCATAGAGAAAGTTTGGAAAACTGCTGAAAGTTTCAGAAGTCAGGTGAATAGTTCAGGCCTCCAGGCAAGAATCATTGAACAATACTTTTCTCTCTCCTCAGATACCAGTTGGGCGTTTTTGATCCCATAACTGAAATGTTTCCCAGGAAATACTGTGGCTAGTTCTGTTAGCGTATCTGACCAGAACAGCATAGCAAGGCACGTAGTGACTAGTTTATTGCTCAGCTCACTGACTGAAGTCTGCGGAGGGGTGGTGAAAAGGGTGGGCAAACAGAAGGGGTGCATAGATGTCTGTGTACTTCACACCGGGATGAATGGTGGAAAACAGTAGTCCTGCCAAAGCCAGACTGGAGGGTACCGCAGTCACATTCCTTGCAGTCCTTTCTGCAAAGTTAACCCAATTCCCTCCTCACAGTACGTCCAGCTGTGTAAATGCACCCGTAGATTGCAAAAAGGTTATGATTGCACAGGAAGTTCTGAAATAGATGCAGAGAATGCGTAACATCAAGTCAGTTTTAGCTTTGAGAACCATATTCAGGCTTGTGTATGAGAGAGAGTGTTGAGGGAGTTTTTCTCTTTTCCTGTGAGTTTGTTAGTCCCGTGCACGAGTTTATGCACGCTTGCATATGTGTGGGCATATATACGCTCATGCACACTTGTGTGTGAGTGTGCATGTTAGTGTTTTTGGTTGGCATGCGTGTGCATGTATGTATTTAAGCACTGGTTGTGAGCCCTGTTTCTGTCCTGGTCCCAGCGGGCCTGCAGGTGCAGACTGACTTCCTGCTGGGGAATGCGCGCATTTGCTCTGGCGCCCGCCGCTCCTTTTTCTGCCGCATGAAGTACAACAGGGTGGCAGTGAAGGCAGAGGAGTACCAGCCCTGCACCTCCAAGAAGAAAGGTGGGACTCCAGATTTCAGGCTGTGTTGAGCTGCATGGATATTTTACCCCTTTTTAACAATCTCCTGCCACTTGGGCATTTCATGAGAGCATTTATTACTAGAAAATTGTTGTGCTCATTATTAAACAATTTCAGTGTGAAATTCTTTCACTTTACGAATGAATTTGTTAAATTCATTGTAATGCATGTTTTGTTGTCACCATAGATAGTAAGCATTGTTGCCTATACCCAGAAAAGTTATAAAATTGTTACTTTTTTTTTGTGCTGCCACTAGACATTTCTGTGTTTAACACTTTGGGATTGTCTCACTTTTGGGTTCACTTGCACTGGCGCTAAGAGCACTAGAACCAGTAAAGAATGTCACAGGAGATGTCAACTCTGTCTCCCCCTGCAGAGTCTCAGAGGTACTGCACAGTGCACTGCACAGGATACATGCGCAGCTGGCCGGCCAGCCAGATTGACGCGGAGGGTGAGAGCGAGTCGGACAAAGAGAGCTGTCACTTCAGCTGCCTGGTGGCCATCGGCCGCGTGCACCCACACAGCACCCCCCAGTCCAACGGGGAAATCAAGGTCAAGCCCACAGTGTTCATCACCCGTTACACTGTGGATGGGAAATTCACCTTTGTGGACCAACAGTAAATATTATCATTCCTCTTGATAGTTTTTTGGCATCAGGACATCTGTGTATTTAGATAGTAGTAATGATAGAAATACTAATACCCAGCAACAACAGTACTGGTAGTGATTGAAGAGAAGTTAAAGTGTGACTCAAATTCGGCCACCATAATGTTTTGTACTTGCAGTGTCAGTGAATATTATGCAAAAAAAAAAAAAAAAAAAACTTTTTTGTTTACTTCTACTAGAGAATTGTTGGTTTTGATTATATAATTTGGAATTGACAATTGATGATCAATCATTTTCCACCTGTATTGACTACAGAGCAACCACCATCCTTGGATATCTGCCCCAAGAACTGTTAGGAACATCATGTTATGAGTACTTCCACCAGGATGACTTGGCACATTTAGCCGAAAGACACAGAAAGGGTAAGTTCCATCTCTGACTAACAGCCAATGACGGACCTACATTTGGACATTGCTGTTATTGCTTTTCATTTGTTTTATTTCTGACAATCTGCTGTCCTAGTCACTTCCCATGGAAATGCGGAGCGGGCAGCACTGAGAGGAAGGCCCTACTAACCTGCATATTGGAAGTTTTCTAATTTATTTTTTTTCCTTAAGCATATGCATGTATATTGTAGGGCAACAGAAGCATAAACAGCTGTTGTGTAGCTTCAGGTTTGAACCCATGACCCATGCTTTAAAGACAAATTAATTCTATGTTGTAAAACTAGAACTGTATACTTTCAGTTTTCTATCAGGGGAATTTGTATTCTCTTTTTTGTGAGACTCATTGACACAGAAGGGCCTGTGGCACCCCCAGACCCACAAACAAGGAGCTCTGTTGTGTACTGCTGTCTCTCGAGAGCATTTGTGCATCTGAACGGGCTGGGTTCCTGTGCTCTTTTCCACCTTCAGAAGATGTTTCCCCCTCTTCCCTGCAGTTCTGCGGAGCAAAGAGAAGATCAACACAAACCGCTACAAGTTTAAAACAAAACACGGCTCTTTCGTCTCTCTGCAAAGCCAGTGGTTTAGTTTTGTAAATCCATGGACCAAAGAAGTAGAATATATAGTGTCAACCAATACTGTAATATCGTAAGTACTGGCCTCTTTATCTTATCAGTGGATCTTTAAGTCTTTCTGTGTTGCTATCCATAGGACAACAGAAATCCTGGTGCCTTATTTAGGAATTGTGTTTTATTTGCATATTAAGTGTTGAAAGTATTCTGTAGAAAACATTTCTGTAAAATTGAAAAAATCAGTTTGAATTACCATGATTTCAAGGAGCAGAACATTTGCACTCTAGAGACACGGTTTCTTGAGCCTAAACCCTGCCTTCTTGGAAGGCAGTGGTCTTCACTGTATGTTGATTGTTCATGAATATGGAAGTGCAACCTTTTATTAATGATGTGATGCAGAGCAGCAACTGTAAAATTCTGGGGGTTTAGGTAGAGAGCCAATTTTGTGCCCACATATAAAAAACAGGAAACAGTGAAGCAAGTTCATTTCACTGTTAAAATTCCAGGGGCACCCACACCAGAATATAATTATAACCACACTCTCCACAGCTAATGTTCCCCTGGTGTAAGTCTTCTGTATCTGTGAATACTGCTTCTGCTCCCCATAAATTAAAAAAGCTTTTGAACAAATACTTGGTCTATGCTCTTACATGAAGTAGTTGTCAAAGATATCAGAAGTATTCTTTTTTTTTTTTTTTTTTTGTCCTTCTACTGTTTTTCTTAGGGGTCCAAGTGACACAGCGGTCTCGGAGGGTAAACCAGAGCTTCAGACCGCTCCAAAGACATCAGAAGGTAAGATAAAGAGAACTGGACGATGACATTGGTTCCCTCAAAATTCAACTTTCATTCTCATTCTCAGACTGTTTGCCACACTACAAAAATATTTGAACAATAAACAATTAGGCAGGCAAACATCACATCAGTGCACTGAAAGATTGTATTTCAGGATAGTCATGGTTACCTATGGGCTTGTTTTTTTTTTTTTCTGTAAAGAAGATGCCAAGTCTTTACCCATAATCCCAGGGATATCCAGCGGTTCTGGTGCCATGATGTATGCTGGAACTATAGGAACCCAAATTGCAAACGAGATGCTGGATTTCAACAGGTAGGAGTGAGTATGTGTAGTAAGAGCTGTTCATAATGAAGTTGGTAATCATTTTTATTGACCAAATTTGGGAATATATATTGGTAATGTATGCATGTATTCTGCAGATTCTTAGAAGGGTACATGAGTTGTCTTTTGTTGGGACCTAAGCAGGGATTCTCTCAGAGTGGTATGTTCTCTGTAGGGTGAACTCTTCCCCACTGAGCAGCACCTCCAGTCCCTTCCTCCTGCTCCAGGATGAATCCCCACCTTCACTTGCACTGGGCAGCAGCAGCAGCAACGTGAGTGTGTTCCACCTCATCACCATGACAATCATTATGAACCACTTCCTGAAAGATTCGAGACATTCTAAACCACACCCTTAAAACACAAAACATTCTAACCCATTTTATTAGAGTGAAACCACAAGGATCGCTGCTGTTTCAGTCCCTCCCTGTGAAAGAAGTATTGAAAGTGCTGTTTGGAAAGGGTCCACTGCACAGCTACTCACAAAAATATCACCAAGACATGCCTCCTGTGTCAAAACGTTAAAAATACCTTTATGAATATGGCATTCAATTTTTCATGCTTTTTTCAGGGTATTCTCAACCCTGTCTTGACTGTCTGTGACTTACTCTGTTTTCATTTGGGTCTTCCAGGTGCCAAATGGAGAGGCACTGGACCAGGAGCTGCCAGGAAGGTCCAGTTTAGAGGGTAAATCTCTTGGTTCATGTTACTCTAAAGTCCCATTCCTGTTTATGCTAATTCTAATTGGAACACTTGCAACATCACTTGCTCCTCTAAAATAATTGAAAATTGTTCAAAAATATGTTTGCGCTGTGTACATTTTTAGATGTTATTTTAGTGTGGTCATGTTTTTCTCTTGTACACAAACTTGTTAGTTGTTACAAACTTGTCTGTGTATGGGAGATGATGTTCTGCAGGATTCATGTAGCGCTGCAGCAGGAAATGCTTGTTCTTCAGTGTCTTTATTTAACCAGCAAATCTTTATTTAAAGCAGCACTTGGTAATATGAGTGAGGTCCAGTTATTCTTAAAAGTAATGATACTTTAATATGTATACCATTCTCTACTGTTGTGTAGCCAAATAACCTTCCTGTAAACATGCTAGCCATCTGCATTCCTATTAAAATACAATAATGCAAGCAGTAGGTTTACCGATGATGTGAGTGCATGCTGCTGAGTTTGACTGGTGGTCTTTGCAGGTGCAAGCTCTCAGCTGGATCTGGACAGCGTGGTGGGGCCAGGCCTCAGTGGCCTTAGCAACGATGAAGCCGCCATGGCGGTCATCATGAGCCTGCTTGAGACAGACGCCAACCTGGGCCAGGAGGTGGACTTTGATGAGATGCACTGGTCTCTGTAGATCCCAGCGCTGTCCACTCCCCCATGAACAATTTCTCCTTTTCCTCCTCTGTCCTTCTGTTGATCGTTTTGAGGTGTCCATCGGCCTTTCACGCTGCAGTAACATCATTTTTTTTTTTAAATATTGGTTTTGTTGACATTTTTGTGTAGGTTTTTATCAGTTTAATAGGGCAGTGTGTCTGAGGTTATCAAGTGAGCAACGGCAAAGAACGCACTACATCGCACTGAAGAAATGAAAAGGAATTAAGCAGTGAATGGACACTTTGAGAGATGTCTCTGTTATGTCTCAACACTACCAATGATGCGAGGAAAAGTTGTCTCACCAAGGCTCTTCCCAATCTTGAGCAAGATGACAATGGAGTTTAACTCATCTTTTGCTCGTTGTGGGTCAAGGCCATTTCGTCTGGACCTGCTACAATGCACATTCTGCCACATAGACCATTAGTCCATTTGTGAAGCAACAATCTACCTGCACCGCACCACGCACGTTACTGGCAACCACTGAGGGACACATCTCTATAGCAGGCACCGCTCACAGAGGTGCAGCTGAACTCTGAATGCAATGGAAGGGTGGATATTATGAAAATAGTAGTCGTCCTTCCAATTGTTAGAAGGTCAAAGTACTGGTAATCTAGAAGCTTCTGGGGTTACACTTCACAATTCACAGTAGGCACCCTGATATTCCTACTTTAGGGTTGTGCGTAACACTGCTGTCATGCAAAAATCTTATATGTCCATTTTGTAATTTTTAGAAATCAGAACTTCTTATAAACCTGTTTACTTTTACATGTCTCAATAGCAACCAGGTTGGTTCAAAACGTCATTTGAGAGAACGCAGTGTCATGCGACCCACAAATAATTACAAATTGTTTTTATAGTTACCAAGTATCCACTTTTTAGACATACTCGAATTTTGCATAACTCTTAATATTTAACAACATTAGGTTTCATTTCTGGACTCTAATGTATAGAAATAGATTTTAATTGCAGTTATGCATGTAAAATTAGCATTTAGATTTCCCATAACTATTCTTTAAAACACTCAAATTGTTAAAATAGAAGCCATTCTGGCCCTGTCCTCATTTCATAATCAACCCATTTGAGAAGTGGGTGTCATGGCTGTTGTAAGGGCAGTTTTAGTAATGTGTGCAGGCACATTATGCAATAAAAGAATGGAAATATTGCAATCATTTAGCATCTTATAATGAGTTTAGAAATAAATGCAAGAACTATAAAATATGGGCAAACACAACTGTTGCAGATGGAAGATGCATATCTTGATGTTTTTTTAACATAGACATCAATCGAATATTTTATTACAAGACTTTGAATTAAGAAATGAATATTTCAACTGCCTCAGGGTAAAATCAGCTGGGAACTACATTTCGTTTAGATTTCATCATCATACTGGAATTAGCCATTAGCAAGAGAAACTGAGAATAGCGTTATACAAACAAGTCATAAACAAGAAAATCAAATATTCTGGCCGGAGATTTTTTATGCATCTCTAACCATTTTTACATATCTGCCCTAGAGATGAATAGTAGGTTTTGTAAGTGATCGGTATGTGAAAGAAATTCAGGATATTTGGAAATACATATCTTGTTCTATTATGGATTTTCAGCCATATATTAAATTTTAGTCCATTATTTAGAGAGATCCCAAATATCTTCCTTTGTGGTTGCACTAACCATGTTTACCAGGTAAAGCAATTTCCAAGTTTTCTCAACCGCCACGGTATACTTGAATGGATTGTTTGTTAGTTAAAAGATATGATATATGGCAGTCTGTTTTTAAGGCTATCCTTAACATGTAACATACAGTCACTTTCAGATTTGAGGGGAAAGTTGTTTTGTTTCTTTTGTTTTTTTTTCATATTTATTGAAGTGCCTAGGTTTACGAGGCAGGATGCTTGTTGATCAGCCATTGTTTCGGTTTCTCACCCAAAACCTGAGATGTGCACATTAAGCCCCTCTCCCAAACAGAATTCGATACATTTCCTAATTCTTCTCCACTTTTTCTTTCAAACCCATATACAGATCTTTAAAAAAAGGGTTTGTAAAATACACAAGCAGTGGTGAACTGGCTAGTAGGAGGGTAAAATATCCTCCGTAGCATCAATGACTTAAGTCACTCTTATTTCACTATCAGCCCGGTTGCCTGCAATGTTTAACATTTCTTGCAAAGGCAGCTAGCTGTAAAAAGTCTTAGCTAAGACTAGCCTAGCCCGCACACAGTGAAGAATGACATGTTCCTTGCAGTGTAACTGCTTCATGCCTAAAGACTCAGACTTGAAATTTTGAAAGCAATCTTAATAGGTCTTGGGCAGGAGGATTTCAGAAGGCAATCTACCATGACCTTGACTCCTAATACCTTTCTCACTGTATCAAATGCTCTAAAATGCGTAGCGGTGGGAAAGAGACTGCCGATACTCAATCTAATAGAGTAGAGGGCTTAACAGAGGGCAAGAGATGGGGTCCACATTATTCTACATTACTAGGCACTATTTTCGGTAGGGAGACAGATTGAGTTAAAATCATACAAATGTGTTTCTGGAAGTAGTCCAAATTAAAGTTCAGATAATGCATAATACAGAATGCAGTACTGTAACTTCCAAGAAATGAATTATTATTTTCCCTGTACTTTTCCAAAGTAACCCTCTTTACCCTGCTCCATGCTCAAACCTTTTCAGGTTCTGTATTCCATGCTTCTGTCATGGCGCATGATTGGCTCAGACGTAGTGGGTGAGTGGGCGGGGTCCTTATATTTCTGCCCCCACTCCCCACTGGAGTCACAAGTGCAGTCATCACTGACTAATCATCAAGCTAAAACTCCTGACAGTCAATAAGCACTGGGATCTGTGCAAGCATAACCCCTACCTCAGCACGCTGTATGACAAGGACAATTAAAGACAAAGGGTCGTAGAGAACAAGTCAATCCATTGCTGTTTGTTTTCACAAAAACAGAAAAGTCACTATAATTCTAAACTGTTGGGAATATTTTTAATATCTGTATAAATCGAGGACAGAGATATCAGGGTGGGTGTAAGGAATGAACGTTTCACCCCTGTAATGGACTGCTCTACTTTATGCTCTACTTTTTTCATCCTCTAAGGTTTTGGTAAAACATTAATTTGTAACTTTGGGACAGGAAGAATGTACTTTAAATACAGGAATATATGCTATATTACAAAATATCGACGTCTGCTATTTCCATAAATATAAAATTTCAAATCAGATATACTGTATTTTATGACATTAACAACTTGATGTTTCATAATCCTGTTACTATATATTGTAAAACTGATCACAGTTTATGTACACCAGCATGGCAGGTATTGATTTATTTTGTACTACAGTGCTATTTATTCTTTTGCCATTTCACAAATATGTCACAATGTATCACTGAGTTTTTCCTGAAGGAGAAACACTAAAATTATTTCATAGTCTACTTAAAATCAATCTTTTAAAATAAAAATCTGTTGCTAATCTTAAAATCTTTTTTAAAAATCTGTTGCTAATCTTGGTAGTTCCTCCCAAACACTTGCAAGTTGTAGTGTTGTAATACAGAAATTATATCACAATTGAGAATGACATTTCTGGAAGGTGAAAATTCCTATGATCTGTACTCATCTGAAATATACAGTGGGGAGAGAAAAAGGCATGCCAATGTTATTTAGTGTGTTTAAGTTATTGTGTTTAAATGACCAGATGGAAAATGCTAAATTTATCTTAAGGTCTTAAAGGGGGCAAACAAAACGAACTGAAGCACTATCGCTCAAATAAAGTGAGACAAATCACAACAGAAAATCTGTCTTTAAATAGACAATTAAAAGCTGTTCATGGAGGACAAAAATGAATAAAGCTGCTCATTCTATCAAAAATCTATCGTAAAAACAAAAACAGAAAAAATAAAAGGACTGTGCTTTTCTGTTTAGTCTGGAAAAGACACACCTAAGACTGATTATTAGTCAGACTCAGGTGTGCATGCCAGTGTATCAGGCTGCCACTATGATTTATGATTTCAAAATCATCGGGTGAAACCCAGACATATTTTTTGTTATGGCTATAGCATTCTGTCTACCTTGATATTAGAACAGGGCATTATTTTTGTGTACTGCTTAAACAACTTGTCAGATATGCATGTTCAGTTTACTCATGGTTTTCTCTTGTATACAGCTTTTTTTTTAAGTGTATTCTATCAGAACTTCGAAACCTCATCATTTATAACAACTGTTGCAATTATGATTAAACAACAAGGTAGGGCAATCGTTCAAGACTGTTAGTCCTGTAGTAAATAAAATGTAACATGTTGGTGAGGAGAGAATGTAATGTTTTGGCATAGGAGATGGAAACTAACTTTCAACCTCTAACGAAAGGGCAATATTTCAGGATCAGAAGAGAACCTGCTTGGCAACATGAAAGTGGTGGGTGGGATTTGTGTTCAGGTGGAAGGTTTATGTACTCTGACTGATAATGCTATCTCAGAAACCAGGGAAGTAGGTTTTTGAAGGTGAGATTTTCAAATATAAGCAGTGTGCAGGAATACTATTTATTGGATGCTTACGCCAGGCTCTTCTCTAACCAAAAATTGCATTGGAAATGTTGAAGAAGAATCTACAAATGATCAGCTCAGTGTAACATTTGTGTGAACAAAGATAAATGACTTGTGAAGTTACTTTCAGTCAGTATCCAATCCATATACTGTACAGGTCAGATCACGGCCACCGCTCAGCAGACCGACCTGTTATTATCATAAAATGAAAGTCCGCACTTGTATTGCTTGACAGACATGTTTTGAGACATGGCTTACTAATATGTACTGTACTGTTGTTATAGCGCCAGAGGGGATTATAGACCCCACGTATTTGTTTAATTTTTGGCTTTTTATGTTTTTACTGGGATTTTTCCGAGCGTAACCTTTTGCATACATTTGCAAACTCCTGATAGGCAGTTAGAAGTTAATGGAAGCAGACCGAGCAAGCCAACAATGCTAAATGGCAACAAAGTGCTGCTTCCAGCATCTTGTGACACTGTTTTTTTTTTTTTTTGGGTTGTTATTTTTTAAGATAGAGTACTTTGGTTTTTTGCAGTTGTTTAGGATCGTCATTGCCTTTGTTGCTGCTTTGAACAGGAAAAGGTCTTTGATGCACAAAATAAATCTGTCCTGCCTGTCTTATTTGAATTAAAATTGAATTTTGGAGATTTTAAATAAAAAGGCTTTAGTGTCCCATTCGTGTCACTGTTGCACCATACACAGATTTATGTCATTTATTTCTACTCCACATGCATCCTACGCAGAGGCATGCATATATAGGCAAAAAAATTTGCACATTCATGTGTCATGAATGTCATGTGCCATGTGTTTGAGGTTTTAAAAACTGCTGCTCTAAAATTGTATTTTGAGATTTGTTTGATATGCAAGCTAGAAGCCTAACTGTACCACCCAGAGGTGACATCACCCAGTTATTCACTATGACTCACTCAAAGTAATAGATTACCCAATTTGGATTTTACTTGGAAACTTTTTTGTTTTATTTTGGAAGAATTGTGGAGACCAACCATTTTACCCAGAAAGAGAAGATACAGAGATTTAACATAGTTTTAATGATATAATATACAACATAAACATTACTGTACATACCACAAACAATATCAGAAGCAAATCAATGTTCACAGCAGGAAAGACCAATATTTATCCAAAACAGATACAAGGCAACAAGAGAACCAGTGTTTCTACATAGTAACTACTCAAGATTATATATTTTCGGACAACTTTTGAGCAGACTTAAAATTCTGAAGAAAATGACAGAAAATGTATTTGCAATTGAAGAGGTAAACCAAATAATTTCTTTGAGGCTCACATCTTGGAGATATATCTTGAATTTATTATTCTTATAATTATACAATTATTCATACAATATAATACAATTACATTTTTTCTGTACTAAAAGAGCAAGGTATGTGCAGGCTAGCTATTGAACATTACTATACAGAATACTAATTAAATATTAATGAATATATGAAATAAAACTATAGACGGATAGCTTCTGTGTGCAGTTCATAAATAGCAATGAATGGCTTTTGGATAGTCAAAACATGGTGTGCTGGTGCAATGGTTGAGACTAGTGCTCCGGGCATATCACTGTAGAACAGTCCTGAAATAACATGATTGTGCAACATGACATTAGAATAGAAATACATTTGGTACACTTGAACTATCTGAACTGCACTGCTTTGGCAGTGCTCCTAAATTTGCTCTGAGCTGTCTAAACAAGACCAAAGAGCTTGAGAGCTCACACTACAGAAAGCATGACAGAGAGAGAAGCAGAGAATGTGTCAGGGTGATGGGGAATTAGTGAGTCGGTGAGTGAATGATTGTATTTAGGAGAATGGTGTGTGAAAAGGGAACTACAGTATTGCGGTTGCCTTCCTAGAGCTCTTTGCCATAGCGGGGAGATAGCTGACCCTTCCCATGTCACTGTGGTTTGGAAACACTGGCTATATTTGGGCTCTTGCAGGAGCTTCTTCATGTTCTGAAGTCGGCCAGAGCTGTGTTGACACAGGGAGAGGATTCTCACAGGGCCGTTGCATGATTTTAGTCATTGGAGACACTAATTCTGGCCACAGAATTTCCTGATGATGAGGTCAATTTATTTGGGCCCTGTTCTCTTCCAGACAGAGGGAGCCGGTGTATGTGGTTCTTCAGGAACAGACAGACCACTAGAGCGGCCCTGGACTCTTCAGGGGCCTCTCCACCTTCACTGTGTGGGGGTCGCACTCCAACATCTTTCTTATCCACTCGTCGTCCAGTGCGCCCTCAATGAACTCCTCCAAAGTGATTATGGCTGATTGAATCAGAACACCATGATAATTATGTGAAATATCATTTTTTTCTTTGACAAAAATATGGCTCTTTCTTACAGGCAGTGTTTTTCCAGCAAATCATGTGTATAAAGATAACATATCGTATGCAGATAACATATTTAATCGTGCCTTTGTAAAGCTAACAAATTTGATTACTTGAACACACTTGTTTTGTGATAAGTGTCATTTGTTCTTACCATTGTTGTCTTTGTCCAGTCTGACAAATATCCTGTTTGTGCATTCTTCTGCAGTCAGGGGGTTGGGTGGGGTGATGGAAGCTGCGACGCTCATCTTATAAACTGCCTTTGATAGATCAGATGATTTTGTTATATATCAGTGAAGCTCACCAGTTTTCTTGGTAAAACAGAATGCTGATTATTTGTAGGGCATGCCATACATAATGAAAAGGTGCTGCCTAAAGCATTACCTGCATGATCTCCAGCATCTCCCCCCGGGTGATGGCCCCGTCCTTGTCTTTGTCATACAGTTTGAAGGACCAGCGCAGCTTCTCCATGGGTGAACCCTCGATCAGCATGCTGATGGCCGTCACATACTCTCGGAAGTCCACCACACCATCCTGAGAGGAGCGAGGTACAGCATGTGACTCCTCAAACACCAATTATCTGTGACAGCCACCCTAAGGCCCTGCCAAATGTGTCCTACACTGTTTACTTTAATCTGACTCAGTGTTGTTTTTTTCCATCTTGCCATCTGAATGTTTCAAAGAACAAGCCACCTTTACTTCTAAGTATATAAGTTAATGTAATTAGTCCTTGCCTCATTGTTGTCCAGGGTCCGAAATATCTGTTCCGCATATTCGGCCGACTCAGTCCCCACCGTCCCATTACAGAAGTGTCTCCGGAACTCATGCAAGGTGATCAACCCGCTCGGACACTCGTTCATGAACTTTCTGCCATGAAAGAGGTATGGAAATAGCAACCTTTGCATTTTCAAATAGTCTCCTATACGTAGTTACCAAGTGATCCTAGAAGAGAGGTTGTAATCATCTCCCTCAGCACTGTTGGCTCTCTGTGACTCTGGGAGGACCAGTGTGGGTGTACACTCCTTTGACACACACAACCACATACCCGTGGCTACATCATGCACCACAGGTCATATGGCACTACAGACAAAAGATCTTACATGCTAATCGCTGGAGCTTATGGCTGCCTGGGAGGTGCTAATTCCATAATAATTTTATAAAACCTGCCGCAGCCCAAGTGGGATGAACCAGTTGTGTGTTGACTCCTGCCTGTTCTTAGTTGATCAGTGCTCAAACATGTTGAGGCACAGCTGTAAGCCCCAGCCTGCATGTGGCTCAATTTTACAGAAATTGCACCTTTGAAAGGACAATATTCTAAGAAGTTTCATAAAATATTTATATAGACACTTCAACACATTGGTCTTGGAGGCATGGTCACAATACCATTGGCACACAGTCTGAATCTTTTATGAAGCTGCCCACAGCGTTGTAATATTTAAACAGTGAGTCACCACACCCTGTCAGAGCTCATTTGATCCAGTGATTTTCTACCTGTTGAGCGAATTAGTGAAATATTGATATTGCTCAACCACAAACAAGTATTAAATGCTTATATTTAGTTAACCTTTGAGTCATTTCCATCTTCAGCCTTTAAACAACCCACACCAATGCTGCAGTAACAGAATACTTTGTGATTTTCCAAAGACACAGACAACAATAGAATGTCAACAGAATTAGGATACAAAACCTTCTGTAATTAAATACAAAATTACCATCATATCAAGTTACTGACAGTTTATCACAGTGCCAGCATCTAAAATAAGTATTATTACCATACACAGCTAGATGCTTGTATGTATATTGATCCACACATTACTGCTTTTATCAATTTGATATTGATTTTGTAACTTTTTTGGACTACCCTTACAATGACTACAGCATTTCTACAGAACGCATGTAAAATTACCTGAACCACTCATAAAGTTCCATGACGTAGGTGCCACCTCTTCTGCAGGGTAAAGTTGCAGCCTGCCCCATCCTCAAATCGATCGAATTCTGTGCCTCATCGTGGAGTCAATGTTATATACCAGATCCCAGCTTAGCCTTGCAGCATAGCTAATCACGCTTAATTGTACCCCCAACACATTTGAGGAATTGGGTTTTAGGAAATGTAATCTGCTGGAAGGAGCCTGGAGAGTGACGTAAATGTGATTACCCAAAAGCACTCCTGAGTAAAGCATGTTAAACCCTGCTCTTGTCATTACATTTGACATGTATGACAAGAAAATAGGATACAGACCATCAGTCATTTAGCTTGACTTGTTGTTGTTTTGTTATTTTGAACATTTTATGGCAAAATATTGCCAGCAACATAAAACATACATCTATTTTTTGAGTAATACATAAAACATTGGATTATCAATTATCAACTGTCAAAATGTAATGTCCTCTTGACTCATGAAATGTGTGCAAAATGCCATGTGACCAAAAGTGCTTAATTTAATGTCAAAGTTAAATAGTTTTTGCTAATTGCCTGAGTATTAAAATCCAGCATCTCAGTCTAGGTAGCTACAGGCTTCAAATCAGTTTGAATTTAACTGACATGCTCTCATTAAGTTAATGAATCACTAGATGGTGATACTGGTATGGCATTTCATATTTTAAAGGCTGATTGGTCAGGACATCCCATGTGTTTAATGAGCGTTTGATGATTCTGACCTTCATTTTGACTTCTGAGCCAGTACTGTTTGTTTGAAAAGAAGGTGGATTGGACCCTATTGCATCATAGTGGTGTGTAGCAGCAGCAAACGATTGTGATTACTAGTGCATGCCTTTTGCACTTTGGTTTCTCCATTGTTTTGGCTTCTGATTTATGAGGTAATTATTGCTGTTACTCTACAGAGAGTGAGTGATAGTCAAGACTGGATCCTGGTTAGTGTGAGGCTTCACAAAAGCAGTTGAGTTCACTCTCATTAATGGATTTAGGGTCCATTACCTTGACCACTTGTCCAAGGCTAGCTGTGCTTCCCACAAACCCCCAGTCCAGCAGGAAAACTTCTCCACACCAAGTCCTCTACCTTTGTTCTTCAGAACAGGCGCTGAAGTGACTTCAGATGAATGTTGGTGAGAAGATATCCACATACCAGTAAAAATAAAGGGTATACAGGTTCTCTTCACTTGAGGTCACTGTGCCAGTGCTGGCTGTTATGATGAGTCTTCAAAGACACACTGGTACCACAGCACTGACCCCTGTGCAAAAGCAGCCCAACAGACTCAATCTCTGAGAAAGCCTGGATTACAGGGGTACCAGCATGCCCAAGGGAAGGCTTTAAGCACTCAAGCTGTTTCATCTTACTTCTGCACAGACCAGAATGAGACAAACATCCACACATACACAAAAAAGGCATACCCATCTGCATGCCTGATTTCCCTATGCAAATCACTTGCAATACCAAAACTAATGTGTTTTGGTTCTGCAAATTTGCTTTGGATTTTCCTTGAAAGTGTCAGGACACTGTCATACAGTGAAAAAACTCAAACCCATAGAAACTGAAAGTCCCTATATTGTCTTTCAAGCAACCTTTTTGAAGTGAAGTGTTCATAAGATAATTAAAACTAAGCACATTGACTACTTATTGATATTTGATTAGTGCATGCAGAGACTATTTTTTTTTCTTGTGGGCAATCATATTGTAGGCTTATTTCATGTAGCTTCTCCAGACTAAAAGAATTCTACAGGACAGTAAATGTACTCCATGAGTGAAATTCTGGCATCCAACCAACTGCTGTTACAGAACAAACATATGAAACATCTATGCTGCACATTTTTTTGCTGACAAAATTGATGGGCAGTGGACTTGGTCAATGGATGTCAACTAAGAACACTTCTTGTTTTGCCATTGTCAGGTAGATATGGTTTTAGATTTGATATCACATCAAAATGACAGTTTGATGACTGTTTTAATTACTTCAGTGCTTCAATTCGTCTTTTGAAACATTTTCCCTGAAAAGAGAAAGAGGGATTGTGTGCTTATGAGGATGTGTATATGTGTGCATGTGATGTGTGTGAGTGTGTGTGTGTGTGTGTGTGTAGTTGCTTATGACCATCTTCACCAGTAACAGAGTTTTGTCAGTATTTTGTTGCTTCCTCATGCAATAATCTCTGTGGCCTCAATATATCATTTCCTTTACAGTCCCAGCAGTGCAAGTTTTGGTGTCGACTAGGACAAAAACTGCTGAGTTTGCACAGCATGATCACCAGAAACTCATTTTATGGAACAGAGATGACCAAATACATTACATGTAGAAAGCTTCAATGAAGACTTGAGGCTGACAGCTCAAGCCTGAGCTCTTTCATAAGGCTGCAATGACCTGAAGTCTGCAGTTGCCGTTGACTACATCCATTTACAATTCATTCCTAAACACAACAGAAATTGATCTAAATGGATTCCTTTTAGTCTGCAGCCCACCAGCTGAGCTTTCTACCACCAGACTGCAGGTTTTCAAAGAAGGTGATAGGAAACTGCTGACTAACTTGTTAGCCAGTCCAATTGTTGCATGTCAGTTATGAAGGATGTACATTTTCAGCATGAGTCCTTTAAAAGTACATCCAACAACTATCTGCAATTCAGCAGATGAACTACATGGACGACTTTATTATTGATTAAGTGCCAGAACAGAGTTAGAGTTGCTATTGAATAGCGTGATGGCACACCCCATGTGGAAATTAATCCTACCAGAATACAGGCTGTATGGAATATAAATGCTCAGACAACACAGATTATAACACACACACATTTATAGACACACAGTTGCTGCATTGGAACTTTTTTTTTTTTTTTTTACATTGCCAATCCATTGCCATTGAGAGCCACAGCTGGGAAATACATGATTTGAATAAGTTTGCATATAAACCAATCTCAGGCGAGCCATGAACTAACCTGAAGTCTCAAAAGATAAATACATTCCGTAAATTATTCCCTCCGGCTATTGTTTTAAGGATAGAATTGACTCATCATCCAGTTAAAGAATGTGAAGTTTCTCAAATTCAGCACCCCAGGGGAAGCAATGCCGAAGAGGGATCTTTAAAATGCCATTTTCACTAACTGACTCATGAGATAAGACCAATTTCCTTTTTTGTTTGCAAAAAAGGAAATCAGACAATGAAAAAAAGGATCCTTGGTCCACATCAGAATGAACTGCACTTGCAAAGTTCTTATTTTGTTCAGTTCCCTCTGCGTTTTAAGTAATTTAAAGTGAATTATTTCTTCCTGGTTTGTAATGCACAGACCGACTTTTACTTATTGGCAATGTGCTTTTCACTTTTTATTTTCGTTTCCGACGGTTAATCTGCGTAACTCTCCTTGCTGTAACTATATACATAATATAATCCTCACTGGGAGTCTCTCAAATTGTGTTAATAACGAAACCATGTGATAGCGTTTTACTACTCCATTGATTGTGATTGGCACTCGCCCTCGACACTTTTTTTTGGAGAACTCCTGTCTTTCCAAACCAATCCTGTAGGAAGTGGGGGCGGGATGTGTGTTGGCGATGACGTCTCCGGTTCTTTAGAGCCCACTGTCGACATGGCGTAAGAGAAAAAAGGACTGGGGACGGCGTCTGTGAAAACGGAGTTATCTGAGGGAAAACAGAGGCGTTTGTAACCTCTGGATTTATGTATGAGAAATTCTTTATCGGTGTTATCGGTTAAGTTTTGGTAAGTGTATTGTTTGCTTACTGCATTGTTAGTTATCTAGCAGACTCTCACTCTGGGTCTCATCACTTTTACAGAATTCGCCAGTTTGCATTTTAAATTGCGGAAAGTTCTATGCAACTACTGACTCCGTGTCAACTTACCTAGTCTACTGAAAGATTTTTATTACATTCTTAACTTTCTACAACAGAATGTTCGACAACAGAAAGAGCTGGGTGTGGCAGCCCTGTTTGGACAAGTAGCTTTCTAATTATTTCAAATAATACAATTAAACGAACATGATAGGGAGATAGCGTTAGCTAGCCCAGCCTGCTAACTTGTATCGGCCCCGGCCAGCCACCTAACCAGCCGAGGTTTCCCTATTTTCTTAATCACAGGAGTCACTGCCGCAATGTATATGGTTCTAAAAACAAACGAAGACTTAGCTGAAGAAGTATTTATAACCTTAATACATCTTTTAACTCCAATATGAGACTTTATATGCTGTTTGAATTAAATGTGTGACTGTTGGAATCAAGACTCTAACTTGAAGATGGGTTTGTGAGAGTCTTTGGCGGGTTGTGTTAAATTGGTCGAAAATGAGGTTGCCTTCATTTTAAAATCACGTTTTAAATCAGGCCCACTGCTGTATAACAAAAATGTTATCGCTCCATGGCACACAGAAGCCGAGTTCCACGTTGCGGTGTGCAGTTGTGCAGGGAAAAGACAAAGCGGATGTTCTGCTCGCTGTGCTAACTGGGCATGAAACATTGTGCATATGACAAACTGACTTGGTATCCAACTTTTCTTGGATAACATTGTTGAAAGCTGCCTCAGGAGCGTGGAGTACGTCTACAGCTGGTTCTCTCCAGCTATTTGTATGTTGAAGGACCCCGCAGATTTGAGAAAGTATCGACTTTCTTGTAGTAGACATCTGGTTGACTGGTGGGAGTCTAGTTGAAGGGATATTTCGTTGGACTTTTACATGCGGAACCATGTTAAATCCCAACAATCAAAGTTGCATCAGTACAGAGTGACTTCTTTAGTCCTTGGTTATCGCCTATACCTAATTTTAATTTAACAATAAAGGTTTTATCAAGAGGGTTTCTTATTCTGAAATTTCTACTTTTGACTGAAGGGGTACTTATAGAAGTAGAAACGTTTGAGGCTCGGTTTGTTGGGCTGTGTTTTTCTCTGGGTGAAAGCATCATTTTGATCGTGGGAATATCCATTTTCACAAAAGTCATGTGCCGAAACTGTGATTTCGGTTTCACCTCCCCATAAACCCTGTATCCCAAAAGTTACAAATTTTTGGCGATAGTTAGATAGGCAAGAAAGTGAAGTGACCGCAGCCGGAAGCCTTTTCCTCGTTTTTGAGCCATGCAAATAAACTTGTCTTGAGATGGAAAAAGCTAATCATACTTCTTGTAAACAGAACCTTGAAAATAATAAATGTCCCACATGGTTGTTTACAAGCAGCAGCGTAGCAAGGTACAAAAACAGTGGCCTTAAGTTAAATCAGCATAATTGCCAGGTAATGCTCCAACCGCCACAGATTCCAGCACAACAGACCGAGATGGTTGGGTTTAAGAAGCCAGTGTATTTCTGGCTGATAATTAACAGGTTATTCCTTTTGCACACAGCTTTGCAAACATGTTTAGTCTGTTTTCTTCCAGTAAAACCAAAGACTGAATACCAGAAAGACCTGTGGGGTTTGGAGGAAATAATCAAGTGAGTTCATTGTGCCAAGTCATGTTTTTTTTTTTAGTTGAAAGTATTTAAATACAATTTAACGAAAACGTAACAGAATGACTGGCCAATGTAGTGTGAAAATGTTGGAAAAGTTTGAAATTTTCCCCCATAGGATTTTGTGTCCCGGAAATTCAAAAATTCCTTATGTCTCCGATGTCACTCTTGGGATGCATCTAGGAAGTGTTGTATGCTTTCCTAAGGGTTGTTTCTCAGTGTATACCTTTAATGTAGTTCACAGATGGCTTTCATAATCAAGTAATTTTCTTCTTTCCTCTTACTTCAGAAAATTTAAAAAAGTATCCTTGAAATATTTTTTTTCTATTGCCTGTGTGTGCAAATTGTAATGATTGACTAAAATTGCTGTTACAGTGTATTTGTGAGTGTATTATTTTGAATAATTGTTTGGAGAGGCTTGGTCTATTTTGGGGAAGCTAATCAAAGAGCTATGATCCAGGTTCTTCATGGTGTAAAATCGAATTAATATGAGTAGTGAAACAACCAAGCACGTGGAGTGTTTGTATGTATAGAACAATATGTCAGAACAAAGCCTTGGAGTCTGCAGCTGCTGTTTCCCTACATATGGATTGTGATTTCAGGGGAATATAAATCTGAAATGACACAGTGGATTAATTTTTGTTTGATCTGTTCGAAAGTAATTCATGGCTGTCTTAAACCAGTCATAGTCATTATATTTATGATGAGCGGTTGGATAATATATTTAGCTGAGTGGTTATTCAATTCATGTGATTGTAATTGCTGTAAAGAAGCCAGAAGCCCTAGCTTCAAAGAGGATATATCCTTCTGCAAATAAAGCAGTGACCTTTTGAGACGAATGTCTGGCATTTTGCATTCTGTCTGTGAACGCTGGAAGTAAAACAGAAACTGACCGAGTCCAAATGTGATGTAAACAAATGGGATTCAGATGTGGCATGTAGAATTTCTATTTTTAATACTATCGTAATCCCTCCTCACACAATGTGTCGTCATTTTGTATCAAAAGCATATTTGCTGTTTTCAGTGTTTGTAGAGCCTTCCCAATTGACTGTGCAAACCTGAATCTTGGTGCTTGCTGTGTGTTGAAAGAAAGAGGGAGGTAATTGAATCCTGTTGTGCCCTTGATTGGAGAGAGAATGGATTTAAAAAGAACTGAATTACTCCCTTCTATATCTCAGGGCATGCTACAAACAGAAATGAAGTGATAGTCCATGTCCTCATTCAGTATATTTAAGTTGCATGCATTTGGAATACATTCAGAACAGCAGCCATCAAGAACTTGAATGGATACCACCCAGGAGCCTGAGAAAATAGTTTCTTAATCTTGTGTAAGGCTACAAAAAAAAAGAGTAAAAACATCTGTCTGGTTATGGAATTTCGACCATTGTAAGAAATCTCCCCCTCATCTTATGGAACATAGCTGTGAAAGTCTGCTCTGGAAAAATTCAGATGCTTGAAAGGTCATGCTTTGTTAGACGGTTCGCCTTTATGAATGTGGGTGTGCTGGGTGTTGTGCCTAAACGGCTTTCAGTGAACACCCTTGTGGTCTCGTACCCCCGCAGAATGCGCTGAGCTCTATAATTATGGGAGCAGTAAAATGAAACGGGCAGGAAATGAGGTCAGAGAGGGTTGTCTGCAGTTAAGGGACCTCTTTGTCGCTGCATAGGTCTCTGTGTCAACTTTTTTTACTTGGGTCAAGTACCTGCAGAACATCTTGGGTTGTGCCAAATTGTCATTTTGTAATAAGATTGCATACTGACTTAAATGTAGCATTTATTCTGTACCAACAAACAGGGAGTTGATACTTACAGGGAGCTAAGTAAACTCTTTTGCAGAAAGTGAAGTCTGATTTGCAGTTATACAGCAAAGCAATTTCTCTGTAAGTTATTGCTTGAGAAGGGTGTTTTGTTCTTCTTCTAATCCACAGAATTGGTGTGATGCTTGTCTGTCTAATGCAGTCAGCAAAACAGCCAGGGGTAAGGGAGAAATGATAGAGGGAGGTGATGAGAGAAAGCAGATGAGGAGATGAGGGGTTGTCTGAAAGAGATGAGAGCCAGATCCGTTGGCTCCAGAGTGCAGGTGGGAGGATTTTGAGTCCGGTGAAGCCAGGAGACATCGGCCTCAAACGCTTTTCACAAACCTGTACCAAACAAAAAGGGCCTCAGCAGATGACACATTCAATTAAATCACCAAGCCTCAGTGCAGTGATGCATCTTATCGTCTGGAAGCAAATCTTGATTGCCAGTGCAGACTGGTCTCGGGGAAACTCCATGTGTACAGCTGTCGTGTCTCTCAGGGAGGGGAGTTTCAGGTGCCAGAGTTTCCTCTGCCATGTTGTACAAAGGCAAAATATTGGGCTTTGACAGTGTAGCTGAGCTGGTAGCCATTTTTTGGAGAGCTTACAATCTCATCTGTACTCCCACGAGTTTGCTGGACCTTGGACAAGTGGGACAGACTTTTTAAAAGAGTACAGCAGTTTTACACCACCTTATGAAAAGAGGATTGCATTGGCAATCAGAATAGAGGTGACAATGACAAAAGAGGTGCGGTGGCTAAGGAGCTGAAGTTGAAGAGGTTGCTGTTCCACTTTGGTAAATCTTAACATGCCCTCACATCAATAATGTGCTAGTCACACAGGGATCACTGCAGATGGAGTGTGCTATATCCTCATATATACATGCTTACAAGCTGGCAACTGCCCTCTGCACTCCAATTCACTTGACATAAAACAGGACAGCCAACTCTTACTGATAACAGCTTTTAATCTGTAGGCATCTGGTGCATAGTTCCAGGGAACTTGGGCAGTAGTAACCCATGGCCTTTGGAAGACCTTGTATGTGTGTACTGCTGCTTGATCCTCACATTCATAACTGGGCAATGCCTAAACTTGAGGCGGTGATTTCAAAGCTATATGGTGTAGCATGTGTCCACAAAAAGCTTCATAATTGACTGAGCCACTCGTAGCTGATGGTTTTCTCTGCACAAACCTCTTATCATTTGAGTCTTATGAATATAAAGTTTTTTTTCAGTGGGTGGAGCAACAGCCAGAATCATTACATGTGCACTCATAATGTCCTGGTTAAATTGTACAGCTATGATTTCAATGGGTAATAAGCAGACATTGCTTTTCATGTTTAAAGCTCTTGGTGATGCATGATGCTTGTTATTAGACTAAATGATAGTGCAGCCTGTACAACAAAGCAAGGAGATGCAAGAATTTTAATTATTTTGTAGCTTTAACTTTTTGGTGACAAAGCTGTAATTAGCAAAGTCATCATTTGGGAGCTGTAATGAAAGGTGCAGTGTAAGCACTGACATCAAAGCGTATAAATATCCAGTGACTTTATAAATTGTGATTAACTGTTGCTTGGCTGTAACACAGTGTTGGTTTAATTAGAAACCACAAATGCAGAGTAGTTTTTGGTTGATGGTTGATATAAATAACACATGAAAGCTCATGAAATCAGTGAAATAAATCTATGCTTGAATTGATCAGTTCTGACAGAATAAAAATACTACTTGGAAAACATAGGTCTTAAACATGAGCTTTTCATTGTATTGTCTGAGTGTATATGACTGCTGGTCTGTTCTCTTCTCAAATTAAAAATAGCCCAGAGGCTGTCTTACCGTCCAGCTTGTTTTGCATTCACATTCCAAACATACCTTTGCAAATATGCTTATTTGGTATTTAATTAAGCCTCTTTTATTTAATGTGTTTTGCACAATGAGGAGCCAACATCCAGTACATTTCAAATGGTGGCTTGGCTTTTTGGAACAAGTTGTTTAGCTAGGCACAGGAAGGTTCTAAAGAAAGCGGGCCTGTTTCTGAAACAAGGACTCGTTTTTCACTCTCATGCTGTTGTGAGGGGTGTAAATTTAGAGATTTTCCCCTCTCTCCCAGTCTAAAATAGCAAGAGGCCATTACGGATCAGTGCCCAGAAGCTGGGGCGCCGGCGTATCTTGGATCCATCTTGTCTGGTCCCTGGTGCAAATCTGGAAACCGACGTAATGACTCATTACTCCTTATTGACAGTTACTAAAATGGTGCAGCGCAACATTAGCAGAGGTCCTGCTATAGCACCTGATTTGCAGTGTTTGCTCGACAGACTGGGAACTGTGGGCTAAAATCCAGTGGAGTTTCCATAACATTTCTTCTGCAGTTATCCTGCTTGTAGTTTAGATCCAGCCAATCAGAGGAGAGTTGGTGGTATCGGATGTCCTTAGCAAGGTGGCTGTTGCAGGAAGCGAGAAAGTAAATAGTTATTTTTGACCATGCTTAGGTTACAGTGTCTATGAATAGGGTCTCTGGAATTCACTGTTTACTTTGGTCACCATTCCACCTATTTTAACATAAGACTGTTCTCTAATCATGATAATGATCCTCAGTTCCATAGGAAAACCACACCACCGTCACGCCTGCACAAGCCACATACGATGCGATGTTTCATGTAAAACAAGCTTGCCTGAAGTGTCCCAAGCTGATAGAAGCGGCAATGACCAAAAAGGTGCAAAGGTGGGCACTCCAAATTGGTAGAATAGCTTATTTAATTACTGATTTACTTAAAAGATTATTTAATTCATATTGGTTTTTAAAAGGAGCCCTGGCAGGCAGGTTTCAGTCTAATAGACTGAAGTGGTATTATTTCAGCAGTTTTTGGGTACGTGCTGGTTAGTTGATGGATTTAATTCAAGAAATGATTCCTTTCAGCTTACAACTAAAGTGGGCCATCAGAGTGAATCAATTCTCAGCAAGCTAAAATATGAAAAATTTGTACTTAATGTGTGTTGATATTGGCTGAATACAGATGTGCTTATATCCTATAAAAAACACAGTAATGACTTTTTGCTAGTGATGACTCATTGCTGAAATGAGTGTTCTACCCCGCCCTCCCCGTGTAGAAATTGGTAAGTATGCTGATCAGCTGGCTAAAAGGAATAAAATCGATATAAAACACGTAGCACTTAAGCTTATGGCAGATATCATTGGACTGTTGTTTTTCAGGAGGGATCCGGTGTGAGTTCCTGATGGCACGTTCTGGGCGTGATCATGGAGCAGCCCATGTTATGGCTAGCTCAGATTGCTCCACAGACAAACGTTACGGCCTGCTGACACAGCAGCGTGTTCACAGGTTTGCTCACTGGAACAGCACCTCAGGCAAAGGCTTTGTGAACGCCCTCACAATGCTGCATGCTGCATGCCGTCACAGCGCTTCGGACCTGGCGTTTACTGCTAAGCACATTTCACGTGGCTTCACTTACCACATCAGACCCAGAAGTTGTGCAGTCTTTGTACACTGATGTTTTTATGGCTAGTGCATGGATACCAACTGTACAAAGCAAGATAGCTCTGCACAAGGTAACTGAGTGATTTTAGACTCTGAAGGTAATGGAGTGCTGTAGATATGGATTTGATCAGTCTTTCAGACCTTTCTTTGCTACATGGGTTATTGCTGCAAAAGGAATGTGACTTTACTTTCCTAACCAAGTCATTTGCGTTGGCAAGAGGTGTGTCAGACAGTGTTGCAGTTCAGCTTTTGTGTGAAATCCGTTCGCATAGAAATGTTTTTGCAAGTTTTAAGATGGTCAGTCCCCTAGTGAGTCTGATAAATATTATAAGAAACACGTTTGGTATTGTTCACAATTACATTTTTCAGACTGAGTTTAAGATGAACGTATTTGAATTTATTTACAAGGTGTAACCTCGCATGAATGAATACAGAGTTCCTGTGTCTGAAATACTTGTTTACAATGTTGATGGACCTAGCACACAATTCACAGCTGAAAGGGTCAGTGAGGAGTCCTGTTTTTCTGTTGAGCTTCTTGAATGTTTTAAATGTTTGCTCACATTGGAGTGTAAGAATCTTATGTAAATGAAATGCAGTGTGTAAGATTTAAGGTCACCAGTATCATTGACACAAACACAGGAGACTTCCTTACGCAGTGTCATTGAAAAGGGGAAGGTGTTCATTTGAAACAGCAACATCAACCCCAGTGTTGAATGGAGGAGAACTCGCAAGTTTATACTGTGTACAGGTAGATTTGAAAACCATGGAACCATTGGCTCTGCTGAACATGGTACCACTGACAGCTTTGTGTTCACTGGCACAATGCAGGTGTGCACTGGCCTCTGCAGGTTTACATAGGTCCCTTCCAGCCCTTAGCAGATAATTCTGATATTCTATGCACATAATGCACTGCAACAAACCACTCACTGAGACTCCTCTGTTGTACACTTAAATGCAGGTGTCCTTTGCATTAGATTCTGTTAATCGGTAGTGCACACATGCTAGATAGCACACCTGGGTAAATACAGCTGTGCAGGTGAGATGGAAGTGGTATGAGAAGAGAACATTTAACATTCCAGACATTCCTCTCACACAAGGTAGTGTGATTGTGTTCACCTTTGGAGTGTGCTCCTTGGTATTTTTTTTTTTTTAATGCATCCTGTTTGACCATATTGTTTTCATACTTCTTAACATATGTTGGGCAGATTTTTCCTGTCCAGCGTCCTTGAAATCAAAACATTTGGGTGTCACAAGCTTGTTGGCCTAAGTTACTCTGTGCTGTCTGAAGTATCTGTGGAATTTTCCTAGTTTATCTTGTCATTCCCTGGGATAGCACATATTTTCCGTGGTGTAAATTGCCGGATTCTAGAACTCTCTTGGGGGGAGTTTGTCCCAATGTGGATTTGTATTTTTTTCCAATGTCTTTGTAAGATAATTCAGCTTATACATTTTTATTTTTTATGAATTCATATTTGTCATTATTGCTTATACAATCCTTTTAAAATATTTTATTGTGTTAATAAGGATCGAAATGTATTATGCCATACCTTTTTAGAAACTGATTAGAAATCAGTGTTATGGTATATATACTTTTTTGTTTGAAAATCCACGTTCATTGTGATACTTTTCTGCTATTTCAGAGAGCACTGAATGTGGAGTATTCATCCTTTGTATTTTTATGTTGCTTTGTTGGAATTGCTTGGTATCTGCAGCATTGACTTTGACTAAGAGAAGTTGCAGAATAAACACATTTTACATTCCTTGCACAGCTACTTTATCTTACACTATATTTCCTGTGCAATGCATCTCTGCTCCAATTTTCAGGGCTTGGAGCAAGTCGAAGATTAACATCGCTGTCTCTTTTTTTTATTTTTTCTTTCTTTCTTTTCAAAACCAGTGACCCGAAGGCAAACATTTCTGGAGCTTGTGCCAGGAAATGTATTCTGCCAAGGCAGGTTGAAGGAAGGGCAGAGTTTTGTGCTGCAGCTCGCTCAGTGAGCAGCATAAAACGTGTGGAGGTACTTAAATTCTCTCCCTGAAGGGTCCAGTACAGATGGCCATTACTCTGACCTTCCTTTCTTCTGTACTTTCAAAGCACGACCTGAACCCGTTTTTAGGACACGCCGACTCTTGCAGTACTCTGCATTCTCTCTGGTTCCTCTTGAATATTTAAAAAGGATAAATCAGATCATGCTAATAGTTCATTACTTTGTTAATTTCAGGGCCTGGACCAGAGGGTTAGGCATAGTGTTGTTACGATAGGTGTGTTTTATTTCCCTTGGCCTCCAAATCCACATCAGCACTTCCAGTCCTGCTCTTGATGTTGTTTCAACTTGAGCAAATGGAACCTTTTTGCTAGCGCATGCCTTTCAATACTGGTGTCATTTTCCATGCAAATATAATGAAATTGCTGGAGCTGCTTTGCACTTGCTTGAGTCCCATCCTGTACACTCGTATGGATTGAAGACATTCTTTGACATATTGTCTGCACTCTTTTCTGCCATTTTCTAATCCATTGCCTTTGTTTTCAGAAATGTAGAATGTCACACTGGGCTCATAGATCATTCCTCCACACATTCCTCAGTGGAGGCCTTGGGACATTTTTGACCAATGAGAAGCTGGCAAACAGCCATATAGGGAGCCATGATTTGCAGCTGTGGCAGTGATGGAGTTTGGGCAGAATATAAATTTGATGTGTAATTTTAAGTTTGTGTCTTTCATGTGCATATAAAAGTGTGGTTTTTTTTTTTCCTAAAAAATGATCAGTAAGATGTTTTACTCAATACGTGACATAATTGGTACAGCACATTGCATCCAAGACATATTTTGCTTTGAAATGTTTAATACTTCTTAGTTTTGTTTTTTGTTTGTACCTTTAATACAGTTAATCAAATAACTTTACAGTTAATTACAGTTAATTTTGCATCTGTATCCACAGACAAATGCAGACACATCTTCGGCTTCTTAATGTACTTAAGGCTTCATATGCACTTGAGCATTTAAATGACATGCAAGCTTGAAGTTGAATGGCCACTTTTGATACCCAATTATCAAGTTACATTTAATAAAATTAAAAACATGCTTTGGAGAGCCTTTTTCAGTTGAGTAATTTCTGCACTTTTCTCACCAGCCAACATTGTTCCTCTGAGGCTATGAAACACACCAGAAATGAACAAAATACAAAAGATGACAAGCTACATCTCTGCATATTGGGTGCAAATGGAAAACTGTGACATTCACATTTTAAGAGAGCCTAGTCCCTAGGAAAGCAAAACCAGTGATTGAATACTAGTGCGTGCTTTCTTTGTCAAAAAAATCCTCTGGTCATGGCAGTAAAAACATTTGAGTGTGGAATTTTCCCAGGATGTGAAGTTACTGGTTCAGGAAAGCGCTCTGTGCTCACTGTGTAACTGAATTTCTTGGAACTGAATGTAATAATCTTTGAACAAAGAGAAAATTTGGAGTGGCGTTGAGGTGCAGTTTTTCCTATAGGCAAATATCAATACGATCCAACTTGGCTTGGCCTTAATCATGTTTTCATTTCACTGAAAGGATTAATGCTAAATTAGAACAGTGTATTACACAGTCGCTCACAAACAGTTGGAACCATTTTATGAGCAAGACGTTGTTTATGTTCATGTCTAACCATGCATATCTTACTGTTTTCCTGAATTACTCATGTGTATGTTAAAGGCAAATTGAGAAATCAGTATTATCCACTGATGGCAACTTCTGTTGGCATAGGCCTACTTGTCAAAGCTGTGATTACTGTAGCGATGTTTAGAACATTTAACAGAACCATCTGAGGTTGGGTCGAATTATTAAAATGGCCACTGTCAATTTAGTGATTGATTGTCAAGTAGGACACTACTGTACATCTTGCGTGACGATGGAGGAGAATTTGTCATTGATGATAATTGTTTGTGGCTTTCTGAGTTGTTTAAGTAACATTGCATTGACCATCATAAGGACTTGAGTAATTTTAATCCAATTTTTTCCCTTCCCCAATGGAAGGAGGCTACAGAGCAATACTGATCTTCACCATCACTGATCCTATGGAACTGACAGCCTGTCTTTTCCCCTGTCAGTATCAGTAAGTAACTGTGTACATGTAGAGTCACTACAGTTGTGTCCTTAATGTCCCGGTTTTAAATGAATTGTATATATTTAAATATATACTAAGTACAGTTGCTTGTTCACCATTTTGCTGGGTAGGTGGCATTCATAAGATTTATTCTTGCAGCTTTACACCTTGAATTAAATTACAGATTGATATTCAAGTGATAGAACATGTGATATGATAATTAGGTCCCTTAATTTGATTAGTGTAAGGAATAAATGTATTTTTAAATATAGGAATAGTGGTGCTTCATACAGACTGCATTATAAACGTATGTAGAACGAGGTGTAAATTTATGTTTTGGAACTTCAGAATAAGAAGTCATCTGTGAATTTAATGTGAGCACGACCTTGGTTTGTAATTGGTACAAATATGTGAAGAACCGCCAAACTGTTTAATCAACAAACAGCCCCACAGCTTTGTCTGCTGGACCGTAATTCAGCTCATGGCATGAGGCCAGGTAGAACGCATCTCGTGGTTTGATGCTGCAGCTGTTTTTTTTTTTTTTTTTTTTTGTTTCAGCACACTGAACAAAACTTCCCCTGACTGATTCACTGTCCTATCACAATCATTATGGTGAGGCAGAAAACGTGCTGTGATAGATAGTGTTTGAAATTTGCGCTACATCGCTTAGTAACTGTATGTTTTTCTCAGCACTGATTAGTTAGTGTCTTGTTTGTGTTGAAGTGACCTTTCAGATGCATCTTGAATCTTTGTAATAACTACAATTTGGCAAGTAATGCAATACAAATACAAAATGCTGTTCTGACGAGGAGAAGAATAGTGAGAGTTTTGTGGGCATTTTCCCAAGTTCTTTAGTAAGTAATTCTTTAGTAAGTAAAGTTCTAAAGTAATTTTAAAACTGTTTTTACTGCATTAGCGATCCTAGGAGTCTCTGGAAATGGCAGGCGTTAAGATTTTTCTCCCGCCAGAAAGCAAATGAAACAATGTCTGCTCATTCATTGCCTTACACAAAGTTATATTGTCCATAATATTGTTAACCAAGGTTTTATGACAGACCAAGTTTATTAATTATCTTTAGTGTCTCATGAAAGGAATGTGCTGTAGGTGGTTAATCTGAATGTGTTTGCAATCTCTTCCCTTTTTTTGGCTTTGTTTTTAAGGAAATGGTGGAAAGAGGCCGTGATTGCTTCAGTTACTGTTTTTTTCGCGAATGCTTTGAATTCCATGCATATCTCCACACGGCCGTGAAGTTCCAGATGAAGAAAAGATTCATTATTACCAAAATGGATGTTTTCTCACGTCACATGACTGCAGAAGCCTCAGGACATTACGCACACCTCTAAACCCTGTAAATATTCATCGCTGTTTTCATCTTTGTAGTGAACCTTAGTGGTGTACCTTAGCTCATGATGAGACCTTCAGCTTTTAATTTATGAAAACACACTTTTAATGGCGTTTATTTTAAGGAATGTGGCAAGAAAATTATTACCAGACATCATTTGCATTTGTATTGCCTCAACAAGGTCTCTCTGTTTCCCTTTTCAAGCGTGTTTTTCTCTGAATAGTTACTGTCTTGGCTGACTGCATGCACCTCATTTTTCAAAAAGAGAGCTGTGTGTTGAGCCCTGGGGGTACTTGGCTCATGACCAATCAGCATCCAGCCCATAGTTCATTATTGAACTGCAGAACTACATATTATGAGGGCTGAAATGATACAACATATTTCAAAAACATTTTATGGTCATGCTATGAGATCACAATGTGGTCTATTGATAGCTAAATTTAAATGCATACATCAATATGGTTTATTCAAAGATAAATGCTCGAGTGTAGTTATCATTGATGATGGTTATTGGGATAATCACTTTCTATATTAAAGCAAATAAAAAGCAGACATGTGCTTCCCACATGCCTACCACCTGCTGATCTCTGAACAGTGGATAGTAAGGGGGAATTTTGGGACCTGCTGTGACAGCGGAAGCTGGGAACCAGGGAGTCTGGAATCCAACCCATGTTATCTGTTTGCCTTGATGAGGTTCACTTCAGTGAACAGAAGTGTTGATGTTCACAGTTTGTTTGATGGGTTCAAGTCATTGACTTGTCAGGGGAGCTGCCTGGGAGGCCTTCCCGTCGTGAAGTGTCACCTACTCTCCGTTCCCAATTTAAAACCGCACTGACATGAAAACAGACCCGTTGACATTGTAGAGAGAGCTTGGTAGTGTTGCCCGAAGGTCTGGGTGGTAGAACTGCAGTGGTGTGAAGATAGAAAGTGTTCCATAGAATTCTGTGCAGATGTGTAGGAAAAAGCTCTTGGGTGTTTTAATGGTTAACTTTTATGGTTTTCAATGATCTGTTATATGGGTCACTTATGTTTTGAGCATTTGAACCGACAAATGACAGTGAAAAGTTTCCCTTGATAAGCAAGCAGATAAATGTACAAAAATGTAGCCCACTCCTGCTTTCCTCCATTATCCTCTGTGACAGAAGACACTTTGGATCACCATCTCCGTGCTGCATGTGGAGTGCGTTGGACCCATAGTTTGTCGTTCTGCTGATTTTAGCTTGCAAGGCCCAGTTATGTGTGGAATGATGCATTGCAGGGACTTGTCAGGCTTTCCTCTCCCCCACTCGTGTTTGCCACTGGAGCGAGTGGCTCTCCACCTCTCCCCTCAGCCTCACACCACAAAGCTGACTCGTGCTTAGCGGCATATGGGAAGGAGTCGTCTTTGTTGTGATTAGTGTCATGTGTTTCTGGTGAGCGTTGCTATGCCTGTGTGTCTTTGCTTGGGCTGACGCTGGCAATCAAACATCTGAATAAACTGCCTTAAGTCTTTCCCGAGATCATAAGGGTCAACATAATAAACACATTTAAATGTTGGGTTATGACTAAATATGACTTGGAGACACATCTTGGGAACAGTTTTTTTTTTTTTTTTTTTTTTTTTTTTTTTTCTTCCCCCTCCCCTCATGTTTTCAGTTCAACAGAATCGAAACAGTGGAGGGAAGGGCCTGTTTAAAAATCCGTCTGTTCAAAAAATCCAAAGACATCCCAAAGATCTTTTTGAAATCAAGATTAGGCCTATGAGTGTATAATGGGAAAGGTACTACCATATGAACTCTAATATGATGTAGCCTAAATTGTTGGTATGTAAGAATAATCTACTGTTTTGTTTTTTTTTTTTTTTTTTTTTTTTTTTTTTTTTTAATAAACCAAACACTCTCAAGCTTAATTGGTACACTGGATAAAAAGGGTAATAATTATGTGTAAAAGTTGAGCCTTAGTTTTGAAGGGAAAGTGAATATATCCAGTAATAGTGAATAAATAATAATAGTGAATAAACCCCAGTTTGCAAATGCTATGGAAATGCAAGGTGCCCCCCAATGTGTATTCTAGATACTCTGTAATGTGGTTGAGGTCCCTGCTTTTGTGTGCCTGAAATAACTACCTTGTTTGTAAATAAATGTTGTGTGTCTTCATTTAAAAAGTGAGCAATGAAATGGCCAGGACACTGAAACACAAGGTTTAGGATTGGAAAGTGACTGTGGGAGCAGTTGTTTACTCACTCAGAGCTGTCACATGTGAGGAAACTCTTGGGCGCCCATATTGACCACATTCGTCAAATGGATAATTTGTGTTGTGCCGCAAGCAGTACAAAGTGAGAATTCGCACTTCTGTGTTAACTTGACAATCCCTAATCAACAATTAAGTTTAAATATAAAAAGATGTTTGTTTTTTAAAAATTCATCAACTGAATGACATCATGTTCCATTTTACAATAGAATTGAGCTTGAAGCTGGTCAAGTGCTGATGGTATTGGAATGTTTTCAGGAATTTCCTGTATATATTTTTATCTGGATTTTGTGAACACTTAATTGCTTTGAACTGTTCTCAGTGACAAAGGATGCATTTCTGCATGGTATGCGTGTGGTCGACATGACCAGCCTGCGGTGAAGGACCAGCCTAATTCCAGCAGACCAAAACACCCAACCATAGGAAGTGGAGCACTTTACCATATAAAGGGGAAACAATAAATAGATCTTATCTGCTGGGCTGCTGAGTCCACATGACAGGAAATAAGTTCTCTGTCAGATCTTTCAAATGGAATATTTGCTTTTTACCTTTCCTTAGCAGAGGGCTTATCCAGATCATTTACACTTAGTTTTCTCTGTACTTGCTTAGCTTACTAAACACCTGGAGATTTACTTGAGTAGATAATGTACAGCACAGCAGTTCAACAGCTGCATCCAACCTTGGATTGAAAGACGCAGCGCTGTGTCCAGAACCCTGTGCTTCCCCAGCATGTACAGTCTTTGCATTTCTATGTTGAGTATTTCTGCTAATTATCAGCAGCCTACATAGAGCTAGACGAGAATTCTCAAGAAACAGAGGCTTTTCTCCATAATGAGTAAAGCCTAAATATATGTGTTCATACCAAAAGAAAAAAAATCCTTTAGGCTATTCTGAATGGTAATTACAAATATGACATACCGATGGAGTCCGGTCAACCTAAAAGTCTGACATTTACAGTTTTTAAGCTCTCATAAATGCTACAGATCTCCTTTTGAAATAGGAGATGGTCCAAATTTTGCTTGTTAACCTGATTTTCAGCAGTGAAATGGATATCAAAAGTCTAAATCATTACAATATCATCAACCAAAAATTAAATATTTTATCACACAGCCTTACTAGTGTGCAGTAAATTGAAGACTTCAGGGAGGTCTGTAACTCCATGCTCCATGGAAAGTGGTGTTTATTTTTAACAGAAGAGACTGCTGAAAGATGAATATATTTAAGTTGTGCATGAGTGACATTTTGTTTTATTTTCATCCCAGGGTTCCCTGCCAGCTTTGGAGATGATGTCAGACGCCAGTGACATGTTGGCGGCAGCCCTGGAGCAAATGGACGGTATCATTGCAGGTAAATCTGTTCGGTTCCCAGCCATGAAATGGGGTGGTCCTCTCAGAACTTCCTGTTATCAGTTATGCTGAAATACATCAAATTTGTCATCTCTCTGCAAACATAAATCATTACACAGACTAGCAGCAAAAACCCCTGTTATCACACAGAATATCCGTGTTTGGCTTCTTGTTTGAGGGTTTATTCTGAAGGGAAATTCTTACTGCTGGAATGAAACTCCTCTTGTAAGGCATTGTATTTAATACTGGTTTCACAAAAAATATTTGTGGATTGACTTTTTTCAACAAAACAGATGATCATTTGTATCTTGTCCCATTCTTAAAAAAATGGTATTCTCTGAAATTTTGAAATATTTTAGGTATTCTGAACATTTTGTACATATGTAATTTGTGTGCAGAGACATAATAGATTGTTTTGAAATGTATCCTTTTCTTCTGAGTTGGTTAATTATAGAGCTGACATTTCCAATAGACGCAAGCCATCAGGTCATGTGATTTCCTCCAGCCTATCGCAGTTACCTAGCTGCTTTGATCAGAGGGACAGTGCCTCAGGGAAGCTGCTGCTTCAGGCCTTCAGCTTTCACAGTTTGTAAAAGTGTAAAAACAGGTTATTATTTTAATAATCTAATCATTTTTACCAGGTTATCATTTTTAATAGCCTGTTAATTATGAACTAATCAGAAGACATACATGTCTGCAGTGTTCCCTTCCCTGTCATAGGAGCTACATTTTTATGACGTGCACTGCGGTCTGTCCTAATTAAAAAGACTGCCCCGTCGTAGTATTTGATGTGAGCAGGGCTCATCCCAAATTATGTCAAACTTGCCATCTCAGACCAATGTGGCCTCTCTCCTTCCCTTCACATTATGCTATTTCAACTGAAGGCTGCTTGGCTGCGCTGTCTGTGCCTTATGTTATGACTGTTGCCTAATGTGGTAGAAAACTGAAACGCATTTAAGGGAAGCCAGCAAGGTTGCTTGCATGCTAACTCTGAGAGAGTCTAACACTTCTACCCATCCTGTCGCGGCCAAACAAAGCTGCTTCATAAAGGAGGGGGGTAGAAGCTTTAGGCTGCTGTTTAAAAGTATTTTGTTTAATTCAGGTGGGACCAGCCATTTTGGCTCAAACATGTGCTTGGCCGTTTTGCCCTCAGGCTCCAAAGCATTGGAGTACTCCAATGGTCTGTTTGACTGCCAGTCCCCAACATCGCCCTTCATGGGCGGCCTGAGGGCACTGCACCTGGTGGAGGATCTGCGGGGGGTGCTGGAGCTGATGGATCCAGAGGAGAGGGACAGTCTACGCTGCCAAATACCAGACTCTACGGCCGAGAGTCTGAGCGAGTGGCTGCAGGGCCATCTGGTATGTGACACACACACGGCCTCAGACAGTACTTCCAATGCCACTGTCTTCCCTCAGTTCATTCTGTACTGCTGGATTTGTAGTGGTTCTTAAAATGATACTATGATATCTTCTGATCTGAGGCAGCATATTCCCTTTATGTTTTACTTTGAACAGATTACATTCCTTTTTATCTATTAGCACAAATTCTTCACTTGCCAACAATTTTTCTCTGTATTGTGTCTGACTTGGGTATATATTTTTTATCATTAAAAAAGGCTAAGAAAAGCATTAAATCCAGTCACACACAGTCACCCACTTAGCCTTCACTGAAGTGATAATGTCTTTGGGAGTGCATTGGATCATAAGCGCCTCTTCATGGCTCTGTCCCACACTGGTCTGTCTGTAGCGTGATGTCAGACTTGGTTATGTAACCACGCTCAGTGGAAAGTAGTACACACAGCAGAATCACTGCAGGCTTAGCCCACCATTCTTAGGAGAAGCAACACTGCAGGCGTCATAGTCGGACATTTTGTGCAAAACCTTTTACAGTTATTTATTATGAGATTAAGGGCATGATTTAATTCAAACTCAGAGCGATTTGTGCTTTGAGGCACAGCAGTCGGTTGTCATCTGACATGTTGCATGATGGGTATGAAGCATTACCTTAGACTGAGAAACATGTTTCCACAATCAGATTAGCTAAACTGTAAGTCCCAGGAGCTAATATATACTCTGGTCTCTATGAAGCAACAGATAAATATCTCAATATTGCAAACTAAATTATTAATTGACAACACATTTCATGTTCTGTGTTGACATCCCCATCTCACTGATTATCTGATATTTTCAGTCTCTCTGTCATTTCAAATCCAAACTGATGTGACTGCTGACTCAACACACATTGGCATGATCCATTACCTCATGATTTGTAATTGGAACTTTGTAGGAAGTAATTAGCTCCTTGCTGACTGTGTGTTCACATTCACAGATTGTGTAATAAAATCATATTTCTTGTGTCCACCAACCTGTAAGATAATTTTCCGTCATCATGTCAATAAAGACCATCCACTTCACGCTTTAGGGCATAGACTAACCCTAACACAACTGTGGGGGTTAAAAAACTTACTGCCGGCAATTAAAGCTCTTCTGTTTACTTTAGGAATAGCTAACTCACCATAAGGCAGGTCAGTGGAAGTGCATGTCTTATGTTTGCTTGAACTCTGTTTTTTTTCTACCGTGCAAATTGAATACAGATTCGTCTGATCTATACTTGCCAGATCTGGCTTGTGACTTCATCCAGCTGTGTTAAGATAATGTCTGCAGTCTAGCCAGCATTTGGTTTACATCTGCTCTTTTTTCCTGTAGTGTGATAGGCAGCCATCTTTACCGCATCAAAATCTGAGAATGTCATTGGGTGAGAACGCTGTCACTTATGCTGTTCCCTGGAGGTCTGCCGCACTAATCTCCTGTTGAGTGCATGAGGACTCGGATGCGTGGTTTCTTTGCCTTGGAGGGGAAATGTTTTTCCATAGAGTGCTTCTCTGATAGCATGCAAGGGAAAGTGCTCCCTAAGGCAGAGGGAGACCTTTTCAGAAAGTTCAAACCATGCTATGTTGCAGGACAGGAGGGCAACAAATCCACCCCATTCTCTGATATTTAATCTGTGTTTGAGATTTGATACAGTGAATGTAGTTTTTAGCGTCCCAAAGAAAGAGACCAGTGTTTTTTTACAAAAAACTGAGTGTTTTGCAATGCTATCAGATGTACGGTGAGGTTTTGCCTGTTTTGATTAATCTCATTTAGGAAAAATACATTTCTCCAATTCACGATTTCTCTTGACTTCACTTCCCTTCAGTTTCTTGCATAGCTTGTAATCAGCATTGAACAGAAGAACTGAGAGCTCAGCCAGACATTTCACATCTGTTGATACTCTTCGGTTTCCATAGCATGCTATTTTTTCCACAAATGATTATCCCCATCAGATCTGTAGCATATACTCTCACAGTCTTAAACCCCTGCGTTTTCGCATACCAGTGGCCTGTGGGCATTTAGGTTGGTTGTGCCCTGTATATACATCCACTCTTTACATTATCTAAAGCATGCTGACTTTCAGAGTGCCAAGCATCCTATACATTAGAAGACAGTTACCACTTGTTTTCCTTTAAAGAATAGTTTGTTTCCTTTTTTAGAATGACTTGGTGTGGTAGCAGTGTCATGTTACCAGTTGTTGGGTGAAAATCTTTTTATGTACAGCGCTTGTGGACAATATCAGTTCTTTCACACTATCTTTAGGGAGCCCCATGAAAATGCAGGCCTGGGAACTGGAAATAGGCCTGAATGCTATGGGTGAAATTATTACGAGTGACTCATTAGATAAGCGTTGCTGTCAGAGAGAGCTATGTGAAGCAGTGCAGCCCTAGGAAATGGCATACTAGGAAAGGAATGAGCACACTGCCAGAGAGATGCCCCAGACTGTGTAATGCCAAAACACGGCCAGTTTCCCCTCAAAGTCAGGCTCTCCCACTGCCATTTATGGCTCCACAGCCCAGGACAAAATGGCTTTTTATCACAGTCACACAGAGCCTGCACTCATCAGTCACATGTAAATGCATAGAAGCACTCCAAGACAATCTGATGTAGGAATATCTCATCTCCCTTGGAACAAGAAAGCTGTACTTGGCATAATTAGCACTGTGTTCTGAATTCCACTCGTCAAGTGGAATTTCAAAAATGTATAATATATGATTGTCTTCAGTTAACTTTGACTGCATGCTGCAACATTAGTGTTAAAATTATTTACAGTTGCCTCAATATATTTATACCTTTAATAAAATGTAACATTTTCAACATGTATAAATAAAAGTATATGTGCAATAGAATTCATTTTGAGTAATGGAAAAAAAATAAATAAAATTGAGTGTGCTTTGCACTTCCCTTTGGATGACATTGAACAGATGATTTCCTGCAGTCTGCCTGCTCATCCATTTGGAATTTGGCCAACTCCTCCGGAATTCTTGGTCTTGGAGCTTCCTTTGGAAGTCAGTTCGAATGTTGGACACACAGCACAGGATCTTGAACACAACTCTTTTCCTTTTAGATTTGGCCAAAAGTAATCAGTCACCAGTTGGGTTGTCAGAGCTATATTCGGGTTCTTTGATTTCTCTTTCATGCCAGATATTTCAGACCTGTGGCTATGATATCAAGCACTTAATCCTTTATGGAAATTACATGAAATATGCCTACACTGGTGGCATTAACTTGTGTTTAAAATGAAATTTGCTCTGGTTCATCTTCTAATAGGACCCACCAGTAAAGGACAACTTTCTCTATGTGGTGTCTGCCAATGTGTTTGTTCAGTCATGCTCATTTGTTCCTAGTTATTTTTATACTGCAATTTTTAATATTCAGTAATATGAACATATGCTGCAAATGAAACTATACTTTTTTTAGAGAAATGATTCAGGACATTTTTGTTTTAATATTTGAAAATTAAAATTTAGAGAATGTTGCTTACCATAATTAAAATAGAAATCTGTAAATTATTTAGAACAATAAGCATGATTTTTTTTTTTTTTTTTTTTTTTAAATACAGAACAAATTCTAAAAATGTACAGCCCTAAATGTCATGTAGGTTTATAAGCAGCTTCACTGGAAATGTATTTTACACTTCATGCTCTTTGGGAAAGTAATGACATTTCCTGATCATTGTGAAATGACTATTTCAGACCAATGGCCATATCTCTTTGGGAGGAGATGTCTACCAGGAAAGGCTTGCCCGTCTGGAGAGTGACAAGGAGTCCCTGGTGTTGCAGGTATGTCCCGACGAAGAAGATTCCCTTTCCTGCCCCCCAGGTCTACCCCTAAGATTAACGTTGGTATAGTCTAATGTTTAAAAGGAAGAATATTGGTGAAAAACTACTTCTTCAGCCCCTTTAAAATGAACTCCCATATAACTGGACTCAAAATAGTTAACATTGAACTATATCCAAATCCACAGCAAGCTGCAATATAGAGGCTATGTGATATACTATTATATGGAACCATATCAAAATCATCAGAAGCTATATTTGGTATATTCAATAATAATTAAAACACATTTTTTATTTTGTAACACCTATGTAATATTTTGCAAAGGATGTTCTGGGACACCTCCTTGGGCCCAAGGTATCCTCATACCCCATTTTGTGAGCCTCTGATATAATAGCCTCTGAGTTTGGCTTTGATCCTGTCCTGCAGGTAAGTGTGCTGACAGACCAGGTGGAGGCGCAGGGAGAAAAGATCAGAGACCTGGATCTGTGCCTTGAGGAACACCGGGAGAAGCTAAATGCCACAGAGGACATGCTGCAGCAGGTGGGCATTGACATTTGGGCCTTGCCACTGTCTGGTGATTTATTGTGTAGTCTACTACTACAGGGAATAAGTATAGGGTATAAGAACCTCTTGTGTTTCTGTGAAATTCCTTTTGAAATGTACCAAGTAAACCATATGTAGTGCAATATCAGTCTTAAAGGGGTTTACATACAATTGTTGTTTAAAATGATATTTTTCTGCTGTTGTGTGCAGGAGCTGTTAAGCAGGACAGCCCTGGAGACGCAGAAGCTGGACCTAATGGCCGAGGTGTCTAACCTGAAGCTGAAGCTTACTGCTGTGGAGAAGGACCGGCTGGACTTCGATGAAAGGTTCAGGGACAGCGAGGTACAGGCACTGCATGACTCGTTCATCAGATGTTCTCACCATTCTGCTCTTCCATTCGACCAATGGCTTACAGTCAGTGTATTGTGTTCATTCTTGACCTCGAAGTGTTTTTTCCAAATTGTGCAGGGTGGCTGTAATTCTCCAGTATTTCAATAAATTGTCAGCTGTTGCTCAGTATCCGTGTATAAATCTTGATCATTTTTGCCTGAATGAAAATGAAAAGTCTGCTTTTTATAGTAAAGTATTACTGTTTATTTGTCGTAGTGGTTTTTGTTAAACCTTTGAACGGACAGCAAAGGACAACAAATAGGGAGGCCATCAGATGTTTTTTTTGAGAGCAGCTTACTCGCAATAGTCTCTTCCAGGTACAGCTGATTTTCATCTGTGTAGCACTTTGCATGCCTTCCCTGCAAATGGGGAGAGGAACAGCAGCTCTTTCTCAAATCCATTTCCTCTCAGAACTCCACCAAAGCAGTGTCCATCCCTCAAAAGTCATTTTGACCCAGAGAGTCCAGGTGTTCCTGCAGATGCAAAGATCTCAGGAGCCTGTGAGGAGAATACTGGCTTTGTTATCTCGGCATGTGGGTGGTTCCAGCATCAATGAAGCGGCGATTGTAGCGCCAGCCTCATTACTTACTCCCGAGTGAGCTGTTGATATGTGGGACACTGCTGTTGCTCACTGCCGGAAGGTGCCTTGCCAAAATTGTTTCAGTGAAGGAGTGTAAATAGACGAGTCACCAGAGAACAATGCTGGCAGTGTCTGCCAGCTTGTAGGAAGCCACCATCGATGGCAAAGTGACAGAATGGGTTTTCTGCTGTGGATGCCCACTCTCCCAGATCTGGCCTCTCTCCCCCTCATTCTCATCCCTTCCTCTTCCTGTTCCCTCATTTCAATTTCTCCTCTGCCCGGGCTCGGGGGCTGCGCCCTGGGCAGTCGCCACACAGCCTGGCCCTTGAATTCCATGACCGGATTGAGTTTCTGGAGACGGAGCTCTCCCTCTTCCAGGAGAAGAGATCACAGTTGGGCGACCAGGAGGTGAACAGTAGTTGAACAGAACACCGCCTTCTGCTTTGCTTGAACTGGGCGACCCCCATACAACCCTATAGTCTTCTGCATGAGTTCCTGCTCGTGACTTTGAATGGACTTAATGGAACAGTTTGCATTTTGGTGTGGTTAGAAGTAGTTTGACGAGCTGGGGACACTGGGTAAAGGGAACACAGGTGTCCACCTAAAGCATGGTTCTTACTTTATTCTGAGTGAAGAGGGCTAGATGGGTAAATTTGAGCCACCTTGCTTCATTTTTGGTGCTAAACAAAGTATGGTTTGTGTAGTGTGACACAAGATGTGGAGAACCCTGATCCTGGAGAGCTAGAGGTTAAGAGTATTTTACTCTTAACACCAAACTGTGAAGTCATATTAATCACTGCTGTTAATGAACACTTGTCAGCATGAGCTGGAACCATTGTTTCACCATTCATGAATAGGCAGGTCTGGTCTCTGAATGATTGATTAACCTGGATAATCAAAGTCTGATTGAGCAAAAACTGGGAATATCTATGACACATCTCCAGGACAAAGTGCAAACTTGTATTTGTATATACATAGTTCCACATGGGGCTTCAGGGCCAATCGGCTCTGCCCACATTCTAACAAATATTAAAGGTGTTGCAAAACCATGAAAGGTGTTTTTAGAGACCAAGGACATTGAAATGAATGTGTGAATGACTGCATGAGTTCGTATTTCCAAAAAGATTACCTTATCCATTCATGGGAAACTTCAATTCATTTTGAAGTTGTCATCTGCCACTGTGATCCCAAGTCACTTCTGAGAATTCTGGATAATGTAGTTCTTTTCTCCCCAGGGGCTGATCCAGGAGATCAATGAGTTGAGGTACAGGGTTTCTGAGATGGAAAATGAAAGAATGCATTACGAGAAGAAGCTAAAATCCACCAAGGTGAGTCTTTACCTTCATGGCAAAAGAACATCTCAGTAAGGATGTCTGAGTAACTGTGGGGTGATAGGATGGAAGAAGCTCTTCCTCAAGATACTTTGCACTTTGATAGTTTTCTTTAGTCACATCTTCTAAATATTTCTTTTCTGTTCTTCCTTCGAGACCCTTTCTCTTCTCACTTTTCCCTCCTTTTCTCCTCTTGCCTGACTCACCTCTCTGCTGCTAGTCACTAATGGCCAAACTGTCAAGCCTGAAAATCAAAGTGGGGCAGATGCAGTATGAGAAACAGAGGAAGGAGAACACAATCCTGACCCTGAAGGTTTGCTCCCTTCTGCCACACAGCTGTACTCCACTGTGTTTCTTTCAGCCACCATTATGTTGATGGGTGTTTGTACAGAAGTAACTCTTGCAATTGTCATTGTACACAGATCTGTGCAAAAGGGAGGTATTTGCTGCAGTGTGGTTAGTGGGATGATCAATTTTCATAGGTTTTGGCTCTGTTCATGAAATTGAAATCGGCAATATGTCTCAACTTCTTTATCCTTAACAACAAGCTACCAATGTGTACCACTTGATAAAAGAGCAACATTTGTAAGTGGAGATTACCATCTGAGGTGTACCATAATAATAAAACAAGAGAGAAGCTGTGTCCTGAGGCATGTCTGAATAATTTTGATTGTAATTGAAGTAATTGAGTTCTCAATTACCTGATTACCTTAATTCATTGTTTAATGTGATGGGATTCAACTGCAACTCCTGGGTTGCTTTCATTATTTAACATCTGGGAAATGAGGGCTTGAAATCGATTTTATGTAATCTTGGGGAAAAAAGGAATAATATTTGTTCTAGGATTTTTCCAAAGCCCCTAAAAATCCCCCAGTGCATACTCGGACTCTGCTTTGTTTGGCACTCTCACCGTGTATCCTCTTGGGAAGGGTCACCCTTCCTGTTGAGGCAGGTAATGTGAAGACAAGGGACTTCCTGTTGACAAGGAAGTGGGAGTGAACACGCTGAGAAACAGCAGCCTGGGTTGATGGAATCTTTTTTTGTTTGTTTGTTTTTTGGAAAGCCAGTGTTGTTTTCAGTTGACTTTGTTGGAATTCTGCAGGATTATCCTAAAGCAAATAAGCCTGCATTGTTGCACTGCTGACTAGCAGTTTTCTGATAAAAATGGTCATTTTCACCATCCCACGTGGACAAATACCACAGGATCTTTGTGCTTTCATATTTGATTTGTGAATACATTTCAAAAACTGGTCCAGCCTGGATTCTTCTACGTGCATTTTACTCATGAAAGTTGAAAAGAAATCTTCTTGAGTCCTATTCACATGTCTTTTATATGAGCAGTATATTCTTAAATAATTAGCAGGAGCACCTCTGTAGCACTATTTGAGCAGATCTCACTGTGTTCTCTCATGGCAGGAGGAGCTGGCCACACTTAAGAGGCAGTTGGAAGGACGAGATGGGGAGCTGAAGAAGCTGCATGAGGAGACGCATGTGAGAGTTGGGATACCAGAAGGCATTGAAAGTGGGGACAAAGGTGCGGGGAAGGGAATGGTCATCAACAACACTACACTGTCCAATGACTCAATCTCTATCTGTTTAATCTTTCGGACAGAATCCAGGCCTGAGTTATGCAGCAGTTAGCTGTTTTCTGTGTAAAAATAGGGCTTCTCAGAGTCTGTCATTACATGGAGAGTGCACTTAAATGGCATGTAACTCAGGTCTGGATTCAACCCTTATTACACATAAAAATAGAATTGTACATTACGCTTTCAGTAAACAGACTACCTGTGGAACACAGTATAAATGTTCACCAATATAAATGGGAGTGCCATATATCCTCCACACAAAAAAACAGTTGTAATTTATACATGTATTGATGCATTTTTTTTTTTTTTTATTTCAAATTAGTTTTTCTTGATCACAAATAGATGGTCATTGCAACATGTATAGAAACCAGTACTTGTCTTATTGAGCATCAAAAGAAAATTGTCAGTTTTCGCTCCAAAAAATATTTTGTTGCTTGGAAATGTAAATGAATTCTGTTTCAGATGTACTGAAACTGTTTTGAACAGATATGAACGAGGTAATTTTGTTAGGTCCATCCATCATCCATGTGAATGCTGTGAAAGCAGCAGGCTATTAGTTTAGCCCCAGAGTAACCCAGATCAGTGTTACACATCACTGGTTCTAACTTTGTTTTGTGTCAGATGACTCAAATAATCAAATGTGAGTTCTAAGCTCTGTAGCAATTCTGAACACGAGAACTCCATTGTGGCATGCATGAATAGTCAAGTTTCTTTTGATGCGTTGTATCAAGAGCCTGATTATTTTGTGTTTAATGCAGTTTTACATTTTGAGATTTGTTTTATGAGAGGTGCTTTTGATTCCCTGCCAGCCAACTGCTGTGTCAGTGGCCAGTACAGAACAACACAGCGCAGCACTTGATCACATACCTGTTTTTCCAGGATCTTAAACTGTCTGTTTGATGATTGTGTCTTGCTCAGTCTCCCACACAGAAGAAACATATAAAAAGAAGCTCAAAGAGAAACGTAAGGGGGGTTTAATGTACTTTTTATCCTTGCATATCTCTGTCTGCTGCCTTCATAGTTTGCATGTATGGGCAAAGACCCATTCCAGACTTGCTTATTTATAACTCAGGGGTGAGTCGTTCCACCACGTCTCCACAGAGAGCCACTGAATTTGAAAAAACAATCCTTTACACTCCTTTATACTCCTTGCACTCAATGTAATAGAAGTTGTAACTGTACAGCATTATTCTGAAATATTTCTTGGTGTCGGTACATTTATCTTGAACCCTCATTTGTTTTGGCAAGTGGAAGTTGCATTACTTGGCATTGAAATGACTGGATGAAAGGGTTGAATGGGAATAAAAAAGGTCTCAATAGGTCTGACTGCATTTTGTCAACCGTAAAGTCATAAATGGGCATTTTCATAAATTGCAGTCATTTCATTAAGAAGATGGCAGATAATTTATATCAGTGTATTAAGGTCAATGACACGAAGTGATAGTTAAACCAGATACTGGATACTTTCATTTTTTGTATATACCGTATTGTATGAAGCATTATTGGCAGGATTAAGAAGCTTACATTTACTGAACAGTGAACGCACAAGTCTAGAGGCTTCCACTCTGTAAAGGAATATATTTACATGTCTTTGGTCATGTCTGTCTTTCCATTTTTCTTTTTTTAACAACATGATTGTTAAAAAGTTAGATCTCGCTAAGTTTTAAAGTAAATGTCATGTAACTTACCCCTGGTACTAAACTAAACTATTGGTTAGCAAATTGGGAAGAAACAAATATATTTTTCTGTTCCTGAGAGTTTTTGGAGATACAAGCTTTTGCACAGTATTGACAGTATGTTCCCAGCAGAAAGAACCGTTTCACTGTGCTCATGTGCTGAATCGCTCGCTGGATGGGGTGGGGGAAAGGAGAAGGAGGGGGAGGAGGAGAAGAGACCCTTGGGCTTTGTAAATGAAGCAGTGCCGGCAGCCGTTTGGGTGACCAGGTGCCTCTGTCGTCCCTCGAACGCTTTTGAGTGGCTCAGGTTTTCCGTCCTCGCTCGCTAAATGTGGAAAATGGAATTAAGGCCTTCGCACCAGGTGGGATGAGTCATGGCTGTTTTGTGTTTATTTAATCAGGGAGGACTTGTTTATCCCACGCTTCATGAAAAGCATCGGTTATCTTCTTAGAGTTTGTTAAAGGTCAGGCTTAAACTCTGCCAGACCGTGGAAAATTGCTGATAGTCATGCAGCTTAATTAGGTGTCATGTTATCTGCCCTCAGTGTGTAAAAATTAAAAAAATAAAACTTGCTGGACAAAATGCTGGAGATTACTTCACGCTTAGCTGCTTAGCTTTAGAATTAATTTTGAGCCAAATGATAGTAGATTGTTCTAATTCAGTTGTCTTATTTAGTGGACAGTAGATAACTACCTCCTCTCTGTGACCTACCTGAGGTTGGATGTGACGAGTTGCTGACCTAAAATTGAAAACCTGCTAGCTTACTCTAAAGCATGGTCGATGAGTGGCCCTGTCGTTCCAGAGGTTCCCTCACACACCAGAGTCTGACTTTTCACCTGCCCAGTTTCCCACGCGCCCACCATTGGCTTTGTCTTCTCTCCTATGCTCTTCCCTTCAGTCAGCCGCCACTTGTTTTCCTCATTCACAAACACCAGCAAACTCTTAATGTGCATTGTCTGCACAACACTTCTGCAACGTTGCCACGACGTTCCCCTTAGGAGTGTCCCATTTCTGTGTGGAATGTTACAGCAGTGTTGAGAAGCCACTGTGCTGGCTGGACTTTTCCCTGTGTATCACCAAGCCTCAGCACCTGCACCAGGAATGAGCTCTGCCTGTCATCACCACCATACAGTTGGCCTCATCTGTCCTCATTGTGGCTTCCCTTGAAAGCAGTTTGACCCCGGCTAATGCGTCTAGTGTCCCTGCGCTCTTCTGTGGTTAGCTACCGCACCACTGAAATGTACTCATTCGTTTTCAGATTTTGAGGTACAGAGGATGAAGAAGGCAGTGGAGTCCTTGATGGCAGCGAATGAGGAGAAGGTGTGTGCATCCAGCCAGATTGTTCACGTTAGATGTTTGTGTTTGACATTTATTTTGTTGGTTCTGGTATTTGGTTTTGGATCATTTCTATTCACCAGTTTAACCCCTATGTTAAGCTGTTTATCTCCACTCCTGCAGGATCGTAAGATAGAGGAGCTGAGGGAGGTGCTTGGGCGGTACCGGAAAGTCCAGGACATAGCAATACCAGGACAAGGGAAGAAAGGTAACTCCCGACTCACTGTGCATAAACCTGCACCTCTTAGCAATACTAGTGGCAGACAGCCCATATGAAATACACCATGTTAAGTACCAGGTAAGTGTGCTAGCTCAGCTGGCAAATTTCAGAGTGAAAAAAGCAGCTGCCGATAGGATATTTTAATAGGAGGCTGCAGCAGACGTCCTTATGAGGTCATCTGGTCTTTCCAAATTTGTTTAATGATATGAAAATCGTGATGAAAACTAGGTCCAAAAATAACCATGCACAGACATGTTTTTTTCTTTTTCTTTTTTTGAACTGACAAGAGTATGGATGCTTGCTTAACACATGGAACTAATCTGTTCAAATCCTCCAGATAAGCAGAAAGATGGAGAAAGCGATGAAAGCTATATCGAGGGCATAATGTCAGCTCAAACAGTCGATTCTGGCGCCATGGATTTGGAGAAGGTCCCTGTAACAGCTGCTGAACAGGCGATTGGGAAGAGCACTGATGAGGTACTGCCTCAGAGGCACTTTTATGGTCTTTGTGTCCTGGGTCTTCATAACCATAACAGAAAATAATTAAGTGTTATCTTAAGTAAACCGTAATTAACCCTTTAAAGCATCTGTAAATCAAAGTCACACTTCTAAATCAATATCAAACTACAGCTCCCATGAGGGCACTGTGGTGATTAGGGACTGGTGGGAGCGGCATTTGTAGTGTGTTTCTGTGCTTCAACTTCGGTTGATTTATTAATAAATGGAACACACTAACTGTTCCAAGCACAGCTTAATTTATGCAGCATGGTGGCGTATTTTGTCATGGCCGCTTTTTTCCAAGCTGCTGCAGTTGCATATATAGTTACATAACACTGTGGGGATGTGTTCAACAGAAACGAATAATCAAAAAGCAAAGGTGATTTTACTGTTTTCCTGAAGTGTGCCCGTTCTGTACCTGCAGTCCGAGGCACTGACCATAGGGTCTGCATCTGCGTCCGCCTCCACACCCAAAGTGACGTCTGAACTAGACGCAGCAGACGAACTGGAGCAAGTGACGCCAGACAGGTGAGATACCCTCAAAGCCTTGCTATGACATAATGGCACAGTCCCGTTTCTCACCTGACCCCCTACCACCAACGCCCTCTTCCACATGGTCTCCAGCCCTTACGCATCACCACTATTTAATGTTAAAATCTGTGTTGATGTATTCAACAGCAGTGTGTCTGTACTTCTACACTGAAAACATAAAATGTGTTTATAGCTGCATCTGCTATAAACAGCAGTCATATAAAGCAACTGTCCCCAGCCCTGCTGCTGGAAACAACCCTCTGTGCAGTGGAACCCAGCAGAATGCAAAATTATCCTCAACAGAGGTCATTCAGCACTCGCTCTCAAATATTCATAATTTCAGAGGAAATCAGTTTTAAGAATTTGAATCTTTTGATGAGATGAATTATGGAAAATTAAGAATGGAGTCTAGGGCAGAAGACTTGATTAATGACAGTTTCTTAAACATCAGCCTCAACACACTTTACCCAATGAGAATTACCCAAAGAATTGCAGGAGATGTGGGTTTGCAGATTATGGGTGTCTTCAAATCAGTAAGTCAGAAGACTGTCCACTTTGGCTATTTTACCTTTATTTTTCAACTAGTTGTCACCTCCTTAGCTGATCACAAGCATGTTGAAAAAGCTGATCCAGGTCTGTCCTTGCTGGTGGATTCCGCTCACTGTGAGCTTGCAGTTGATCAGCGGAACCTTTTTAGTGCCCCAACACTTCTCTATTTATCCCCATAGCGATGCGGGCATCCAAGACCTGTCCGCAATCCGGGAATCGCCGTTACGTGACAGCCCGCCGTGAGTATGCGACGCACTGCTAACGCTCCCCGATGCTTCAAAGGCGTGTGCTGTGCGGTGATTCTGGCCCTCAGCGATCTCATTGATGACAGCGCTGACCTTTTCTGAATTTCTCATTTCAGGGCCACGAACCTCCCCAAGACAGGGAGCCTGGACAACTTGACTGAGGGCACCACCGAGAAAGTAAGCCCATTCACAAAATTGCCCCTTTTACCCCTGCAGTAGCTCTAGTGCTAGCAACAATTTTAAGTTATTAAATGGTTTCATGATTTATCATCTTGAATTTTCTGCCGTTTGAGGTCTTATTGTGTTAAATGGCATCTAACCTAATTGAGGTGGTTGGGGTCTGAGTTTAGCCAAATAGCATAACGATACTGAATGTGGAGGTGTGTTTTTGAGAAACGACTAGTAATAGGTTTGTCAGATCTCTGAGTTTTGGTGATTTTATTGGTAAATTTTAAAAGAACCTTTAAGCTGGCTTGTGAATCTCCAGGACCAGGAATGAGCGCTTTGCATGGGTTTTTGATAGAGCATCTCATTTTGTGTGTTTTTGTGGTTTCAGAAGCTGGTGGCAATGCACCAAAAGCCAGCGGAGGTGAGAGTTTTCCTCCTGCCCCTCTCCCATGGGTGTTGTTGCTTGTGCGGTCTTCTTTTCTGACACTCCCTTCTTCTCTCTCTTTTCCTCTCTGGGCCTGTGCTTTCCTCTTTAGATGGCAGAAAACCTCTTCCTACTGCTGAAGGTTAGCATCATCCCCAAGAAAGCTTTGCTCGTTAATGACCGTCTGTGAGTGTGAGAGAGGGAGGCACACAGTGTTCCATGACCTTGAGAAATAAAGTCCAACCTTGAGACTTCTGACATCCTTATGAAATGTGTGGGTGTGTGCACAGTGTTCTGAGTGAGGGCTGCATCTTTTCAAACACACTTCCATCGGGAGGTGAAAGGTTTCTTGTGTGCTTGTGCTTGCATGCACAAGGGTGAGGAGTGTCCACTGGAGGACTGTGGGGCCCTTGTGCAGCCCTAAGACACACCCAATATAGTGACTCAGGATAATTCTTCCGTGTAGACTCCTTTCATATATTATTATTTTTTTTTTTTTTTGAGAAGATGACCTGACTTGCTTTTTACTGTTGAGCAGGCTAAGTGCAGTTATAAGATGTGCCTCCACTTTTTACGGTCAATCGTATTTTCATATCAATTTTCATTTCAATACTCATTTTAACCTTTCACCAAACGCCTTTTAAACTCCTGGACTCTGAGTGGGAGGATTGCTCTGTTGTTCCCCTCAGTCTGTACATTCTGTCAGAACTGAATTTCACTCACATCACTCCTGGCTTCTGTAAAACGTTTTCTGCGCCTTTTATGAATGAATTTTAAACTGGATCATTTTGTCCTGAAAGGGAGTGGTGAGTCATAGGAAGTTTGAGTCATGGAACAGTCTTCAGTTGTGAGAATTCCCATTGGTGCCCCCTGCAGGAACAGATAAACATAGCAACACAATGTAGATGACAAGAACATTTAATTAAGGTTTAAATAAATGTATCAAAATGACATTCGACAAAACGACATTTAATTTAAGTCATAAAACATTAAACATATTTAAAAATATTCCTTGCACAAACCTGTATTCTGTCATGCCGAAATCCCACCTTATTTTCTGGAAATGCTGTATCTTAAAATTCTGCCAGATTCTCTTGACCTGTAGTTTCCTGCATCCTTGCTATATATCTGTGAAGATATTTATCACTGTCCTGTTCTATTCTCATCCTTTTTTTTTTTTTAATCATACTGCCCACTTATTTTTGGCTCTTTTTGTATTTAACTTTACTTTCTGAAACCTTTCACTTATTCATCAAATATTCCTTTCATAAATCAGACAACTACCTCTTAGATGTCTGATCAATGAAAAAACTTGCAAAATACAACTTGTAACCTGCAAAATAAAATTCATAAGCGCATTCAAATAAGCTCATAGTGTGGGAATATGTAACTCTTTGAGTTCGCTATAAGAAACAGAGTCAGCTGTAACATTAGCACATATTCCTGATGAATATGTGTATCTGTCTAAAAGATAATAAGTGAATGCTTAGATTGTTCTAAGGAAATATGTTCTTGCTTTTTCACATGACAGAACAAGGCCTGTGAGGAACTAAGTAAGATCAGCACCCTCCCACCCAAGCCTACCACGACCGCAAGCCCTGCGGACGACAGCTTTGGCACCAGGAAGGCCCGCGCCTCCTTCGGACGGGGCTTCTTCAAGATTGGAAAGGGGGGCAAAAGGACAGCCAGTGCCCCAAACCTGGGTGAGAATCCCAGTCATTTTTCCCCATGGCGTGTGGGGGTGGGTGGGGAGGGGCTCAGCGTACTTTGTCAAGACCACAGTGGGCTGCCGCTGTTCGCTATGGGCCTTTTTTGGGCTGTTTGTCTGTTGTGGGCTTTCAGCATGACTTCAATAACTTGCTTAATTCAAACTGTGTCTGTAGTCCACCCCTGGCAAAAAGAAGGTGGCATTATTACAATATTTATCTATGCTTAACATATAAAAACATTATGGTGTCAGTGAAGCTGTGTAAACAGAATGAATTGTTTGCTTTGACCAGATTTTATTTGGTCAGTTCTTCTGGAGATTGATCACAAAGTCCAGCTCCTTTGTGCACTGTATAACTTGATTTTGTGACTGGAATTCATTGAGGCAAGTTTCATAGGGACTGTTTTGTGGAGTAACATTGTAAAGTTATCCTTATGTGAGCGGAGAAAGATGAAGCAGTGCTCACTCTTTCAGTTAAGCTTCTGCTGTGGTGGATTCCCCAGATGGCTTTATTTCTTTCCCTCAGTGTTGTTTTTGTAAATGTCTGTGTTTCTGAAAATGTCTCCCATTCATTAACTTGTGTTCCTGTAGTGACACTCAGCCCAGCCACAGGTAAATAGTTTGTTAAAAATCCCATCTAAATAGCCATGCCCAAGAACAGGCTGGGGCAGAGAGCAGGTTTGCCCCTAAATCCTAATGGAGAGGATCAGGGCTGCCCAAACACGGCCCTTTGGATTTTCTGTGTGTGCTGGTTTACTGAAAACCCTGAAAGAGTTACGAAACTTTTGCTTGTTCGTCAGAAGTATGAATCTGATGTTTCGAACAGGCCAGCCTTTAAAGCCGTTCTGTAATTTGTACATTATTTAAAAAGGTGGTCTGAAGTTGTAACCCAATTTAAAATGAAGTTTTCAGTCCAGAAAAATGTAATGGAAGTGCCAATTTCAGTTAACCTAACAGAATGTTGACCCACCATGTATGGCAAGTACAGTTTTTATGCATTATGGTATGCAATTTTGTCACACCTTTTAAGACCTGTTGACTGTAGCTCTTTGCTCAGAGAGGTGTTGTGTTGGCAAAGTTGAGGCACTAAATGGTAAATCCCATCCACTTGAGGACAATGGTTGACCCAAACCATTGACCCAGACTCTTCATTTAAATGTAATGTGAAAATCATATAGGCATTTAAGTTAATAAACTTTGGTGGAATAAACAGGCTGCAGAGAAAAGAAGTGAGCAGGATTGCTTTTGGGCAGTCCTGACCTGTCTAATTATAATTTTCTGTGTGTGGCTGGGCATATTTCCTGCATGACACCCACCCCCCCACCATTTGAAGGAACATCTCCTACACCCACTTCCCCACCATCCCTCCACCCATCCTCACCACCCTCTTGTGTGTGCCCCTGTTGTGTGGTAACCTTTGCACTCTGCCTTGTCCCCCCCATACCTGCCCTGCGCGTGCCGTGCCACGCGTGAAGACCGCAGCAGGAGTGCGAGCGCGCCCATGCTAGGTACAGTATCGACCCCCACCATCAGGGGGAGGGGCCTGCAGGATGGCCACTTTGGATCACAGCCAACAGCTGACTGTTTACCTTGCCCTGCCCCCTCTTTGTGCTTTTCATCTGCCTATCACCTGCCCCCCCCCCCCACAGAAAAAAGAAACAAAAAACCCTAAAACCCACACATGCTGTTGGAGAAAGGAGACTCCCATTTACAGAGCAGCTCTGGCCAATCCAGTCTTTTCGTCTGCTACAGTAAAATGAGTTCTGTCACAGCTTCTGAGAGGTTTATGCTCATTTGAGATCATACATAAGTCACCAGTGCTTTCTTTCAAGACCAAGTTTTGAATTTTTTCCTCTTGTCACTATGATAACTGAAACAGTCTTTACGCTTATTATATAACCACAATAAAGACAGTGTGTCTTTACAATGTTATATCACTCAAAGTACATAAGAGGTCTCATGGCCTAATGCTGGATTAATGGCAGAGTGCCTCTGATGTAACTTTCAACACAGATTCACTGTGCCTATATTGCCCCATCAGCAATAGTTGTATCTTTAGCTCTGCAGTCATTTGGGTGGCCCCAGCTGCTCTGAAATGAGTTTCCTTTCTCCTCCTTCAGGAGCCCCTCATGTAAACCCCATCAGTTTTGGTGGTGGTTGCATAAGACAAGCCCTGTTTGAACCTGCAAACCAGCACCGACCATGATAAAGCATCTGTTTGCAGCTTGCCCAGTATGAAACCTCTGCATGTCATCTGTGTCATCATCCCTCTCCAGTCACTCAAAGTGATTGTCAACTGGCACAGGAAAGTCTTCACAACTTTCCGGTTGCAGTGAAATGATGTGTAGATCACACCTGTATACCTGTGAGTGATGTTTTTATTGCCACTCCAGAAAAGACGCATACTTCAGTTTTAGTGCAAGCTGAAGCTCAAGAATAGATTGCAAGTGGGTGTGTGCATTCAACAGAAAAAAACATAGTCAAGTTGTCAAGGAGATATTATTTGCAATAATGTAACTCAGCTCTATATGTAATTCTTTACTAGCCTGCCCTCCAGTGGGAGTCACCTGAAGTTAACACTGAAACCATTCATGCAACTAACCCCTGTCGTCTTCATTACTCATTCACTCAGTGCTGGGTTGTCCACCAGCAGAATATGCCTGACTAGATGGTAGTGTCATTTTTTTATACTGTTCTTGCATTTCAGTGTAATAGGCTTGTAGTGCATAGTTTATGTCTGGAGAAGAAACAATTTCAAAGCAATATGCACTTCTGTAATCTACCTGGCTGTGCTGTGATCTTCATTTCAGAAACAGTTCCTCTATGTTTCAAACTGTTGATTGCATTTTTGAGAAAGGCAGAAAGGAGATAGGAGCAACTGTAGACATTGTTATGAATGAAAATGAGATTCATAACTGCTAACTGCTTCTGAAGCTACTCTTTTAGTAACTGAAATGGAGTGACTGACCCCTGGTGGCACTTCCATGCTAAAGCACCAAAAAATATGAATTTACATCTACTGTGTTCATGTGTGTTGACAATATTGGGATCAAGCAGTGTTGACAGTGCATGCCTTTGCATCTAAAATGTATAATGCATTTGACACAAAAGGCAAGTTTTTGCATGTTGTCCAGTTCATGTCCAAACATTTGCATGGATGTATTTGATACTAATTTTCAGAAGTGAAATTTGTATCCTGGTAATTTCAAATGCAGAGATTTTAACATCTTGCATTTTAAACACTGCATGTTCCTCAGCAACCATGGCAACAGGAGCTGAGTAGATTTCCACATTCTACATTCAAAGCTGCCTCTTGAATTTACCCTAAATCCAGCACTGAGTGTCACCATGTGTCCAAGTGTAGATGGTTTGGGGGTTTTATTGGTGGCTTGCTAGAGATGTAGTTATGAAATCTGTGTTTGCTGTCCTTTGCGACTGTCCTTAAATGTTGGTGAATTGTGGGAGTTGTTGTCTCTGCCCTGCTGATGGTCTGCGTGCTTGTAGTTCTTGAGAGCTGTTGGATTGTGGGAGTTGAAGTTCATGTTGAGCTGATGGCCCGTTAACACATGTCTGCGCAGCGGAGACAGAGCGCGAGGGAACGGAGCACCTGGATTTAGCGGGCGTGCCCCAGCGTTCTGCAGACAGCAATAGCACCCACACGCTGCCCTCCTCCCCAGAAGGCAAGAAGAAGTCCAAAGGGATCAAGAAGTTCTTTGGGAAGTGAGTCAGTGGTGGCTTCTCTTTACTTCCCTGAGGGGCTGATGCAGTTACTCTCTTGTCAGATTTGACCTCCGCATTGCACAATACATTCCAACCATTTTTATTGTGACCATAGCACAAAATTGTTGTGTTGGCTTTCCTCCACAGTAAAAAACACTTGTTGCACTCGGCACCACTTTTCAGTTTGTCAAACATATAAACAAGCCTTTTTAATTTTGGTTGAAATAGCATGAAAACTGTATCTTTGTGGAAACACTTTCAGGATTTTAAGGCATCATTTGTTCACAGCCATGGCACACATCGTAAATACCCTTACTCTGTGTTCATATAACTATTGAGACTTACTGGAATTAAATGATCATTTATAAATGCATTGCGCTGTATCACTATGAAAGATGAGCACTGTGACACTTTTGGTATTCCTTTGCCTCCAGGCTGAAGAGAAGCCAGTCCACCACATTCAATCCTGAGGATGACATGTCAGAGACGGAGTTCAAAAGGGGTGGCGTCAGAGCAACAGCTGGCCCCAGACTTGGCTGGTCGCGTGACTTACAACACGCCAACAAGTAAGCAGGGCAAGCTGTTCCCAGATCAGCCATGACACAATTAGTGCTCATCATAGCACACACTTTTTTTTCCTCTCTGTGCTTTCCATGTAAAAATAAAAAAATAATTGTGTAAACTGCAGAATCTTCTATCGTGTGGTCTGAGCTGACTTTTTATCAGAAACTGAAGCCCTGCAGAGCTGTATAGCTGTCATGTTGAGAGTGAACTGAGATTCATTTCAAGCAAGAAGCAGAGTTATTACACCATTTGTTCTCACTTTCAGAATCCAATAGTCCCTTTATCCAGCTTGAATGAACACGTTTCATAGTCCGATATGCTAAAACTCACTTCTGAGCTAGTAAATTACCTATCTGAAGGTTTTGATATATATCGAATTTGAAACAGACATGCTGAATATTTTATGTCATCTATAGAGAGTCTTGGAGAAACGAAAAGGTTATTTTTCATTTTTCCTGTCTCACAGTGAGCTGGACACACCCTTCGCCAGGTGGACAAAGGAGCAGGTGTGCGACTGGCTACAGGAGCAGGGCCTGGGCGTCCACGTGGGCCTGGCCAAGCAGTGGATCACCTCCGGCCAGACTCTGCTGCAGGCCTCTCAGCAGGACTTGGAGAGGGTGAGACCTGCCACTGCCTCTGTCTCCACTTACGCATTCAAAAACAGGATCACAGACATGGCTCCGTCATGATTTTCATTTACACATCATTCACATTTGTTGTTTTGGTACTTAGCGGGCAAAGTAGAATAGGTGACTCTTGGTCTTAAAGTGTAGCTTGTCAGCAAAACATTTTGAATGCACTTAGTTGACTTTGTTACAAAATGATGTTGAGGTCCATGGTGTGTTTCACATGGAAATATTATGTTTAGTAAAGAATTAACTGAGTATGAATACTTAAATGTTGTATTCCTGAGTAAGGATTGTGTAAATGTTTGTCTACCAGGCTGTGTTATGTAAAAGTTGTATACATGTGTGTGTCTTCTCTGCAGGAGCTGGGTATCAAACACCCCTTACACAGGAAAAAGCTCCAGCTGGCCCTGCAGGCACTCGGCTCTGAAGAGGATGACAACAAAGGAAAACTTGACTACACCTGGGTGACTCGTAAGTGGCCACCCTCTTGCACCTCAATACCCTGTCATGAAATTTTGAATATGTAACATTTACAGAATTGTGTGTATCATTGCACTGACCTTAAAATTTCAGTGACACATTTGAAATGTGTAATGTAACATTTAGACTTGTACAAAGTGCACTCTGGACCGTTTTATGGTTAGTGGATTGATGGGTTAGATGGGTATTCACCTGGTTGTTGGATTGATGAACCGTTGAAAGCTCTCTCCCTCCACACATTCTGTGGGGCTGTTCTGTGATCAGGATGGCTGGATGACATAGGCCTGCCACAGTACAAGACCCAGTTTGATGAGGGGAGGGTGGACGGCCGCATGCTCCACTACATGACTGTGGTGAGTGGCCAGTCTGCAGTGGGAGAGGTCTGGGCCTTTGTGCACTGGCCTTTCCCATGCAATATCGTATACAAGGTCTTGAATAGTTAAATGCATCTGTACAACAGCGACTGAACGCAATCCTCCATTATGCATAGTGTTTTATGAAATGCAAAGTCAGCATTATATTATTTCTGTATCAGTGAATTTAGGCACTTGTTTTGGCCCTGCTTGTTCATTTACATGAAGATTAAAAACAACAAAACGTTTCATAAACATATAATGTATTGCAACTGTAGACTTTTCTGCATAGGGCACACTAGTCTGCTCCCTGTCAAATAAGAACTATGGCAAAATAGGAAATAAGGTCTTCTTTGACATGTATAAAATCATATAAATGTGCCTATTAATATGAGTAATAAACTGTTCCACTTGGAAGATGAAACATAAAATAAGCTTAAATCTGGAGAAAAATCTGAATCTAGTGATGCCATTTCTCCAGTCTTTTTGACCCGCTCTCTACTGAGTATCCCCAATGCTGTATTTATGTGTTAATTCTTTTTGTTGCTCTCCCCAGGATGACCTGCTGTCTCTGAAAGTGGGCAGCGTGCTCCACCATCTGAGTATCAAGAGAGCCATCCAGGTCCTGCGACTCAACAACTACGAGCCCAACTGCCTGCGGCGCCGCCCTTCAGATGAGGTCAGGGTCCAGGGACCAATCCCGGGGAGAGGGGGGCGGGGTGCCAGACGGCTGATACAGTGTTGGGGGAGCCATGAGAGCTGCCCCATGTAGCACAGCAGCCATAAATGCCTGTCCTCATTGTCACACTCCTCCATCTCTCTCTTTGCTTTCTGCTGGGGCTGGAGGTCTGAGCTCTCCTTCTCTCTGCCCCTCCACCACCCCTTTCTCTCTCTCGGTCTGTCTTTTTCTCTTCCTCTCACTGTGACTCTGTGCCCCCCAGAGTAACGTGACCCCAGCGGAGATCTCCAAGTGGACCAATCACAGGGTGATGGAGTGGCTGCGCTCTGTGGACCTGGCGGAGTACGCGCCCAACCTGAGGGGTAGCGGTGTGCACGGGGGCCTGATGGTGAGAGAGAGAGAGAGGGGGGTTTGGGAGCCTGATGGAGAGGGGGGATAATTCAGGGCTGATGGGGATATAGACTGGGATATGGGGAGGGTCAGATGGAGGGAAGTGGGAGAGATAGAGATCTGTTTCCCATGTTGGGGGTACAGTGTTAGTTCTCCCTCTCTCAACCCCCACTCTGTGCATGCACCCCTTCCCCAGGTCCTGGAGCCCCGATTTAATGTGGAGACAATGGCCCTGCTGCTCAACATCCCGCCCAGCAAAACGCTGCTGCGCCGCCACTTGGCCACCCACTTCCACCTGCTGGTGGGCACCGAGGCCCAGCAGCTCAAACAGGAGAGGCTGGAGTGCCCCGACTACACGCCGCTCACCGCCACCGCCAAAGTCAAGGTCAGACCGCATCATATGCTTTCCTTCCTAGGAATTGCCATGCCTATTTTGTCATTGCCGCCATGAAACCAAAAAATAGGCGATTATGTTGAAATGCAGAATTCAAAGACATGACACGCACCAATAAACATGTCAGTAAATGAATCAATGCAGTGTTACAGTTATCCAATTGGCTGATTTTCTTGAACGTATTTTTCTGAATTAAACTTTTATTTCTGCCAGTGTTTTTTAATCTAAGTGCATGTGTTTTTGTGCACTGCATGCATGCATGCTTGTTTGTGTGTTCTGTCTGTCTGAACATATTACCATCTTTGTGAATGTGCATGTTTCTGTGTCTATTTCCAGCCCAGGAAGCTGTCATTTGGGAGCTTTGGGAGTCTCCGTAAGAGGAGGCAGGAGGACAGTGAGGAGTATGTGTGTCCCATGGACGTGGAGATGCCGAAGGGCAGCAGCTTCCAGAGGGGACACCGTGGCATGGAGCTGCGGCTGTACGATGACGACCTGGACCGGCTTGAGCAGGTCAGTTAGCCCCGTATCTTTGCACCAACGCTGCTTCATCACATCTAGCTGCCTTTAGTCTCTTTTGTGTTTGAGCTCAGGTTTCTTGTAACCTTTTTCTACACATGTAGATGGAGGACTCGGAAGGAACAGTCAGGCAAATTGGTGCTTTCTCTGAGGGGATCAACAACCTGACGGTAGGAGACACTTTCATGTCCAGATTAAACTACTTTACTTAATCTGACCTGAAATTTTGTAAAATCAGCCTTCTTTTTGACTTTAGCCTGACCCGTGTTCATCTTTGTGTTCCAGAGCATGCTGAAGGAGGACGAGTTCTTCAAGGAGCTGTCCACGTGCTCTCCCAATATCAGCGTGACAGACGAAGACTCCAATGTGTGAGGGCATGGGTGGCATCGCCATGCTAACAGAGCGCTGTGAAGAGAGCTGACTGTGCCAACCCCACCCGGTAGCATGTCCTTCACTTTGGATGTAACCAGGGCAAGGGGCATGTATCCCTAGAGTATTATGTTTTAAATGGTAAAAAAACAATATATATATTGGTTATCTATCCTGTTGCTTTATACATTAATTTTGCCACACACTACGGAAAAAGCAATAGGCTGTGTTGATGTGTTTATTTTTCACTGCGTTTAAGACGATGTGAAGCTTTTCTTTAAGGTTTGGCTCCATTCCAACACCCCACTTCCCGTTTACACTGTGTAAACACTAACTTATGTGAAACCTGTTCATGCTGATACATGATTACTAAAAGAATACAATTTTGAGAGATCATAGTTTTCCTACCAGCTGGTTACTGGAAATGTTGGATTTGTATACAGGATTTTGTGCATTTTTTTTTTTTTTTTTTTGTAATAAGGCGATATTTGTTTAGGACATAATTGAGACATGGGGCATAATGCCAACATGGTTTACATTCTCAAAGCATAATGCAAGCTGTATTTCAGGATGTAGGGAAGTGTTCATGTTTGTTAACGGCCAGCTGATTTTTACGATTTTTACAAACTGTTTCTTGTGCTGGCCTATGTTGGCGGCACTAACGTGGGAAAGTCTGCAATTTTGCGTTTCATATGAAACCATTGCTGAAATCCCCTTTGTTTAAAAATAAGCCTATGACCTAAATCATATTTGCCAAAGGAACATGTATTTTGTATTAACTGATTTTTAAGATTAGATGAGTGGAACCCCTCATTGACATTTGTGCCAAAGTACTCACTGTCCTGCAGGATAAATGCCACAGTTGTTTGACTTCGGAAGCATCCACATTAACTTTTTAGCTGACTTCAGTCCCTTGTTTATCCTCCCTTTTCACTAACGCCCCTCTCCATATCCCTGTGCAGTTAATGTTTTCTCACATTCTTTTTTCTTATGTCTTCTTTGTCTGTCTGTCTGTGCATGTATTTTCAATTGAGTAAGTCATTAACACACACAATGTATTTAATTCTGTTATTTTAGTGTCCTTGCATGTTATTTAAGCTAACTGTCATTTGTTTGCCATGACTTGTGTAGAGAACTGCTAAATACATAACTTAATTCATATTATTATAATTGACTGAATACCATAAGACATTATAATTATTATTACTATCATTCATTCAACTGATTACAATAAGGAATAATTTAGGTGGGATTCTGTATTCTGGGATTCGATATGTTCACAAGAGCCACAAATAAATGATATTGCTATGCAACCCTTGTTAACCCATATGTGTAAAGCAAATATGTACTGTGTACTGTTACTTAATATGCATTTTTAAAGAGTCAATAAAATTTCAACTTAGTTTTGTGTATTTGCAGTTGGGACAAAGATTCTACAGTAGTGAATTTCCTCACTGAAGACTTGACTTTGGTGTTGGGGAAAACAAAAATTGCAGGACTGCTATATCCTGTCTTGTTAATTCCTATAGCCTTACCAATTATTGTGGTTTATGAAACTTCACTCTCAATATGCCACATTGGTCTCTGATTGGCCCAGGTGGCCTAGAGTGCTCTATAAGGTAAACCGCCCATATCAGAAGTATCATCTATATAACTGGGTCCCAATACCAATGATTTACATATAAATAAGCAAATCCGTAAAGACTCATCAAGATTGAGATTTTTGAAAGGGTATGACTTAAAGCATGTATTTGTAAAATGCTTGGCTAGTGTCACGGCCTCCCTGGGCAGAGATACCGCAAGCTCAGCCTAACCGAGTTTTTCCTCCACCGTTAGTGTTAGCGTTGTCTAGGATTGTATATTTACTGTATCTCCGTACACCCCAAGATGGCGTGCAGCTAAGACACTCGGTTTGCTTGCTTACAATCATAAAAGAAAGGTTGACGTTACCTGGTTCCCCGCCGGAGCTTCTCCTGCAACGGCCAGCTCTATCTGGTCGCTCGGCGACGGACAGCCCGGTCTTCGGGTTGTTGCGAGGTGCAGTCGCTGCCCTCCAGCAATCGGTTCGTTCAGTTTTTGTTTTCTAAAAGATCCCCTTTCGATTAGCTGCGGTAATTGGTTGGTTGTAGAGGTGCTGTTCACACAAGGGAAAACGTAGATTCCGGTGTCTGTGTTCTCCAGGAATTCTAAAGTCCCGCTCCAGTGGCGTGCATGCAGCCAGCCAGAAAACACACACGCGCCTTTTGCCGCGCTAACCACACCGGATATACCGTCACCCCAGCTGCGTCACTGGGTCACTGGATCAAACCATTCTCATTAAACAATGTCAACCATAATTATATGCAAGCAAACCGAAATGTTCTAGGGGATCCACTAAGTATAAAGTGTATTATTATGATTAACAAAAAAAATGATTAATTCCAACAGGCTTCCTAGTCCATCATCCTAGCACTCTTACAGGGTTATCACCAGGAAATGGCCTGTCTGTTACAGTACCCCCCCATAAGCCAAAAATTAAAGAAATCACACAGTTTCACTTTTTTTTTTTTCTAACCTTTCCCATGTTTTATCCTTTTTTATTTTTTAAATTTTTGGTAAAAAAAAAAAAAAAAAAAGACAGAAATTTCCACCTGCCACCACCTGACAGACTAACACCACACATCTAAGTAGAAAAATCACATCTTGGAAACATCAAAAATGGAGAAAATATGTAGACACTAAATCCACACTCATCAACACAAAGGGCTCCTGGCTAATTTTACATCTACAGAGCTCCCATCAAGAACTCCCAATTACCAGCACAACCACAAAAAAGAAACTAGAAACACTGCCATCCTATTTCAGGTGCCACTCCTGGAGAGGGCATCCGCAATGATGTTATCCCTACCAGCAATGTGTTTCACCTTCAGACCATATGGCTGCAAAATTAAGCTCCATCTAAAGACGCGTGCATTTGAGCTCTGAAACTTGGCTAGGAACGTGAGCGGATTGTGATCCGAATAGACCACAACGTCACCCACTACACTGGACACGTATATCTCAAAGTGTTGCACTGCTAGTACCAAGGCCAGAGCCTCCTTCTCAATGGTGGAGTAGTTCTTTTGGTGGCGATTCAGTTTTTTTGAAAAATATGCTACCAGCCTCTCAACATCATCACTTCCAACCTGAAGGAGGACACCTACTCCTACATCGGAGGCATCTACTGCGAGGCAGAAAGGCTGTGAGAAGTCCGGTGCAGCCAACACGGGTTCACATACAAGGATCGCCTTCACAGCGTCCAGAGCAGACTGACACTCTAGAGACCACACCCACTTGACCTCCTTCTGCAGCAGGTCAGTAAGTGGAGCAGTCACAGTGGCAAAATTAGGGACAAACTTGTGGTACAACCCGCACATGCCCAAAATTCTCATGAGCTGTTGACGATTCCGCGGAGCTGGGAGATCCATGATAGCCTTAACTTTGGCAGAACGTGGAAGTACCTCACCACGTCCCACGCGATGACCCAAGTAAGTGACCTGACCTTGCCCAAACTCACATTTAGGTAAATTTACAACTAAAGAAGCCTCGGTAAGTCGAATAAAGAGTGCACGAATGTGCCCAATGTGGCTCTCCCATGAGTCACTGAACACGACCACATCATCAATGTAAGTAACTACATTGCCCAGGCTCACCGTGGGCTCTATTGCACCAATTTCGAGCATATAGTCAAGCTCTTGCTGCACCAGGGCACGCTTCTGAGGAGCTAAACGATGTGCATGCTGTTTTATTGGGGCAGCTGTCCCAGTGTCAACATCATGAACTGCCAGCTTCGTCAAACCCGGTGTGTCTTTGAACATCTCTGGAAAAACTCAACCAAGCCCACAATGTCCTCAACTTGGGATGCTGTCAAGTGAGTCAGGCTAATCCAGAGGTTTTGCCGTGCTTCCGTATTCTTAAGGCGAGCACTGACTGGCTCACGAGGAGTGAAGCCTACCTCTTCATCACAGTCCTCAGGGTCCTGCACCACATTAAAACATACTAGAGCCGCAGCCTCCCACCCTACAAATGGTTTAAGCAAATTCACATGACACAAGCGTGTCTTGACACGGCGATCAGGAGTGCTGATGACATAAGCACAGGGTCCAGCCTGCTTTACAATTGAATAAGGCCCTTCGAACCGAACACCAAGCTTGTCACCCCTTGCTGGCAACAGAACGAGCACCTTATCCCCAGCCGAAAAGCTACGCAGCTGAGCCCACTTGTCATAGTGGTGCTTCATTCTAGCTTTTGAACCCGCAAGCTTCTGCCGGGCCACCTCACAAGCAACCTGCAGCCAATCAGTAAATCGAGCAACATATGCAAGTGAATCCTCTGGAACACTCTCACCTACTAAACGCTCTTTTAGTAGGCCCAAAGGTCCACGCACCTCATGACCATAGACTAACTGAAAAGGTGTAAAGTCAGTGGATTCGTTAACACTATCCCAAACTGCAAACATTAGAAAAGGCATGGCGGCATCCCATTCCCCAAGGAACTGATTACTGCATGCTCTCACCATCTCCTTCAAAGTCCAATGGAAGCGCTCAATCGCTCCCTGAGACTGAGGATGATAAGCTGAGGACAAAACCTGTTTAATGCCTAGCTGATTCAGAACACCCTGGAAAACCGTAGAAGTAAAGTTAGATCCCCGGTCGGACTGAACCTCCCACGGAGGACCATACCTGGAAAAGAACTGAATGAGGCTCTCAATTATGGTTTGGGCCCTAATGTTCCTGAGGGGAACCACTTCAGGAACCGTGTGGTAACATCCAGTATTGTGAGGAGATACTCGTTACCCTTCTTTGTCTTTGGAAGGGGCCCAACACAATCAACCATCACTCTTGTGAAGGGGATAGACAAAAGCGGAAGTGGCTTAAGAGGCACGGGTGGCGGCCTGTGCTGAGCCTTACCCGCGCGCTGGCATGGCTCACAAGATCTGCAGTACTCAAGAACTCTTTTCTTCATACCTGGCCACCAGAAATGGCGTCTGATTCTTTCTAGAGTACGATTTACTCCCACGTGACCAGCCATGGGTCCAGCGTGACCCATTTTAAGCACACCTTCCCGATATCCTCCAGGCAACACTACCTGTTGCAACACGTTCCATTCCTCAGCGGCATCCCTCGGAGACCACCAACGTCTCATCAAGACATTGTCCTGTAAATAATATCCCTCAGACAGCACAGCATCCCCGGTGGGTTCCTCCACCATACGGAAAAAGGGAGCTAAATCAGCATCTGCAAGCTGAGCTTCAACCAGGGCCTCCCTACTCAGGTGTGGGTCCTCCTGTGTCTGTTTCAGGTGGGCCATAAATGTGTCACACAAATCTGCTGCGGCATCTTGTTCCTCGCATGGAGAGGAATGAACATGGGCTTTTGTCTGAGCACGTGTCACTACACATGCAGTGAACACCTCAGGAAACTCCTTAGCCAGCTTCTCTGTGTCCACAACATTAATTGGTTCAGGGGAGAGAACAGGAGGTTCCATAACTCTATTACCTGCCAGGTCATTACCTAACAATAATGACACACCCGGCCCAGGGAGCGAGTCAATAACAGCCACCATCATGGGACCATTAACTAACTCAGAGCGCAGATACACCTCTATTAGTGGATACGGCCCATACTCTCCTCCTAAGCCAGCCAGAAGTACAACAGGACTTCCTGGTACTGGGGATGGCAAGTCCAACACACCAGCAACCAGCAGGGACTGACAAGACCCAGTGTCTCACAGAATCTGTATTGGAACCCCAGGGCTCTCACAATCCAGAGCTACAGAGCCAGGGGACACAAAACTAGCATTATCCACTAACAGCTTTTCCACATTGTTACTGTGCACCTGTTTTTCAGCTTCAGAACTCTGGGTCTAGCTGACACCAGAGCAACAACCTGGTCACGGGTTGCTCTGTCTCTAAGGGCTGGGCAACTACTGCGAATATGCCCTGGCCGCCAACAATTATGACAGATAATGTCCTGGCGAGAGCCAGGACCACAACGTCCGTTTCGGACAAAGCGGTCAGGGAGCCGCTGGCCACCGCCTCCCTGTTGAGCACCACTTCAATGAGCCTTCCCACCATCCAAGCCTGCACCCTGTCCAGGCTGGTCGCTACCAGGCCGCTTCAACTCAGGCTTCAAGCTGCCAAAAGACCTTTGTTTGTCCGGACCCCTATCATAATGACCACGCCCGATACCACCATGATGGATGACCTCCCATGTGTCTGCAAGCGCTGCTGCCTCCTTCACAGTTTGAACCCCACGCTCAGCAATGTACACGTCAATTTCCTGTGACACACAGCTCCTGAACTGCTCCATTAAAATGAGCTCAGTCAGAGTCTCCACAGTGTCTGCCTTACATGCAGTTAGCCAGCGTCCCATAAGTATCTGTTGTCTACGGAATAGATCAAGGTGAGACTCACCACCCTTACGCCTGTGGGATCTAAATTTACGGCGATACTCATCTCGGACGCTACCATAGGCAGTTAACACAGCCTCTTTTACGGCGTTGTAATCGAGAGAAAGCGAGAGGTCTAACGCAGCATATGCGTGTTGTGCCTTACCAATAAGAGCCCGCGGCACCAGCAGTGGCCATTTTGAACGAGGCCAGGCCAACTCAGTAGTCACTCCTTCAAAGGCGTCAAAAAAATGTCTACCTCCTCCTCACTGAACTGAGGTAGGAGTTTCTCAGCAGTGCTCAGATTAAAACTTGGTTCTGGCAACACTCCTCTCTCCCTCGCTACTTTTTCCACCTCCAACTTCATTTTCTCCAGCTCGAATTTCTGCTCGCGCTCCCTCCTTTCAAGCTCAAACTGTCGTTCCCTTTCCTCTTTCGCCAACCTCTCCTGCCGCTCCTTCTCCTCTGCCCAAAGTTCCTCCAGACAGAACAGCTCCTTCACCAGCGCAACCAGCTCTTTTTTGTCACTGAGGATGGCACTTCCATTCCATCCCGCTCAGCCATTGCAACTAGCTGTGGCCTTATAAGAGCCCTAAACTGAGCAGCGGTAGGTAGCTCAAACCCACCAGCAAGGTCAGGGGATGTGACTATCCCACTCGCAGAACTACCACTCGTCATGACCGTATCTCACAAAACAATTGCCGAAAACAACACCGATCACAGCAACACAAAATTCCCGGAGCGTAATTACAAACTATTCAACACGTATAACAAGTGCAGCAGCCACAGGAGAGCATTCGACTCTCCAAAAATACACAAAGAACCACACGTGCAACAAGAGCACTACCAGGTTCACAACAAGGGGAAAAACCCACAATTCAGCAGGCTAGGAACGCCGCAAGACAGTTTCTGGAGTGCCGCCCACAGAACACTGTCGCACCGCTCACACCGAGCGCATCAAGTGGCTATAACTGACACAAGAATATGTGTAACACAAAAATTTCCAACACCACAACGTTCAACTAGTTAGGAGAAAATAATCCTATTGCTAATCCAAGCTAAACGATATGCAACCTATCAGATTTACCGGACACACAATTCTTTAATGTTAGGAGCGGTACAGCACGACTAATTCGCACTTGGGTCTACACACCCGTACTAAACTACCAACCTAACCTTGCAATGCAAGGCAGAGACACCGCAAGCTCAGCCTAACCGAGTTTTTCCTCCACCGTTAGTGTTAGCGTTGTCTAGGGTTGGTATATTTACTGTATCTCCGTACTCCCCAAGATGGCGTGCAGCTAAGACACTCGGTTTGCTTGCTTACAATCATAAAAGAAAGGTTGACGTTACCTTGTTCCCCGCCGGAGCTTCTCCTGCAACGGCCAGCTTTATCTGGTCGCTCGGCGACGGACAGCCCGGTCTTCGGGTTGTTGCGAGGTGCAGTCGCTGCCCTCCAGCAATCGGTTTGTTCAGTTTTAGTTTTCTAAAAGATCCCCTTTCGATTAGCAGCCAGCCAGAAAACACACGCGCCCCTTTGCCGCGCTAACCACACCGGATGTACCGTCACCCCAGCTGCGTCACTGGGTCACTGGATCAAACCATTCTCATTAAACAACGTCAACCATAATTGTATGCAAGCAAACCTAAATGTTCTTGGGGATCCACTAAGTATAAAGTGTATTATTATGATTAACAAAAAAAATGATTAATAATTCCAACAGGCTTCCTAGTCCATCATCCTGGCACTCTTACAGGGTTATCAGAGGATTGCATCAGGAAATGGCCTGTCAGTTACACTAGGTCCTACCCAAAATGTTTACCGCATCTTTGGCCATACCCACAACCTAAAAAGTCCAGTCACACAGCAAAACAGTAGGCTCTTTCAGTCTTACTAGACTTTCCAGTATTAACAGACTTTCCATCATGTTGGAGTGGATTGACTTGTGTAACTACGCAACAAGGTTTATGGCAGGAAGAATCTGGAAAATCTGGTATTTTCTTAGGTAAATTGTTGTTGTAGGCCTCAAGCCCTCAGGGCTATTACTGTTAGGTTCTGTCACTATATTATAAGGCTATTACGTAAAAAAAAATAAATCTTTAATTCAGTACACCTCTCAATGCACCAATCACAGCCTAGATTCCAGGAGGCTGGACGCAGTGGTGAAGAGTTAATTTAAAAGTCAGTGGAAAAACTAGACCTAGACTCAATGGAGTCGGCTCCTTGATTCGTAAACTAGGCAGATGGGGGGGAAAAAAAAGAATGACCTTCTCCCTAATTTCCTCTGTATCCAGATTGGATACTTAGAAATGAATGTTTCCATGGCTTTTGCCTTGTGAAATACGTGTGGTTGGAATGAGAAGCAGATAACCCTTGGTACTATTTGACTCACAATTTTCACAACATTGGCATACATCATTCTACTGCAACATGGTGCTGTTACACAAATCAGCACATTAATGCCATTGACTTAATGTCAATGATAAAGATCCTGGCTTTTAACTCCAGATAGGAAGTGTAGTGATAATATAGTTAGGAGATCTGCTTTGATTAACATATTCTCTTCTGTGTTATGTCATGCTGAAAACATACATATGTGTTCTTTCTCCTTTTCATTAAATACCAGAAATATGTCTCTTAACATGGTTTTGTTAAATGCCTGAATGCTTATCCGGTAAAACTCGTGAGGTATTTTGAACCGTGGGATCCTGTGTGTGTGTGTGTGTGTGTGTGTGTGTGTGTGTGTGTGTGTGTGTGTGTGTGTGTGTGTGTGTGTGTGTGTGTGTGTACTGGAAGTAAAAGTCTAGAAACCAAAGCATTGATATGATTTCCCATCATACATGAGGGCTGTTAACCCTGCAGTAGCTGTGCTTGCATGAATTTTTGTACTACATTCAGATTTAGTAGTAATACATATTTGTTGTTCATAACTGTGCAGGTTGTATTTTAGAGGAATTTTATTTAGCTGGCCTAGATTCTAAAATCAAATTTTTTGTGAGCTGGATGTACAACATGTGAAAACTCATACTCAAACTCATACAATATCTCTTGGATGTTGCTTCAATGTGGTTAATTTTAAACTACTTTCATGTAATTGATCAAAACAAGACAAATCCTTTTTAAGGATTATGGAGTATGAGTTTTCTCAACTTTCTACAACCTACAGTTTTGACTTTCACCTTGCAAATGAAAACGGACATTAAATTATGAACAGTGCTAAACTTCAGCTTTCAGGAAATTGTGATATTGTTAAAGTATCTGACAGATGATTAGACAAAATACATTTTCTCTCTGTAAGTTTATTGATCATCCTCCATGAATTGCTGTTATCAACAGAGTAGTTTTCATGCTTACAAACTGAATATGAACCATTCAGTCACAACTGCTATCCAACAATTGAGTTTGGTAAGTTGCAGTTTACTGTGTTAGAATTGTGGCAAACCTTCACATTAGAACTTTCAATACGTTCCAATACGTTAAATCAGAAATTCAGTTCCAACAGACAATTCATGAAACACAACTGTTAAGGTAGCATAGGATATTCTTGATAGAACTCAAAATAACTTCAAAACAAAAGCAAGTAATAGCTGGGCATTACTTTGTAAGGCATTCAATGAAAAAGGTAAAAAAATTCTCACTGATTTGTCCCTTTTTTCACAAAAACAAAACTGACACATGCTAAGCCCTGACTTTATTCCAAGTCACACACTTGGACAAAGAGATCAGGACAATTTTATGTGAGAGTAAATCCATTTTAAAAAATTAGACAAAAACATGCACAAAACAAAACAAATGCAACATGATCCTTAACGTGTTTGTTTCCAGAGTATTAAATACGAACTCACTGAGTGAGAGATTACACAAAAATCAAAGCACAATATCAGTGTGTTTGCATCAAGAGATTTTGCTCCATTTTTGCATCAGGATGATCTGTTTGAGTTTCTGGAGGGGGAAACTGCTGAGAGCTGTGTGCACCCTTCTCTAACCCACCACAGGTCTGTGAATGTATCTGTCTTGTACATGAAAGCAATATAATACTTTCAATAGCAGACACTGGCATGAAAGACCATTCAAAGGCAGTGTGATCTTTATGCTCTGGATGCAACTTATTAATGTATAAAACTGAAACAATTGCTTAATTGAAGCAATGAAAATAATTTGTTTTGCAATACTAAGTCAAAGACAAAAGACTCTATAGTTAGCACCGATTTAGTCTGGTCTCTGTTGGACCTTTTTATTTTGGTCCCCAAAGGAGCAATTCTGAATTTAAAAACCAAAAAAAACAACAACCACTTGCATATTGCCATTTTTTTTTTTTTTTTTTTGGGGGAGGGGTATTTTTTCCATTACAATATCTAAGTAATGATTAACAAACAGATGACAATCCAAATAAGTCACAAAATCTTACATTTTAAGTAATGGAATGCTGTAATCTTAACTATGCCCCCTCAATTCTCACAGAACTTGTTCCACTCTAAAAACCAGTGATGCAGCTCCTCCTCAATACACACAGTTGTCAAATTCCTTTTCACTGCCTTCGTCTCACTCCGACTATGACAACTGTCCATAGACTGACTGCTTCAAGTCTTTGCTTCCAAACCATGATTACATACTATGAACTGCCATGTCAAAGGGTGAGTACATACCACTCTGTGCTATTAAGTTACACCCTCCTTCTGACTCAAACCGAGCATGCACTCATTCAGACTTCAGGCTTGAATCCCAAGTCTTGTAAACCCCAAATGAAGTAAGATGCATAGTCAATTCTTGATTATGTTGCAGATAATAGTTCTTCATGTTTGTGATAAGTGGAAGAGCAATACAATGCAGGACTGTATAAATATAACATTTAAACATAGGAACCAGCAGATGTAAGCAAAAATGATTCACTAATGGACAGCAAGTAAATATACCAGAGCAACACATTTACTGAATGGTCATAATTCATGTTTTGTCATAAAAATCTTCTGTTTAGATGTCAAAACATGAACCAAATGTTTTACGGCATACATAAAATTTACGTAAATATAAATCTTTGATCCACAACTGGTCTTTGAAACATAAACAAGTATCAACATAATAGTCTTTTATTCCGTTTAAACAGACAGGCCTTCCATTTGATAATATATCTGTTCCAAATATACAATAAGGCCCTTTCAGAGAGCCCCTCTGTGTCAGTGGGCCGTCTAATCAGCTGGTTTCTGGAACAGAGCAGGACGCAATACACAAAATTCTACTAGGGTCACCCCGCACCCACCAAACCTATAATTAATTCCTACCATTGCCACCCACGCCGGTATGCTGTAGTACAGGTAATGTTTGTTTCTTTCTACCGGCCTGTCATAGCTGCACTCTAAATCCTAACTACTACCTTCAGCTTGGTCTGTTCAACTCATATAAAGAATCGTCTGCTGTATTGAAATTGCAGATGATATTGAAGGAATTAGTTTTGTGGTTGATGATGAAAGCATGACATAACAATGTGACATGGAACTCCATTTTGATGTAGTTATGTTCCTCCAAGGCACAAATTCTGGATCAGCAAGAAAATCTGTATGAGACCACGGTAATAATTTCCCCCCTAAATGGAATTTGACAGAATCCAGCTTTCGTTTACAGCCAGGTGCTTTGTATCTGAACTCTTTGTTTTCCATTCAAATTAGTTTACAGGCCACATTTCCAGCATTTAGCATCAGGTCTGGGAAACTCTGGATTAGACAAACCAACAGTGTGTGTGAGTATAATTTGGCGAAGGGGGATGGGTACAGGGCCAAGCCTATTTACAGCTGTTTGGCACATAAAACTGTTCCACAGGAGTGTACTGATGGTACATCAGTGACATGCATCAACCAATCAGATTACTGTGGAGTGGGAGAGCCAGTTACAAACACATCTCTGGTTTAGCTGCACCTTTGCTGTGGCACAGTGGAAACCACAACATCACCTGAACTCCTAAGTTCACATAAAATCTCCCCTTGAGTCATTTGAGAACCAGAAAGACAGATGGGTTCTACATGGTATAATCAAAATATACACATTCAAGCTGCAATAAAATTAATGTAAGTAAATTTGCCTGATTTTAGATTATGATTTGATGGAAGGGCCTTAAGGCACTCTCGCAAGTGGTGATATATTAGGCTTTATTTATAAAATACTTTTTTCAGGAACAATTTGACTCCAGTGTCAACACATGTGGTAATGATTTTCCTCAGCAAACTCTCCTTTGGATTGATTGGCCCAGACAGAAAATGTGCCTGGTCTGGGCCTATCAGTGGCAAAGGGTATATGCTAAGCAGAATAATTGTCTAGGGTGGGGGTGGGATTAAAAGGTAAACCTCCTGCTGGCGGGATGGCCCAGTTTGTCCAGGTTGGGGTTGCAGGCGAACTGGATCATGGGAGGAGGTCCACACATCAGAATGATCGTGTCATCACCCGGGGGCGGCAGGTGGTCCCGCACCATTTCCTCATTGATGAAACCCTGGCTGTACGTCCATTCTGGGGCAGAGACGACAGGGCGGACGTGAGTGGTAAGAACCAATCAAATTTTTAAATAAAACAATTAATATACTTAAAGTTTAATCCAATGTACATGTAGTATCCTTATTGCTGGTCCAAAATGGTTTTGAAGTATCACATGTCAAAAATATTGTGTGCTTAAAAAGTCAAAGTTATGCCACTTATAAAGGCAGTCCAGGTGGCAAGACTGAGAAAACTGACAGGGTCACAGTATTTTCTGAGAGATAGGAGTATGTATCACACAACAGTATTGACCACAACATTGTGTGAAATTTCTCTATCTTGAAAGCCTAGCTGCTTTCACATGTATGCTCAGATAATGATTATACTGTATTCCAGAATGCCACCATATTGTGTTCACCCACTCCAGATGTCCACGGCAGTATGACACACAGGGCATATAACACTGCATGCTTTTGCACAGTTTGGCTGGTCAGACAATTACATCAGTGCAACATCATATGACCTGGTCTGGAATTTGGGAGTGATTAAAAAGTCCTTACCCTCTGGTGCCTTGTCCACAGTGTACCACAGCTTGAAGCGAGACGGGTACTTGGCCAGTATCTCCTCCAACTCGGGACGCAACAAAATATCCTTCTCAGTCTGTGGATGATACACAGGCAGTTGATGGAAGACACTCACAGTGCAGGGGAGCCGGCAGAGTTCCCAGCATGGGTTACAGGACACACACATCCCTCCGTTCCTGAACCACACCAAAGTCAATCGTGCATTTTCCTGCAAGGCTGCTGGCCATAGTTAATACTGACACATTTAAGATTCAGTGCTAGAATGTGTAGCCCGCTCACTCACCAGGGCGTTACCCACAGCATGCTCATTTAACTACGGGCTACACAGTGAAAATACCACAATTCTAACAGGGTTTTCTGTGAGGTCATTAAGTCTGACTTTCTTCCTTCAAAGAATCATTGTATGATTAGCACAGAAGTACAGAAGTATCATGAGATGACACAAAAGCTCCATATTTCACTATTTTATCAACTGTATAATTCAAGACTATTGTAAATGAATGGTTTGTTTAAAATGTTTATTTTTTGATCAGCTGTCATCAGACTACATCGGACTGTAGATGGCCCAATCTTACATACTCAAGTCTTAGCTAGATTTAACTTCAAACATGCTCTCCAATTCCACTTACCTGGTTGGCAAAGAGCAAGTGACACACGGTCTGGTCCTCCGGATCCTTTATCACTGCATTGATAATCTGCAGCATGGGTGTAATTCCTGCAGGTCAGAAACACCACATACATCCAATCACATCCCTGGAGAAAACCCTGCCAATCACACTCATCCCTGTTTATACAAGTGTAGCCAAAGACAAGTCTGCTGCCCAAGCTTTTGATTTTTATATTTCCCCACTTAATGTTATCTTCTTCCTGTTTCCTTCATTAAAATTATTTTCATAACACTTTTCCAATGCTTAAATGCCCTCCCCTTTGTTGAATTTGCTAGTTTTCTCTGAGATATTTCAAGGCCATGGCAATAGCTGGCTCTGTTTAAGCTGCAGCTCAGCCTTTTACCCAGTAGGTAAGGTCTGACTGTTACACAGCAAGGCTGCCAGCATACTGGTGCAATCACACAAAAATATAGACCTGGGTATTTTCCAACAATACAAACCAGTGTTGTAATAGTGGTGTTCATGAGGGAAGCGTTCTTCACTAAAGCTTCAGGTTTCTCCCCCTATGTGCTTCGAACTGCAAACACTGACTGGGTAGGAGTTTAACTGGCTCGGTCAAGGTCTTGGGCAGACCCTGTGAAGTGCCAAATATGTCACTCCGGCCTGCAAAAATTCCTGGCCCAAGCGATTTCCTCTATATTTTATTTGAACTGCAGGTCTAAATTATTCAGCATTTATTGTATTTTAGTTGCATTCATGTATTGATAAACCTATGAACAACAGGTGAGGACTGTTAATGTGTCTCTACATGTAACTTTATCGGTGATCTAATCTATGAAGTAACCAACATTGGGATATGACATTAACTAACTGACCAAAGGTAACAGTTTGCAATGAAAATCTGCATACACCACCGCTCTCTGTGGGCAGAGCTGCCCTCCCCTGTATTAGACACTTACCTGTGCCTCCTGCGATCATGCCTACATGTTTAGCGGTCTTGATAACTGGCTCCGACTTCTTATCTGGCTTAATGGCAAACTTTCCTACAAAGAAAGCCAGTATTAGACCATGCTCTCAATGTTTTCCTACAGAATCTGTGCTGTAAGTCTATTATGTAAGACATGCCTTAGCTGTCACAACAGTAACCTTCAACAGAAATTATGCCTGTTCCCCCTATTAACTACACAATCCCGAGAGCAAAAACTAGCTGCCGATCACTTGCTCCATTGCATTTTATTATTCTTATCCGCTATTGATAGTCAAGTCTCTGAATCACACCCAGTTATGCTGATATCACAAGTACTGCTGCTTACCTTTGCCCTGATAGACAAGCAATCCACTGGGCCCACGGAAGTCAATGGTATCACCAATCCGCAAGCCTTCTAGGTACTGGGTCATCTTTCCACCTTCAGGGAATTTGGGGTTGACGTCTTTGTAATAAATCTTGGGCAAAAGAAATTATTTTTTTAAGTAACACATTTAAAAAACATTACGGGATTAAAAAAAACAGTCAATGTGACAGGAACATGGTCAGCTTGACAGCCAATAGTCCTGCAAATTCTTATTGGCTAAACAAGCCCCTATTCTGCAGAAAAAAGTCCATTCAAAGTGCAATATTTACCTTGACCACCAGGTCCACAAAACCCTTGTCATCATCACTTGACACAGGCGTGTAGGGCCTGACCACCAGAACCCCGTTTACCTTTGCAGACAGGTATATGTGTTGGCCTGGAAGCAGAACAACAAGATTGCAAGACGTGAGGTCCTGCTGAAACAGGACACTCAACACACAAGGCTGGACCATCTACACTTTCTGTGTATTTAACAGTGACTAGCTGAGATGAGTCACAGCAAGAGGACAATTTACTTGTTTGATTAAGAATGACTGATTGCCTGTCAACAGAACTATCACATTCGTCACTGATACAAATGACATCTGCCTTTGACACACCGCTTTAAAGACATTTATAATGATCTTGTTTCAATATGCACCCACACCATTGTGATATAAGCTCTTGCAGGACATTTTCAAAGTCAGCACATTTGAAAATACTCATTTCTTTAATAATATGCAAAAATGGGTTGCAATATCAGGGCCACAAACTGAATACATTTTAAAATGTTATCAACATAGTTTTTAGAAATTATTTAACAGTGCCAAAGAATGATGCAGGAATTAAAGTTGTGCGCGAACAGAAAGGGAAAAACGCTCATCTGGTTTGGTTTTTGGTATTTTTTGTAGCTACTTGACAGACTCACCAATGGGCAGACCCAGGATATGCTCTGGAGAGGGCAGGGCAAATCGGAACTTCCTGGTGTCATGGCTTATGATCTACAATCACCCAAAAATACATTATTCCACACAAAACAACCACAGCTCACCTCAAATGTGAACAATGAATGTGACTAAATCAACCACTATGTTTTAAAAAATCTGCACACAGATAATTAATCAGCCCAATCTCAAATCTAACAGCACTCTACTACTCCACGTTTGTTAAAGGCATCTTATATCTGCAAACACAACACTCTGATCTCTCTTCATTTTCTTCTTCATAACTTTTTCTGTATGTGTGCAGTGCGGCTGACCAGACTGTAAAAAAGGCCAGACCACAGAACTGTAATAATTTAGCTATAGGGCCAGTGTCATTGCTCTGTTAATCGTGGATTTGGTTTTAGGAAACAGCTACATTGTGACATCTAAATAATGGCACCTTAATGGCAAATGTAGGTATTGATAATCAACAAAATAGTAGAAAGTTATTTGTCAAATGATGTCACTTTTTTCTCCAGCCACTGTTGCCCAGGCAACTTAATTAATGCAAAAGTGATTTACTTACCATTATAATGTTGGTACTAGTATTTTATTAAAATACTAAGGAATTGAATATATCAAGATGTGTTTGGTTCTGCACTGAATTACCATATTGTACAGCTTTAAAAAATTAACCATGGTAATAATACTTTACCTCTTTGTCAATAAGCTTTAAGGGATACTTGATATTGGGGTCCTTGAGAGTTATTTCAGGTTGTTTCTTGGAGGAAAAAAGGCTGAGGAATGTGGCGATAATGCTGTCAATCCAGCTTCGAACCAGCTAAGATCATAAAAATGCATGTTAAAAAATAATAAGAAAATAACAACAATGACAATATAAATAGTATGGTTATTACTGGACGTTTCACTTCATCAACAGGATTCAAATATAGCAAGCTGAATACTTCTGAGCAATAGTGAAGAATACTGCACGTCTACTGGCAATTATTGAGAATGACATATTTGTTTTAACAAAGTATACAATGGCTTGTTAAGTTAATTATGCCCGTCCAAAGATAATGGTTGTCACCAGACTGGTTTCAGCTAAAAGGAACTGAATATGAAGGGCTATGCCGCAGCAGATCTACACCCGCTGCTGCACTGTTTAAATTAAAGCCTTCAAATAAAAACGTTTCAGTGAGAAATTACTCCATCAAACGCATGTTTCGGAGCAAATCTACTCTAGCCCCTCTTGTAATCTGTATGTAAGCATGGGGCAACACTACATTAGATTTCACTCGCCAGCTACATTATGTTTTAGCATGAGGTGAATGGGTTTTTGCTTCCTAGACTCAAGTTAGAGATTCTGCTGTTGTGCTTTTTAAAGAATTCCGTGCAGCAACGCTTATTTGTGATCAGGGAATAAACAACCGCCAACACCACCGACAATTACGCAAGTGACGTACACTTTACACGACGTTCATATCCAGCGGTGAACTAAAGCTATGTGTAACATTATTGTCTTCCCCCATCAATTTCCCCCGTTTATCGCTGCCTGTCATTTATGTACGACACACATTTATGAGACTGAAACTGTCACTGCTGCACCAAACAAGGAACTATATATGGCACTGAAACAATGGCAGAACATTTGCAAGGCACTGGCCACAGAAAATGTATATATATATAAAAAAACAAAACAGCTAGCTTCGAGTGTGGTGAAAGCTAGCTAACCACCAGCCACGCTAGCTCGATAAGCATCACTTAAATGTACGTCTGTCTGTTAGTTCCTGAAATTGAACAGCAACTTCTGAATTACAGCTAATTACTCCGTTTCATAAAACTTTACCGACCGCTCGTTAAGTGCAGCCAGGAAAGCCTACTGAAGCCTATTTGAACAACATGACAATGTCCACTAACCACCTGTTTCCTTTAATACAATACCACTGCGCACACTTGCACGATTGTTAATCTAATGAAGTACATGGCAGTAACAATTTTGTGCATCAACAGATCAACTCGACAACTAAACAATTGTAGTAAATACAGCCTCCTGGTAAACATTGCCGTCTGCGGTGTATATGCATGCTGAATATCTCTACAAACTTACCCCACATATGAAAGATAGCATTTTTAATTTCGAACTTTCGGAGCAATCGCACCACAGCTTCCGCCTAAATGTAAAAATTTACTTTCACCCCTGTTACCCTGACCGACCCCACCCACATTACATGGCAAGTTTCTTTGCTCCTCCCTAAGATCTTCGAAAAACGAAACGGACCGCCCACCGTGCTGAAATCAACCAACCTCGTTCTGGCAAATCGACGCTTTCAGCAAAGGTTCACACCTACTTTTAGAGACACGAGGAGGCGTGGCAATTACAAGTACATTATTATTGGACGGTTAGTTTTGATTGACACCACAAACTGACTCCGGTTAGAACTGTCGAAGTCTTTTCAGTTCAGTGAATCAATTTTTAACCACAAATATAGAGCAAAGGACTTGTTCGTTGGTTTCGTTCGTTTTTGTTGGCTCCATTCACTGGGTCGTTTTAAAGCAGAAAGACAGTGCAAATTGGTATAAACAGGATTGACTACATAAAAAGCTATGCATGATATTTATCACAAACATCTTACAGTAGCAGCTTATTTTCTCCAAAAGCACAATTTTACAGGCATTTGTACATTAGCTTTTCATTTAGGCTGCTAATACGAATGCCTAAATGAAAATGGTCTCAGATTTGTTTGCATAGTTCATACATTTCTGATTTCTCCATCACACATCCTAATTGGCAATACAATAAATTGTACATTTAAAACAGAACAGAATATTTTTCAGTCAATGGAATGCTTGCATCTGTGGATAAAATATGAGGCAGTAATTACAGGTCTGTATTCCTGACCTTCAGACTTTAAATTTGAATTTTATGCAAGGTACCTAATGAGTAATCTGGGTTATTCCATGCCTGTGTTGTGATATTGTGAGCACATTCATCTGTTAATAAATCACTAGGAGCATTGTAACATTGTGCAGCTTCAGTGTTAAAACAATCAGACCTCAACAGCTGGATAAAAGTTTAGCTACAGGTTAAAAGTGCCATGAATTGTACTTGTGTGTCAATTTCTCAGAGCAGCCTTGTAAATGTGACAAAGGCAAGAGAATTTAAATTGTGAAAAGTACTGGCTGGATTTTAGCATGGATGTGATTGGATGGTATATATACACTTCAGAGAGGATGAAAAATCAGGAGATTACGAATGGATGCAGGCACAAGCAAGGGAGTTTGTTTTCTCTGGAGATCAGGTGGTTAACCAATTTGATTGAAGGCCAGAAGACACTGGTGTGGTCTGTCAATCAACTGAGAGCTGACCCAATCTACAACAACCTGCCCCCTCGCTCATTCTGAGGCACCAACCCCCTTTCTCTTCCCTCTCCTGATTCACCACACCATCTGCCCCTCCCTCTCACCCTCAGGGGCCCCCAGCCCTCCCCCATCCCCCCCACACCACATACACAACCTTCCCTCTTCAACAACCCGTTAAAAATTAAATAAAAGTGTTGTCTTTTGGAATAAATACATGCAAGTTCATAGTGAGCAAAACTTGCTCTTTGATCCACAGCTGTCTCTAAACTGTAAGGAGTCCTTTCAGACTGAACAATCTGATGTGGAAATTGAGGGGGAATCATCTTGGCTTCACAAAACTGTAATATATCTATAGGTCATATCTATCTTTCCATTTACTATTAATAGATCTTCAGTGTCATGAAGCTGCAAGTTTAATGTATTATTTGATTAACACAGCCGTTATTGCCACCAATGTCAAACAGAAAGTGTTCCATTTCCATTTTGCTTCCATTTTCTTAATGTCCTTTAGATCCCCCAAAGGAGTAATTATGTTTGGTACATGAAATCAAAGAGCTGAAAAATCATTACTAGGATCTATTACAAATCACAACAGTGTCAGTAAACACACAGCTGAATACTTTTAGACCTGGCTCAAGGATGATGTGTTTCTGGTACTTCATGGATGACCTTATCCAAATAAATTTCCCTAAGGCTTGAAAGCATTATGGGAAATCAGGCAACAGTGGCAAGAGGAAAAACCTTACAATGTTTGTTTGACTTTTATCTGAATTACAGACCCTAGCATGGGTTTGATTTCATGGCCCTCTGTCACAAACCCAGGCTTAATTCCAACAATAATATTATCTAAAATTCTTAATTCAACAATTTAAAAAACAGAATATAAGGTTCTGAAAATAAAGCTTTTCAGATACATGTAAACTGATATATTTGCCACGCTAAAGACGGGTTTCAAATGTTCATTTTTATTAAAGTTCACTGTAAAATATCCCCCATAACAGATAGCAGTTGCTGTTTATGTTATATCACCATCCTGTGGTGTAAAAATGAAGTACAGTAGAACTTCAGGCACAATCATATTGAGAACAAGGGTTCTAGCGTTCTTTTCCCCAGCATAATCCAGGAGTGTATTCTTTTTTACTGAAGGTACATATGTATAACATGATAATAATAAATATTAATAATATTTAAAAATGTTAATGAAAGTTAAAATGAAATAGTTTACATAATAATATATACAATTATTTCACCCCTTATTATATTGTATGCTGATTATATTGTATGCAAATGAAATTTGAAGATGCTTGATTGAAGCTCCTTATCAACATGATTGTAGTTATTACAAAATTCACAAAGAGATGGACTCACAAATACAATATAAAGTACCTGAACATCTCTAGGAGACACTGAGCTCATACTGCTTGTCCAGGGGCAGGGTACTCTTGCTGTGGCTGCTGATGGAGCATTTGGCAAAATGATCAAGGGTCATCATTTTACATTTTTTCAGTCATTGGCATTGCTTTACAGTGCAGACTTTGTTAATGGAACATTGATACATTACACTTCAGGAGAAGAGCTCATACATTAGCCTGGGTTGCATTGTGTTATGTGCTTTGTCATATATTTCATCATGAGGTGCTTTTCACTAAAATTTAACACAAATTTTGTACAAACTGGCAATATTTTAGATGGATGAAAAACATAAAATCCAGGTGCAATCCAGCATGCTGAATAAATATCTTCTTTCTATCAGACAGCCTGTGGTGCAGTAGGTGAATGTGGGCAAAGTATTTCTCTGTCCATTTTTAGCATGTAACTTCATGACTCACCTGGAGGAATCAGTGGACTGAGTTATGAGTCTTCAGCGATCAACATTTGAAAATTTGTCTCCGCATTTTGTGAGGTCAGCCCCACCTGCAAATGTTTTACAAAACCAGAAAAAGTTTCCATAAACTGAGACGATACTTTAAACCAGGACTATAATGTAGAACAAAGCAATTTTTCCCTACCATTCTGTTACAGTCACATCAGCTCCCCTTTTTATTCAGACTTGCCATGAAAACAATATTTGCCTTTCTGTTGGAGGGTATGCTCTCTGTGACCTTTTTTCGTATTGTTTTTATAATTGGTCTGTTCGGTTCATAGCCAGCCCTGCAGAAATCTTTACACTCTTTTGACAGGAAAGTTCGATTTCTTTGGGGTGGGGGGGATACCAAAGGACACCTTGGCTATCAGTTCATTGTGATCATTAGCTTGAGTGTTCTGTACAAGACTCTCCTTAAGCCTGGAATAAAGCCAGACTGGAGTCTCTGAACAGGAGGTGATCATTATACTTTCCTTCAGCAACTCTTAGGCCCAGCTACTTTACCCAAAGCACCAAGGAAAAATCAAATTGGTGAAATTTCGCCAATGCAGGTGATATAAGCACAACCACTGCCCAAAACTGAACAAGAGAGATTATGCCTAAAAGCTCAGTGTGGCCTAAGTTCCTGCAATCAAAATGTATGATGCTGTGATGCTTAAAGATCCCTATCTGCTGGGATCCACCCACAAGCTCTAATTTCTAAGAGCTCCATTAGCAGTCAGTTCACAGACATCGTGACATGCTTTTAACTCACGCAGTACCCAGCTTGAAACACACTAGCCTGTAATGAAACGTAAGCTACAGTGTCATACATTTTCCAGATTTATCTAATATATCCAGCTAAGTAGAACCCCATACTGTGGCACTTCTTAAATTCTTAAGTCTGACTGATTCATTTTCCATGTGTGGCAAGAGGCCCCGTCATCTCACCCTTTTTACTTTCACATTGCCTTTGTACAATACCTGCCAATATCCCCCTTTCACCACATTACAAAACTCTTTTCCAGAAGAGATGGCTGATGGTTGGGGATGGAGCCATGAGGATTGACAATTAGCTTAGTGAGATCTGGCAACCCTCTCCTCCTTAAATTTGCATTTGTAAATTCAGCCAGCCATATGTAAAAAAGCCAAAAATGATTCTTATATAGTACCTTCAGCACCAATACCCCTTACAATGATTACAATACCAACCCACTCTGAATGTAAATTCAGATTTTGCTTAACTGTTGCAAATAAACACTGCTGAGACTTATCTGCAAAACTACTGGAACCTCTGTACAGGATTATCATGGTGTGCCATCATCAATGTGAGGATCAATGTCCCCCTAGATTAGAGCAATGAATCTCAATGTAAAAACAGGATCACTTCTGACAGTTATGACAGGGATTAAACTAGCACGTTTGCTGGATAGTGTTTTAAAATGGATGGTAACAGTATGTAGCTGACGTGTCGCAGCCTCCCCTGTTGGCCGTGTTTTCAGCAGCAGCAGCAGCCACTCACTTATCTCTGATGTTCCGCAGCACAGCGCCATGTGGTTCTCAAGCACATCTGAGCGAAAGCAGAGAGCATCATCAGTAACACTCAAAAAGTGAGGCATTCAGGAACATCAGAGCAGTGCGCATTCACATATTTCTGTATTATGAACACTATTTTTACTCTCATTCTATCTATTGACATCATAGCTCTTCCAGTCACATTTCTGTGACATCTTGTCTCTCTCACCAACATCTAGGAAAATGTGTGAAATATATGGCCCATCTTGTTCAGAATTCTCACATTTAGACTTCTGCTCTATTTATATGTTTAATTCCAAATCAACTGTTATATCAAAGGTTCAAGTTAATCTTACCAGTAAGACAATTATCCAGTAATTATTGACAGGATTTTGTGGATTGGATGTGATTGGAGGCTGTGTTAAGGAGGTACAATTACAATTGCTGAAAAGAGATTTACATTTTAAACTGACTGTGAGTCATTAGAGGATCAAAGGGTATGAACTTATCCTTTAAGTATAACCGATATGTCCAAGTTGTTTTATGTTAATCAATTTTCTGTGACTTATTTGTGCCTGGAGCTATTGGCAGGGCATGTGTGTTTATTAGATATTAACAGACAGGATGGTAACAGTGTTTGGATGTGTCTGATGTATTTCACTTTTCACAGCATCCAATTACCTAAAATGCAAATAAAACCAAATGTGACAACAATCTGTGCCCACTTTTGCAAACCCAGAAACAAATTCCATTTTATTCTTCAAAAAATGTTTTCTTCAAAAATTCAGTAATTCTTTGTATTGTTAGCTAAGTTTGAATAATTATGACCTTGCAGTGAAGAAACACAATTGTTTCTAGGGTGTTACGCTGCAGCGGATCCTAGCTAGACTTGCTTGATTGAATCACTTGCCTTGTCAAATCCACTGTGCCCCTTTCAGCCGATTCACTCTCCATTGAAATCAGTGACCCGTGGCCTCCTAAAATACAGCTGAGATCTAGCAGTCTACACCAGCTCCACCTCTGTGAGACAGACCCGCTGGAAGCAGTGGTGCAGTTAATCTGGCACACGAGCCTCCGCGAGTCTCTGGAAGCGTGCAGCGGTGATTTAGACCATGACTATTACACTGTCCTTTGGGCCACAGGTATTTACTCACACACTACACCACCATACACAACACCATACACTCATTTCACTTATTAGTTTACCAGTGGTTACATATTCCTGATTTAGACTAGAAATATTGCCAATGACTTAAGATTGTCATTCCCAAACCTTTGTTTGATCTCTGACTGCATCTAGATATGCCAGTGTTTTATATACTACTGCCAATACAGATAATTATACAAGTGTGTTCAGGGAGAAGGTTAACAGACTGGCACAACATTGCAATAAGATTTGAAGGGTGAAAGTCATTTTCCATTTCAGTACTCTCTTTGGTCCATCAAAAATCAAATCAACTTAATACTTTTCCATAAATATAAATGTGGGAGCAATTTTGAATGCACTGATATTAAAAAAAAAACAAAACAGCAAATAATTGTCCTCGATTACAAAGTGTACAGCAGCCACTCTCAGGAGATACTAGTACTAGAGTTTGGAAACATTTGACTGAAGTTTTCTCTGCTTTCTGTCTGATGTGCCAACATTCTCCCTGACCCTTGAGAACTCTATTCGGAAATTCAAAGAGCATTGCTGTCATTGCAGCCTGTCTTTATGTTTGGCTAAGGGAGTGTTGCAGAAGCTATTCCTGGTTCCCTGCTCCAGAACAGTGTCATGGACCCTCTGTTCCCCATGTGCTGCTGATAGTGTACACAGTACACTGTGACTCTGTACTTGATCAAAATGGGTAAACTTCCTGGCCCACAGTGCAGCATTCACCAGACTGTGCCTCTAAAATGTGAGGGAGAGGATGTGAGGGAGGATATTTGGCTAGCTGAGGCAGTTTCTCCCTACAGTTGGAATCCTGTGATTGGCCAGAGGTAGTAAATTATGATTGGTTTGTTCGTGAAGATCATCCCCAAGGCTGAAAAAAATAATACCACACCAGAGGCAGTAGTTTGTCAGACTCATAGTTCTGACTCTGACAAATGAGGCCTGGCCCAAAGTAACCCTCCCAGCCAGCTCAAGTACCCCATCCCTGCTATAAGTACACCTGCTGGGGACAATCATATAATTCTTCAGCACCTTCGAACAGATGGAGCAGCTTACATTGCTCACAGACAGGCAACTCCAAGAAAAGCCAACGTTCCGATACTGAGTCACTCAGCAGCTCTTCCAAACAAAAAACTGCCTGTCTCTATGATAATTATGGAAATGTTATCATGTTGGCAGGATCTGGGTAAAGCAGAAACTCTGTGCTGCGGCCTTATCATGATTATGCACTCACTTTGTTTTAGAACAGGAAAAGAGAAACAAAGTGAAAATACTTCATCCAAGGGTTGAATGCTGAGCCCATCCTACCCAGTCCAGTATTTGGAGAGTATACAATGGCCTATACAAAGAACATAAGAAATAATCACCATCATTTTGCATACTTGCAAGGTGTGTAGTAATGCTTTGTGTAAAATGTGCCTGTCTGACTGGATAGTGGTTATAATTTAGCAATTTCACAGCAGTTTGGGGAATGGTAACTCATTCTGGGGTGGCTCTACTTGAGCGGAGGCTACTTCCTGTGCTCTGCTCTAGGGCTCCCCCTGTTGGAAGATACCTATACATTTCAGGCACTCCCTATCGGGAAAGCTTTTGCCAACATACAAGGGTGTGTGTCGGCCAACTGTGGATAATTAAACAGCACACTCACATCCCAACACAAAGGACATACTCTTGATCATATGCTTCCTGTCTTCTTTGGAAGTTTGGGCAAACAGCATAATGTCATTTGCCTTTTAAAAATGAGTATGCATGCAGTGTGAATTGTAAAGATGGCCTTAATTGTATGGTAGGGACAGGGAACTCCCCAGCACTGTCTGAATGGAAATGTACGCAAGGATTTTGTTGTGTTAGGGTTAGGCTTACAGCTAGGGTTAAGCTTAGGTTAGAAAACATCTCCCTTTCCTAGGTTGTCCTGTATGAGGGCCCCCCAGGAAAGAAATACATGCAGTCACCTTTAGCATGCCGGGGGCTTCAAGTTGGCAGAATTTGGTCCCTCATATGTGGAATTCCTGTGTGCATTTGTTTAATCTTCCTAGGAGTAGGGGTTAGGGTCAGGGCCAGGGTTTATGGTTAGGGTTAGGTTTTAAGATTAGGTTTAGGGTTCGGGTTTATGGTGAGGGTTAGGGCTAGGGCTAGATTTATTATGTTAGATTTATCATTTGTTTAATCCTCCTGGGAATGAGGTGTTGGGTTTCCTGATTCAATGGTTTTTTATTCCAATGTTCTTCTATTCTACCCTAAGCTAGGGTTAGGGTCAAGGATAGAGCGAGGGATAGGGTTATGTGATTTTAAGCTACTATAAATAAAAATTACATAGACACTTATTTGGAATAAACACATGCTCGCACACTCATGTGCATCCGCACACATGTCCGTCATACCCAAGGTGTCCCTTTTGAAGAATAATTTAACATAAACTTTTTAAGTGCCAACTCTCCACCAAAAAGCCTTTTCTCTGAATCCTTCTATTCTGTTTTCCATCTTTTAAAAGACTAGCATTCAATGAGAATATTTTCTCAGTGGCCGTCAAGGAGAGCCCAAAAATAAATGAAACACAATTTGTCTAGAATGAATACTATACACTGCATCAATGTTTTATTTAACAGTATTTTTAGAATATCATACAGTAAACAAGATTTCTGCAAAAGTTAATATATCCATTGTGTTGCATTTCATAAAAATAGTTGCTCACTTACAGTCTTTGTGACTATCAATAATACATGTAATTGTATTTATAGACACACCTGTACAGGGTAAATACACAGCTAACACAGTCATATTGAACTGAATGGGGTTCATGAACGTGCCGTCTTTCACAGATTCACTATATATTTATTTTTTTATATAAAATTACTTAGAGCCGACCAAAAACAGTTTCAATAGCCAGCTGAGAACTGTGCAATGCAGAACACAAAAGACGAGAATTTCCGTCTCTTCCGTACACAGGAATTGTGGGAGAAAGAAGTCACAAACGTGCACTACGCTACTCAAGCATGGTTCATAGCTGGATGGGAATTTCAGTGCGTCGAGTAACACAGCGTTTCTACGTAGTGGGCTACAGAAAAAGCCTTGACCCTTACTCTCTTAAGCACAGTATGTAGGCTACTACGTGGCTTTCAATGAACCGCTGCTGGTGTTTGTGCTTCCACATTATTCCGGTTCCCCGCTCTACTCAAGAGCTTTACAAATTTTATTAAATGTATATCAGTTAAGGTCTGATTTTTTTTTGTTGTCAGACCTTGTGCTGCTCCTGGCAAAATCAACTCTTGAGACCTGGTTACTGGTACAATGGGATAGTTTTGTTTCTGTGCGTCAAAATAACCACGTCAATTTTGAAATTGGATCTTTATGTACGATAAGGGTTACTGATGCGATGAAACAGAAAAGTTAGTGCGTAAATGGTAATTGGTCAAAGCTGGCCACCTCAACAAATGAATGCAGCCGATTGTAGACATCGCTTCATTCTTTCTTTGTTAAATCAAGTCATGAGTAACTTCTTGAGAAGTAAAGGTGCCAGAGACATGCACCTTTGACATGTATGAATATTCCATATTCACGCATCTACAAGAAGTCGTTCAGTACAGTTTATTACAAGGACTGTCAAAACGTATGGAAATTGTGTTCACTCCAGCGGTAAATGTTCCTTATCGTGTTGTCACAAATAATTAGCTGGTTTTGCAGTAAGTGAAGCTGAAATGTGCTGATGTGTATCAGAAAATTTTGATTCCCTTTCTCACTTCGCTACTAAGCATTTGACAGATAGTTCTTGGCTTGTTAACACACTCAGCAGTTCGGCAAAGAAGACTACTACTGAGCCCGTAAACCCTCATAGTGTCTCCTTAAAGCTGTGACACTGTGATAATATTACGTCATACCACTTTATGTTAATGTTTTGCGCCTAGAATTGAGGGATTACTATTGATACTTTCTCTCTTGCTCTCTCTGTCTCTCTTCTTTTTTTCCCAGTTTATTGGTTCGTCATTAAATGCTTTGCCATTATAGATCTCCATTTGGTCTAGCACACTTGCTGCACTTGAGACATTTTGTCAGGAGGGGGAGCTCCAGAACTCTCACAGCACTGTGCTTGACAGTGATAATTCAGAGGTCTGTGCACCTGCCGTCTTTCTATGGTGCAGCGATTCCCACATCCTCCTCCATCCCACATTCATAGAGGGGACTCTTTACCACTTACCTGTACCTCCAACCATCTCAGCAGCTGTGACGAGTTGCTGCATCCTCATTCAGAAAACATCCATCTCCTAAAGTTATTCATGCCTCATCCTTCCATTGAAAACATAAAGGTAAATTAGCCAAATGAACAAAACACACAATTTTTGGTGCATACTGATCTGACAAAGATGTGAAGATCAGATGTGGCACGAGGGTTGAAACGCAATTATTATGGCGCACCTGAAAAAAAGAATTTGTGACCGTCCCAAGGTACCTACTCAGTATTTTAACAAATAAACTACTAGCAGCCTGCAAAGGATTGCATTTCAGTTTTCAGCCTGCTGTTCAAACTCCATCGCAGAGCTTGTTCCACATCGTAAGGCACTCTGCCCCACACATATCCCATGATCCTCCACTTCATTCTACCCATGCGAGACTAAACGCAACACAGTGGCCAGATTGGCAAGGTACAAAATGATGGAGAGCACATCTCCTGTAACACAGAAAAAAAACCTTCAGCATTCAAGGACAAGTAAATATGCGTCATTTGGAATCTCATAAAACAAATCCACACCGACCTGAATTGCAATCACAGTTGAGACACTATGGAAAGATGGATCCTTTGTTATACACCTCATCTATCTTGTATAATGTCTCAGAGCTACCATCAGCCCACCTAGGTATATTTTGAGATGATTGTATTTACATTTTCTTGACATATTTATATTTATATATCTCTATGGTCATATGTTTCATTATTTCAGATATCTTCCATGTCAGTGCTATCTCTGTACAGTTTTATTTAAGGCAGAGTTCAATGATCCTCGAAACATGATCCTCTTAGTACAGTTTTTTTTTTTCATTTCCTAACTTGGAGACAAAAGCTACTGTCAGGCAAACCCCTTCGTCAATCTTCTCTCCTGATAAAATATATACCGCTATATAAAAATCTTCCATGACATCCAGTCTTTGTGTAAAATAAGTGGTGTGTTGGTTTTGAGCACTGATTGGCTGTCAAAGCAGTCCGTAGTAAGTGGGAGGTCTTACCGGGAGTTCTTGAAAACAAACGAAAAAAGAAAGTCCCCAAGCATATGATCAATCCCCCTAACACCTCCATCATATTATACTTAATCTTTTTTTTTACTTTTTTAAAGTGAATCCTTCCAGTTTTTAAGGAGGTGGGTGTAATACCATAAAATAATTTAGAATACAATATAAATAAAAAAATGATTTCCCATAAAACCACATGACGTAAGTGGTCCCACTTGCATCCGATTGGGGGTGGGTGGTGTTTTGTGGAGTGGTTGGGGTGGGGTGGGGCGGGCCCTGTTCTGAGGGGTGGGGTTTATAGGGTTATCTGCTCACAGTGGAGGCCCCAGATCGCAGCGTGCTGGGCAGCTTGTCGGAGCCAGGGATTTTCCAAGGTCCCGGGGAAACCGTGGCCTTCCTGTCCGCTGTGGCGCTGGTGTGGGCTTTACCCCGAGAGGGCGCCCCCCGGTGGCTGGCGCTGCTCTCTGGGGCGTTTCCATTGCTGTGGGCGCCACCATTTGCATTTGAGTCTGCGCCAGCGCCGGGGAGCAGGATGCCTTTAGGAGGGTGCTGTTCCCTCTTCTCCCTGGCGGAGGCGCTGTGACTTCTCTCTTTGGAGCGTCCCGCGGTGGATTTGGAGGGTTTGGGCTCCCCAGGCTGCTGCTGTTGGCGTCGCTGGGCCCCCGGGCCCTCTGGAGGCCGCTCACCCTCCTTGGCGCCGTGGCCGCTGCAGTGGTCTTGGCGAGTGGACCTGCCACCCTCTCTGTGCTTGCCCCTCCCGCCACTGCGCCCCCCAGGCCTTCGCCCTGACCCTGCCCCGCCATCCTGCACCATCTCCAGGGGGAGTGGGTGGTGGGAAGGGTCGGGGGGCCGGGCCGGATGAGATGGAGGCGATGGGGTGGTCAGAAAAGCGTCGAGGGGCAGGGCTACTTCCGACAGGCTTGGGGAGGCTGAAGGGCGAGCATCCCAGGGGGCGGAGCCGTCTACTGAGAAACGTGGGACATGATTAGTCACTAACCACAGACTTTGGCCTGGATTCACCTGACATTTGAATAAGCTAGCCTTATTTTTCTAAATAAACTGTCCGGAATAAAACTCATCTTTGCATGCATCAAGTCAAAGAACAAATGTTGACTGAAACCAGGCCACTGTCAACAATGTGTGGCTATATGGCTCAGATCATTTTTATTGATTTATGTTATAGATATAGCTTTAATTGAGACCAATTGGTTGAAGGAAGTGGGACTACAGGCTGTGTGCTGAAGGACCAGGGATAGAGACCCAAGCTGATCCACAGTAAATACACAGGATGTATTTACATCCTCAATTTTCATTAAAAATTATAAAATGATAAGTTTGGCTAGTAATAAATATGTATACTACCATTAACAATATTACGACAATTATTGCTAACACAATACAGTGCAGCAGGCTCTAGCTAGCTCCGTAAAGTGAAGCATTTGCCAGTCAGAGAGGGTTGAATTTTTGTAGAAATAACTGTGTAATAATATAAATCCCAGGAAGGTACCTAAATGAGAGTATGAATGCATTTTGCACACTAAGAAACATTTCACACCTGTCACATCATGATACCCATCATCCTTGGCAATGGGCACTGAGGCGACACCTGCTCCATGCTCGGAGCGGCCGTGCCCTGCGGGAACGTGCGTCCGCCCCCCCAGCCCCAGGGGGGCCGTCGCCACCGAGCTAATCTCCGCTGTCACCTCGCATATGCCTACGCCTACCGGACGCTCTGCAGGGTGGAGTCAAAGCTAGTGCAGCACCCAGACACACGGCAACTGACATCTCTGAGCTCATCTGAGATCTGTTATTATGATTATAATTATTATTATTATGCAGTTCCTAATGCTTGATCATTCTGGTGCATATAATAATAATACCAATGATAATATTCAAGTTCATAATTTGGTAAGAACTGGTATGAACTGGTATGAACTGGTATGGTATGGTGGTCAGTCGATCCACCATCTGTTGTTGGGTCTTTTTTAAAGGTACAAACGGGGCCCTAAAATGAAACTCCACCCCACTCAGCTGCCCATGTTGTGTAACAAAACACGTAGTTGCACATGCAGCACATATTGTTTCACTCAGCCCGTAAATAGTCTTACTTTAGTCAGCGAGAACATTCTGACCACAATGCTAATTAATACAAGGCAGCGTCGCTGAGTTGATGAAAAGTTATTAAGGTGGGTGGCAACAGAAAATTTCTCAGTCGTGTTGAATGGGGGCCCTCCTTTGATCTTAATTACTTCACAGAAAGTCCTTTTGTTCTTGATCTTAGAACAGGGAGCAGCAGGGAGGACCTCCGCTGTGAAACTAAAGACCTTAGAGTGCCATCGACAGTAAGGTTAAAACTCTTGAGCACCCCTGCAAAGTGGGAGAAACAGATGTAACAAGTATAATATTTGCTTTGAAGAGGAAATGGCCGAGTGGAGTGTTAGCTTGATGATATTTCACTTAATACCTGCGGTATTACAATGTCAGACAGGCCAAATGAAGTCTGGATTGATGAGTGAGATGTGAAAAGAAAAGTCCTTTCCTGATCCTCCGTCGCTTGTATTTATGGCAGTCAGATTATCCGAAAGACTGTGTGAATGCTACACCACTGATCTCAGGGATATCTCTTCAGTCAAACATTCATCCGGGCTAAAAATCAACACAATGTAACATTCTTCTCTGAAACATCTACCTACTAGCTAGGCCATAATGAGTGAAGGATGCATTACATGAAAATTCATTCAGATTTCATTCAAATTGTGGGGTACATTCACAAAGCAGTCAGTTCAGGAAGTAACACAAAACTTTTGGTAAGAAATGAGACTTAACCTTAGAACTACATCCCTATCTCCTACAGCCATGTTAGAAATGCAGTTACCTAACTTTACCTAAAATACTGTTTTGCTCCTTTGTGAGTCCACCCTTGAATCCTGTATCTGAATGAAATAATCAGCATATGCTCCATGCTACACTTCTGTACAAATCTCATTATGTTCTCAAACACTTCAAAATTAAGCCAACTCACACAGCAACGCACTGATATTAGAGTTACAAAAATGTATAAAGCAGAAACTGTTCAGAACACACTGGCTTATAAATTCTGATTCAGGTCCAGGCTAACTTGACCATGTCTCTTCAACAAGGCAGCTGTGAACAGTCACAGTTTGTCTTGAGTGCATTTTGCCATCAGGGAATGCTTTTCAAATTCTTCCCTTGTAGACTCAGTAGTGGTATGACACGCACTCATTAAAGAATGCCTTTCCGTTAAAAACTTAATTTAAAAGGTTTGGCGCATTATATGTGAGATGCCGAGACGCCCCTCTTTACCAGGCTAAATATTTAGATCGCAGAAATAATTCATAATGCTATTAGGAGTACATTTAAGTAAAAATAAAGAGATACAAAGAAGGAAAGAGAAATGAACTGCAGTGACTGATGTCTAATGGCAACAGCAACTACCGAAGCAATCTCCACAGCCTCCTGTGCTCCAGACGGTTTTTGAGGCTATGTAGCGTAGGAGTTACTGTACCCTACTCACTCTCTGTGTAAAGTCAGCTTTTGAGCTGGGGGTGTAAATTGTCACCCGTTCCTTGCTGAGAGCCCACAGATGTTTTCCACATGGTCGCAGGTTCGAGGGAGGGTGCTGACTTCCGTCTTTAGGGTCGGGACAGATCAATATCCCCTCAGAAGTCCACAGAGGAGCGCAGCATGGATCATGGAGTAAACTACTTACTCACATATCTGTATCTAATCCCTCACACAGCCTGGAGGCTCAGACACAATTCTACCGTCATCCTCCTGATATCGTCCTGCCACTCAAACTGCAGTCTGTCTCAAAGTGGAAAAAAAAAGACTCAATTTGCGCAGGCAGCATGTACATGAGAGAGCATTAGGAGAGTCAACAGTGGTTTATAGGTGTAGCAGGGGATCAATTTCACAGTACCTTCAGTAGAATGCGGTGCACACAGAGTGAGAGATCCACTAAAGGCTGTTGGGGCCTTGCCTGAGAAAGCACCAGGTTTCAGCATAGTGATGTGTCCCAGGGTTTAGTTTCAAATTCCTGGCTCTGCCAACTATTGCCACAGCCCAGTAGGGCAGAACATAATTGGCCATAATGTTGCCCAGGAAAGAACGGTTAGTCAGGGTTGTTGCTGCCGGATGATTGCTTTATCTGATGAGCTTGTGTGCCTGTGGTCTAGCACAGCCAGCTGCAGGAGTTGTAGTCATCTAAGATAGTGCCTGTCCCACTGAGCTGGCAGACCATAACCAATGGGGAATGCTGCAGTGGGTGACAGGATGGGCTAGTGGATTGTGAATTGAAAATATTGAAAAAATGGAAAACTGACTAAACCAAAACTGGGTTGATTGAATAGAAACCTGTGACATGAATGGTTCAGAGCTGCCAGGGTTACAGTAAAATGCTACCCCCTATTGGCTGTCAGGGGAATAAACCGAAACCCTGTCAGGTTGTGCAATTTTACCCAAAGGAGGGTGGGACCAGTGTGTTCTGACCAGGAAGTCCCGGGAGACTGCAAAGAGGAAGTCAAACCCAGCACGACACCACACTGCACCACACCGCATGCTAGCTACACAGAGGTCCTCAGCACACCCAGAAGAGCCAGTGGCAAGAAGGCATGCAGATCGTTACAAACCGTGTCTTTAGAGAGGCCCATGAGGAAGAAATATGGAGAGCCATGCTTGTCACTTTGCAAGCACATGGAGAAGTTGGAAGGTACCATTCCTAAACGAAGGGGAGGAAAAGCCTAGACCAATCATTAGAGTTAAACCAGGGGTATCAAGACAGACAGTTACACTATTGTTAGTCAAGATCAATAGAGTTAGCATAAACAGAATGCACTATTGAGGACTATGGGAGAAAAATTCTAGAACAAGCAAGAGACACTAAATTAACAGACAGCAGATGTTGGACTCTACCGGAAAACAATTAGATTGAGATATGTGGTGTTGATGGTTAGTTCCTACCAATGTGATGTAAGGTGGTTTGGAGGCTTAAATACCACTTACTGCTTTTGAACAGACAGCCCTGTACATGATCATTTTATAAGTACACTCAACTGCACTGATCTTGCACTTAGACTCCATGCTGCATGAAATCTATTCAGTGAAAGCTGGATGTTAAAGCATGACTCATAGTGGGGAGCTATGTACAGCTATACCTGGTGCTTTTATCCAAGATGGCTTACAGGTAAGTAGACTAACCTAATGACCCTGGAGCAATGTACGGTTGAGGGCCTTGCTAAGGGGGCTAATGGCATAACAGATCATATTGTGGCTGGATTGGGGCTTGAGCCACCAACCTTTCAGGGCCCAGTGAATCACCTAAGCCACTAGGCTATAGGCTACCCTATACTATTATTCTACACTGAGGAAAGACAGTGGCACAGTTGAGAGCACCATCCTCCCTATCAGGGTTAGTGGCCTTTAGATGCCTGTCTCTGTGACACCTACTGTGTTTCTCCCTAGAGGTTGGCCATGGTAGAAGCACAGCCGATATAGTTAACCGAAAGTCTGATAAAATGTCAGCTTGCTCTGACATAACAGGCAACAGACTAATAGCAGTAACTATGGAAACAGCATTGATATAGCTTATTATTTAAAATGGGCCACTGTTCAGAGCTGAACGCTGCAGCCCCAGTGCTTGCTCTTCAGTGATAAGAAGTAGTTCAGTGATCAGAGGGTTATCAGATATAAAAGGTTTAATAGTAGCTGAGCCAAAGGGTGTATTCTGTGTATGTGTATGGAATGTGTCCAATTTGAGTTCACAAATGCATGGTATATTTGTGCCCATACAGTATGCAGAGAGCTGTGAATATGTAGTGCACAAGGCATGCAAATACTATTTTGTATGTGTGCAAGAGTGCATGTTGTAGACCCATAAGTTGGTGTGTGTTTGTGTGAGTACATGAAAGACACCTTCGAACATTTTTGTGTGAGCACAGGGCTCTTGTTTGTGTTTGTGTGTACTTATGCATGTGTGCAGGGATTCTGGGATACACACCATACTCTGGGACCTGTCCCGTGCCCCTCTTCAGCAGCAGACGAACCCTGCGGCCTCCTGACTTGATGAGCTCGATGGCTCGGCCATGGGTCATGTCCCGCGTGCTCTCGCCGTTGATCTCGATGATTTGGTCCCCCACCTGCACATGTCGGAGACAGCCAGAGAGGGCGCCACTGAGACAGACTGAACTCTGAAGCCCCATTTGCCCGCCTCTGTTGGGGGCTTTTACTCTGGGCTCCACGGTAGTAGCTGACAACCAGCATAAACCTGGGCCAAAGCTGCTGAATGGTAGCTGAAGGCAACCAAAATTATGGGCCGGGCAACCTTTGAAGTTCCTAATTAACGGAATGGCTGGACTCTTTATGCCGAGGGGGATATTAGATCAAAATCTGAGCGTTTAGCTCTGCAGCATGTTTTATTGGTACCTATTAAATCACTGATGTAATTCAACAGTACTGTGTTTCAGAGTGATGTATCGGCCCTTTATATATATATATATATATATATATATATATATATATATATATATTAGCGGTAGACAGGTCACTCGGTTTTTACAATTTCAAAAAAGAAATCATACAATCTTACATAGAGACATCTCCCATTTAAAATGTATATATATATATATATATATATATATATATATATATATATATATATATATATATATAATAATTCTGAGGAATGGGGACGCAAATGAGGGTTGGAGTAGTAGGAAATTTAAATAGATTCCCAGTGGAAGGCAGACAGTAGTCCCTCATTGCTAAAAAGAACACAGTGATTAGCTTAATATATGTATCTTTTCTTCATCTTGACAGATTGCTCTAGCCAGCCAGTACAGACAATGGGGTGAAGCCGATTAGTTTGGGCTGAATAATCACACCCCGAGGTCTACAGTGGCAATTTCTGTTAACTTTTAAGCCTCAAGCTTCACTTGAATTGATGTGCCCACACATCTTGCAATTCCAAACAAAGCTAATCCATTAATCAAAAGTGAAAACCCACAGTGGTACATTAGGTTGAAAACAGGGAGCACTGACAATTATTTTGCTGCTATAGTGGTTGAAAGGAACAAGTGAGAGCAAGTAGGTGAGGGGTGTAAATGACAATCACATGACAAATCATGAAACTTCATTCAGAAGTGAGAAGATCAACAAAATGGACACTGGCCATTTGGGTGGAATGCGGGATGTATATACCTTTAGTTATGGAGTACCAATCACTTTATGCCATGAACTTCAGCCCTGATCATTCACAAAGAAACTGATTATTCATTCACAGCTTCAAAAAGGAGTGAGAAGAATACAGTATAATGATTTTACTGATATAATCAGTAGGGGTGACATGAGGAGGGAGTTTTGCTTTCAGCAATCAGCTGGTTTGTTTAGAGAATGAATGACAGTATTCTACTAACTAATATGACAGAATTATCAATTAATATTTAAGTAACAGTTCACCAGACACCAGTGCAATTATTTTTTTTTACAATATCTGAAATATGCCAACTTGATTCAGAATTTAAAATTAATAAGAGTGTAATTTATTGGAGATGTGGCTGACCATTTATCACGACTAATATTAATCTACTATTCATCTTAGCAATGTTGGCAATTGTCAGCATTAATTAACATCATAGTTCGTGAATGCATGTCTGTCATGATTAATTTCAACAGCACTTTCTTAATGTCGTTTGGACAGATATATGGCTGTCACCTTCTCCACACTCCACACAGAGCAGTCACCCTGCCAAATATCTGCCCAGCCTATACAGACCCATAGATCTTTATATGAACTGGATGGTCACCCTATTTGCAGAGCCTGCTTTCAGTCTATCTAGATTATCTATAAAAGGTGCATACAAGCACCCTGAGTTACTATCACTGAGCAGTGGTACCCAATGACGCAAAATAAATTAACCACCAAAGACTAAGAAGAAGCATTAGGAAGAGAGGCCTTTTAGCTTTTCAAAAACTGAAACACCCCCTTCACAGACTCACACAAAATTTAGAGGGGGGGCGGGGGCGGGGGCGTTTTCTCTACTGGGTGATAAAAATGAAAAACTGGTTGACACCTAATCAAATGGGTGACAACAAATGGGCAAGAATATGACCTCTAATTATGTGGGTGATGAAAAATGATCAATGTTGTGACCCCTAATTAGCTGGATAATGAAAAACTGGCAAGAATATGATATGGATTATAACTGGAGACGCACTGGTGGGCCAGCACAGGGTTCTCAAAGCAGTGAAAGAGTGTCCAGAAGAAATACTACAGGAAAATTTGCACTCATTGAAAACACAGGCATCATAATATTAAACATGGGAAAAGCACAAAATACTGTATAGTTACAGCAAATTGTGGGTGGAAAGACAGATCGATAAAAAGAAATAAGCAAGAGAATTGCTTGTTGAGTGTGAACCACATATTCCTGACAATACAATGAAAGATGACAACACTAAATTAAATTCAGAAAAAGACAACCAAGGATTTCAACTGTGATTTCAAGCTCACACCCTTTTCCACAAATCTGCTTCAAATATACATTAGTCTACTGTACTCAAAAGTCTTTTTTGTGTGAACATCTTTTTGACAAGAATATAACTTCCTGCTATGTTGGGCAATTTCAAATTTGGAAAAATATCATCATTCATTAATGTTTTGAATGAAAACATTTGCTTTTTGTTGTGTGATTTCATTGGTAGAGAGACGTGGGAACTAGGCCAACAGCCTGTGAGGAAATATAAAATCTGAACTCCTTCTGGAAAAGAGTACAACCTCTTGTTACACTGGGTCATGTAAAATGGACAAAAACATGACTGCTGATTAACTTTGTGAATGAAAACATCTCTAAATGTATTCAGAAAATAGGAACAACAATGGGTCAATGAGATGTGATTTCTCCCTATGACAGGACAGAGACACATGCACTTACCTTAAAGGGTTGTTGCTGGTGGTCTGAAGTCACCTTTTATACCCCACAGAAATGCAATCACTTTGACTTCCACAAAACTGATCCATTATATGCACCCACATCCAACACATAAAGCAATTACTGCAATAAATGGACATGACTTGGACTAATGGTGGGAGTAATTTGACAGTGAGAGCGGAGCTCTATGGGTGACAAAAGGCAACACATTAAGTGTCATTACGTTAATCAGGGTGATTGTAAGGTAAAGGACATCATGGTCGTAAAGGGGTACACTCAATATATTGAGTCATCCTTCGTCATACACTTAACCTGCATAAAAATAGTTTTGTCTGTGCCATTAGCCCAATCAAGCGCATAACATAATGGTGCATGTCCCTGATCTCAGAGGGAAAATGACTTGGAGATGTACCATGTGTTCATGCATACAGCACAGATGCTGTTTACTGGATTTTTTTATACCAATATTAATATGCTCATGTGAGGAAAGACAGTGTAGAACACTAATACTTATAGGTAGGTTTCCTAGACTTATCTTAAGTAGACTATTATTTCAGCCTTCAAATACAGTCATTACAATGACACATAAATCATGAGAATTTGGTACGTACATTATTAAAAGATATACACTCAACATTTTGTATTCATGGTGAGACCCACATTCAAGGATTCCTGCTGTCTCATTTTTTATGGGTTCAATTGTATTATAGTTTACTGTTTGTAGCTTCTTCGAAGAATACAACATTCAGCAAATGTTTCAGCATGTGACCTTAATTATCGAAGTGGTGTTATGCACTGGTGGCCAAAGTGATATACCAAACTATCAGCTGTGATCAACACATTTTCACTTCATCTGCTGTGTGGGATTATTAATGAGAGCGAGTGATGGTTCTGGGGTCACAGTGGAGTCCAGCTCTTTTAGTAAGGAATTAAATAAAAGATCACTGATGGCATTATCATCGTAGCACCCAGAGCTGCTGAGAAAATGGGCATGATTCTCCCACTCTTGTATCTGCACTCTTTTGAGTTTGGCCGCTGTGTTGCTGACTGCATTAACCTCGGCATCGAGGCCAGGGACTACTCGTTCCCCAGAGGAGCTTAACAGACATTTTTTGTGATGGGCACACGAGTGATTTTGAAAAGGTGCACTTCACTGGCATCAGTAGAGAGGAGTATTGGAATCCATATGGAGGGAGCAGGAAAGAGGGAGTAGCAGAGATCATGGATCGATACATACTTTCAGATACAGTTCAGTCTCTTTAAAAACAACCCATTACCCAGCCACTGATGTCCAATGATACAAACTATATGTGCTCTTTTTCATTGTATGAAATGGGACAGAGTCTACGGGGTAACTGCTGAGATTACTACATCGTCATTAATTTTGCTGTATGACTGAGCTGTTTTACAATGATTGCTGAAGTAGCAACATTTGCGAGTGCATAAAGACACAAAAATTGCAGATGGTCTATGTCTCTTCCCACATGAAATGGCTATCTTGAGAACAGGATCTCATAAATGCATTCATTAAAATAATAGATTCATGCCTGATATGGAACATGGAACTGATCTCAAACACCCTTTATATTATATAACTTCCTTAATGATCAAATATTGTATATATTTTATATTTCATGCATTGCAGTGAATATCATAAAATTTTTAAAAGTCACAGATCCATCTGCAGGAAAAGCAGAAGTCCATAATTCAAAGACTGGCAAGTGTGGGAAGAGCTGCATTCATTATTGAGGACACAGGAGAGATGTATGAGAAGTGTTTCTGCAGCTAGCAAGTCAACGTGAACTAACAATGTAAAGCCCTCTTGGAAGTAGATGGATAAACTCTGTTCCATTATTTGCAGTCCTTACTATTTTTATTTTGACAACCAAAAATGCTTAATTAGCACTTTGGGAGACTGAGAATTCCTGAAGCCCCAAAGGCTTAACCAAACCAGCTTAGGTAGTGATTCATTAAACTGACAAAAAATGTTGCATTGGCCCATATAAATACACAAGCATTAGTTGAAATTGGTGGGCTGTCAACAGGATATGACAATACATCTGCCTTTTTTTGGTTTCCTTATATCACACTACCCAGTGTTTACAATGGGCTGCGTTACCGTCTAATTAAAATGAATAAGGATCCCAGTGGGCCCACTGAGTGAAGTGGGACAGGAAGTGACATCCTCACCCTCATCCTCCCGTTGCGAATGGCGGGGCCGTCCTCGGCCAGGCGTAGGATGAAAAGGTCCATCTTATACTCCCGCCCCCCTCGGATGCTGAACCCGAAGCCCTTCACACTCCGCTCCAGCTCCACTGTGAAGTAGTCGAAGTCCTAGGGAGACAAGCGCCCGTGGAGTTCACATGAGACCACAACAAAAACAGCTGTGTTAAAGGTCACACATTCAAAAATAAAGTGTTAGATAAATGAGCTTGGAGGTACACACATACATATTGCGGTGTAATGCATTTTTATTTTAATGTATTTTAGTCGTCTGATTTTATAACTCAATACTGTAGAGCTACTGATATCCTATGAAATAGTATTAAAAGCAATAGTGTGACCCGCAGCCTGGCATTCAAGTCATTACCATGTCTTCCTGTAGTCTGGCATTAAATACAGCAGTTGTATCTGTGGCTGCTTGTAGTTTGGCTTTAAAAGCAGCACTGTTACCTGTGGCTGCCTGTAGTCTGGAATTGGGAACTGCCGTGCATCAGGGGCATGCTGTCTGTAGTCTAGTAGAGGTGGGTGTCGGTAGTCCAGTGTGGGGGGCTGTCGGTAGTCTGCAACAGGTGGGTGTCGGTAGTCCACTGGCGGCTGGCGGTAATCGGTGAATGGCGGTTGCCGGATGTCCGGTTTCACATCCTGTCTTGCTTTCACCTCCGATCTGTAGCTAACAAACACCATAGATTAAAAGAGGACTCGGCCATAGAATACCTGAGAGCCACAAGGCACAACAGAGAGGTGTCTTTGTAGTGTAGCTGTTTCCTTACACCAGAGGTAGCCTATGGACTGACCAAAGTGTGTATGTGTATGAGTGTGTGTGTTTATGTGTGGCATGACCAGCGACTGGCCGTAAAATAAACACAATTCAATGATTATATTTCTGAATTGAAAATGTATTCAGAAACCATTCATTCCAAGTGCATAAATGTAAACAGCTGAAAGCTCTAAAAGATTTTAAAATGTTACTGAGTAAAAAAGAATATGCAGACGAAGACTCCCCCAAGCAAAGCCGTATTAAGATTTAATGTCACTTAAAAGGCACAACACAAGTAAATAATTTAGCGCTCCATCAGAGTTAAAGGATGTAACACAACAAATGGGGAAAAGCATGGTACTGTGACGTTCCTCTCAGCTGGGTCCTGGGCCCCCCGTTTCTCTCAGGGAAAGGAAAAGGGAACACATGACAACTGACCTGCATAACAGGCATGCAACTCAGGACTATCTGAACTAATGAAAAACAACTTCCCACAGATTTGGCCCCCCGCCAGACCGGTTTGGATTCGGTTGGGATTCCCTGTCAGGGCAGGCAAAGCACTTGTATTGTGATGTGCCCTGTGGCGCAGAATGAAATCCTGACCATACCAGCGCCAACTGTTTACCTACATTTCCACAGGGTGATGCACAGCTGCCCATAGGTTCATCCAAGTTGGGAGGGTTTGAATTGGTATGAGGGTCAGGTATGACCTGCCTCATGGCATGGTAGCTGCCTCTTTGATCCCTCAAGCGCATTAGTCCTCCACCGCAACGGCTGTGCAGCTAAGCTGATGAACTGCAGAGTGAGAATAAGCTGCCTGCATGCATTTAGGATGACTGGCATGCAGGTCCATGCTCCCCCGAGTAGACAGAGGGCATTGCACTGATGGCACTGTCATACAAATAAGGGCAAGCTTTGCAAACTTAGGTAAAAAGTAAAAAAAGAGATTTTAATGTTTATTCAGAAAAGTTTGAGAATCCCTCCTAATTTCAATGAAAAGGGTAAAGCCTGAAGCCAAACAGTGGTGTCCCTACGGCTAAGTGTTACTATTCCTGTCACACAGCTAACACCCTTAACGTCGGTTGGTTGACTGGCATGGCGATACATTACCTGCTGTCATGGCTGTAGATTTGGGGAGTTGGGGCTGGCGCCGGGGCAACTTGAGTAACCTGGGTAACTGGACTCTGCTGGGTTACTGGGCTGGGCTGGGTCACTGGGCTGGGCTGGGCTACAGGGCTGTGCTGCTGGGCCATCGGGCTCTGCTTCTCTGAACTAGCAGCTGAGGGGGGGCTGTTGAGCTCTGTGATCAACGTAAACAGGCCCCCAATTCTTGAGTGTAAGAGAGGATGACTCAAAACCCCATTTCACAGTGTAACACATAATGTGTAGCACTGTGTAACACAAACACCAACTCCATACTGCAACATTGGGTAACCTACCCCCATTTTCAAAGTAAAACAAGTTGACACTGCTTTATTTATAAGTGTAACACGGAAAACCCAAACCCCCAAATCAGAGTGTTATGCAATGGCTCATTTCAGATCAAAACAGTTTCACAAACACACATTACCCATAACACAGAGTCCTGTTTTAGATTTAGAGTAACACTGCAGAACACAAATCTCCATTTCAGACAGGCAGACAGATCATAACAGAGTAACAGATGGGTAACACAGATAAGTATCTGAGTATGAGGGGCTGTGTGGAGGCCGGACTCACCCTCCTGTGGGATAATGCGCAGCGTCACGCTCAGTCCCGCGTCCTTGATGAGCTTGACGATGTCGGCGTGGGGCATGCTGATAATGGACTGGCTGTTCACTGCCAGGATCCGATCCCCCACCTTCAGCTTCCCGCAGCGGTCAGCCGGGCTGCCCTCTATGATGCGGCCGATCTTATGTGGCACAGCTGGGGAGGGAAAAAATACACACATATGTACACATATATGCACACATATATTATATGTCCTCCAGTCAGATTATTTTCTTGGGATGTACCTTTCCAATAATTTTCACTTGCACATACACACATACACAAAAAAGCACTTTTTATGCCTGAATTTTATGCTGATTGAGTGTTATCTCTCTATCTGGGTTTCTTTATCAGATTTTTTTCCTAAGGCACGAAACTTTGCCCTACATAAAGCTTTCCAGTAATTTTTTCCTGTGCACAAACATACACAGGCACACACAGGTACAGTTTTGTGTGGCAGTTTGGAGCCAGAGTGTGTGTGAAAGTATAACACATTCAGTACACCTACGACAACAAATGCTTAATGGAGACAATTAAATACAGGAGAACAGAAGTGCTACCTCTTCAGTGTCCCATTTCAGCAAAAATGGTCCCAGTAAGCATTTGCTGTTTGGAACTGCCATAAAAGTTCACTCACTTTCCCCCAATTCCCTACTGCAACATTGTGTCTGCTGCAGTACTTCAGTTGTCATGAAATCTCATGGCTGACAACATCTACACTGAATAATTACCACAATGGCAACAAGCCACTGCAGACACAAACATCCCAGTAGATTTAAAGGATAATCATTTAAATACACATAAAAAACAAATAGACAAAATGAGCAGGTCTAAAAAAACTACTAACAATGGAGCCAGTAAGAATATTCACTAATGGGGAGATTGATGTAAGTACTCACTTAGAGCGAAACAGGTAAAAAATTGTGTAATGTTTGCAAACACTCACTGAGATTGAAAATGGAGTATCCTGTGTAACTGATGTAAACCTGTGCGAAACGTTATGACTTGTGTAGGTGGAGTAGACACTCACTGATAGTGGAGCTGGTCTCTGGTCGGTTTAGCGAGCTGATGATGACGAATCCAAAGCCCTCGTTTTCCTTCCGGTGGATGACCACGTCACTTGTCTGCAGGCTGTGGGAGGCGGGCCCCTCTGGGGGGAGGAGCCAGAGGCTGGGGGCGGGGCGCTCCCTGGGTTGGGACAGGTGCCTGGAGCAAAGTCACTCCTGGGAGAGCTGTGCTGCGTGGAAACGGATCCTGGACTCCGGCCATTCTGCGGACAGGGCTCACCTACAGGGGGCGATGGATAGTCAATGTCACATGGAGGGAATGTGGACTGGTCAGGGTGCTGAACTCCTCTGCGTTTGATTTCCTCTAAATTTAATGAACTGCTCTCGTTGAAAAAAATATCTATAGGAAAATAATCCAGAACAACAAAGTCCTGAAAGCCACGATAGATTATGGGCATCGCTGAACAAAACAGGCTCGGGTCTAGATTCAATCAACATTTGTCCTTAATGTTGACTTGAAGACAAATGCGAGTGCATTTTCACTCTTCACAACCCTCCTTAGGTATGTTCATTTTGGTGATTTCTCAAAATGCCAAACTGTATTTGCAAGAGAACATTTCCCTTTCATTGAGAGTCAATGCTAAGGATAAATGTTGATTGAATCGTGGCCTTAGAGCCAAAGAGAACGCTATAACCCTTAAACAGAGAGCTCATCTCTTCTAAACATCAATATATCTCAACAGTGATGAAGTTTTAATAGACCATAAAACAGAGGTTCAGGAACTGTGCCCCACGTCAATCTCCACTGCAGAGATAAAAAGCCGTGGTTCGCCTGGGGTTGAGTTAGAGGCTTTGCCCTGGTCTTGAAGCTGAGAGATAGATGTGCTGGCACACGCAGAGAGAAAGACAAAAATGGATCAAGCTGGTGGTAAAAAGGTCTGGGGAGGAAGTGAGCAGAGAATGTTGTATGCTTCTGACAGGTGCTTCTCAGTGTAAGTTTCACACCTGGCCCAACCTGTGTAACTGGCCAAACAACCAGCCAAAAAAGTTTTAAAACTTTTTATGTTGTGAAAAGTATAAATTAGGCTTTTTGATTTGTTATGTTGCAAAAACATTTTCTAGAAATGCATAAGAAGTACACAGAGACATTTTCATCTTTGATGGAGAGCTGTGGTTTCAGAAATACTGTAAAAACTTTGCTATGATGCTGCTATTTGCCACAACCTTAAACGACCTTACTGCAACATTGTAAGATTTTCAATAAGGTTTTGTGCTTAGCTGGGAAGTCTTGCTCGGATCAAGCACCAAAATCCCCACCATTTCAGGGGCTTCCTCAGTAATCCCTCATGATGTGGTACTCAACAAGTGAATCACAGCAAATACACCAGAAGTGGATTGAAGAAACAGAGCTGTTGTGTGAAGCATTCTAAAAATTAAACAAGGAACGTCTAGAGGCAAAGATCCAGAATGGCACTACGGAGAAAATAGTATAAGCTACCAAACCACTTTTAATGTACAAAACTGCTAAGTAATAACTTAATTTAAAATGTAACAATCATATTAATAGCTGTGAAAGTAGGAGAAATTGCTTGTAGCAAATGTGACGGTGATATGGTTGTCAAATGTGTGCAGGCGGAGCTGTTAAGTTTATCACAACTCTCTAAGTTGTGATGATCCAAATATGATGCTTGTTGTCACAAGCAGCCCCTGGCAAGATGGCTGCCAAAGCAAAACCCTCACAGGTGCCATGGATGTGCACTCATCTGCATTACATATAAACCAGCGGTCATTGCAATGCACAGCAGCGTTTGGTTGAACATTCAGCTTTATCACTTCAGCTCTGCTCTAACAATCACTCTGACAATCCATCAAGTCTGTTTTTATAGTTACTGTTGCAGTGTAATCACTTTCATTCATTTGGGTACGGTTTTTATAGCTATGCTTGGAGTTATTGTTCCTTTTGGGCCTCCGGCTAACACAGCAGTTTCAGAGCATGTGTTTTACAGCACAGTCATGCAAGGTGCGCCCTCCCTCTGGCCCTCTCACCTGGCATCTGGACTCTTCTTCGCACGGTCATGCTGACCTGGCCGTTGCGGGCCGCGGCGTGCATGAGGTCGATGACGCAGCGGTGGGTCTTCCCTGCCACGGGGACCCCATCCACCGACACCAGCTCATCCCCCGGCCGCAGCCTCCCGTCCCGGTCCGCTGGACTCTTCTCAATGATGGCGCCAATCAGTATCTGTACAGGGGTAGCATGGGAGTCCTGTGTTAGCATAGCAGTGATCCTAGGGGTCAGGGTCAAAGATGAATGCTATGGGCAGACAGAGGCATGAACGAACTGAGGCCATACTGAAAGTAATAAAAAAGGTACCAGACACACTCCAAGCCTGCTATAAAAAAGAGGACTAGAAAAGTGCTAAATAACAAGGACAATCAAACCGTATACCAGGACTCCTTACTCGGACAATTTCACTGGGACTAGCCCGAAATAAGCAAAGCTGGAGCCTCAGAGCTCAGAACAAAAGACACTTTAATGAACAAGGCAAGACTGACGTTTCAACTATTTCAAGATAGTCCCAGTCAAATTGTCTGAGTAAGGAGCCCTGTTATACAGTCATACTGAAAGTATGAGATCATGAAAGTATTCAGATACAAGCTCAGAGATATGGAGATCTGACTGCACAGCTCTCAGAAAGCAGAACAGTATAGAGCCAAGCTGCAGCCATTCTTACTAAGTGACTGAGTGAAGTAATAGTGACTATTGGAGCATCTACATTAGAACTAGTGGCTACGCTTATGTGATGGATTAGAATTAGTAAAAGAAAGTGCTGTTTCTGATTATGAACTGAGGATATGTCATAGATTAGAATGAGTGATACTGAATGTGCCATAGGGAAGGGTTTATGTGTTATAAGGAAGTGTGGTGGTTTAGCAGGACAGGAAAAGGGGGAGGTTTCCAGCCCCTCCCATACGAGCCTTGTCACAAGCCTCCAGACTCACGGGCTGTCCCGCCTCGTCTCCCCCCAAGATACGAAATCCAAACCCCGATTTCTGTCTGCGCAGATGGACCTCCAGCTCCTGGTACTCCACCCCTGCTGATGGAGAGAGAGGCAAAGCAGAGAAAGTGAGACAAGCCTGATGAGCCCAGCATCCACACGGCACACTCCTGCCCTGAACTTGGGTCAGAACCAGGGACAGAACCTAAAACAGGACTGGAAAAATAAACGTCTGCCACCTTATTGCATTCCTTTGTGGTTTGCAGAGAAGAAGCTCAGAATACTGAGGCCTAAATGGCATTCTCTGTGATTTCTAAGGTTCTGGACTGCACCTGGTAGTCATGGGCATTGAACCATTAGGAGGAAACAATGAAGCAAGATGATTCACTGCGACAGCAGTAGTAAAATCCGGTTTATATGGATAACACAACGTCAAAGTTATAAAATGGAAACGGTAAGGAAAAAATATAAAATGCATGAGCTGAAATAAATGATAAGCAACACAGCAGTTGAATACAGGGTTTGTGTCTCTAATGTTCCAGCACTCTTTGTTGTCGCGTAGATAAGAGAAGGGAATAGATTTCCTGGTACACTTTTTTTTTTTTTTTTTTTTTTTTTCCAAAAAGTAATTGTGAAGTAAATTATAGTGCAGGAACATTCAAACACAAAATGTCATGATCAAAGATTATAAAGCAAGTTCAGGATATTAGAAAAGGGTTCTGAGTGGCTCAGCTGCTAAAGGCACAGGCTTTTAGTACAGGCTTAGACACTGCAGGTTCAGCCACAGCTATGTCAGTCCACAAGGGTGGAGCACAACTGGCCACCCACAGGTTACCATTTAGCACCAGTAAGAGATAAGCCCCTCCTCTTAATACGATGAGCTCTCCTGTAGCTCTCCAGCATTGTCTATAGTGTGAAAAATACAGCTACAACTACAGCTTTAAAGGCAAATTTATACAGAAAAAAACACCTGGAAAAGGATTTCCTGCCACGAGGACACTGCCCCTTTCGTTCCTCATTGACTGAGTGTTTTTATAAGTCTCACTTGTCTTCCTCTTGTTCTGATTGAGGGCAGCATCTCTCTTCCAGTCACATTTTTTCTTTAGCCAGGGAGTGTCACCCTAACTGAAACTTGCCAATAACTTTTTTTGATATAATCTGTAAACTCATTTCTCTACAGTTGTGGTTATCAAGCTTTTTTGCACTTATCACATAAATGATTACAAAACCCTCAGCTATCTACATATTTGAATTTAAATAGAATACATTTCTGAGGAGAGCCTTTGCAATTTCAATGAAAAAAGCATTCCAGCAAGGATAATACTACTGAAGCAATTTTCATAAAATTGTAACTTCAACCAAAGACCACCAGGGGGGTTCCTGAAGGCGACAGTTTCAGAACCACTGCTTTAAGCCAGGTATAGTAAGTAACTGGTGCACATACAGAAGATAAGATCACCTAAATGGTGCACATTTGAGAAATACAGTCTGCCAGGTTGATTGTTACTGTGCTACAGTAGACTGCCAGAACATGTGAACCATAGATAGCCTATGGCAGCATTATGGCTGTGTAGATGAAGTCTCCTGCCAACATATGAACATAGGTATGTGTGTAGGGAGGGCCAGAAACTCCAGAGCAAAAGCATGGAATCTCAATCTGATTCGCCTCGCTGGGTCTGATCTGAGCTCATTTACAGCAAGTGATGATATTTTCAAACTCACAAAGAATTTTCTTCTGTGGTCTCAATGAGGGTTATCACACCCTTTTATTCCTGCAAATAACAGTCAAAATCCAAAGGAGGAGCCCTAGTACAGCTATACAGAGAAAAGCCAAGCTACTCTGGCCTGCAGTGGCCACCTCCTGACAATATGCAATATAACAGTGTACTTATAATTCAGCCAAACGGACGGATATGGATACAGCTTAACCGCAATGTTCTTTGTCCTTCACCTTGAGAGATGTATTAAAGCGTATTTTACTTCCAGCCTCATTCCTTAGGCAACACAAGTAGCTTGGCAGTCGCTTCCTGGCAGGGGTGAACAGACGACGTTGCACGAGGGCAACACTTTCTGAAATTTGTCACAGTTCAGGGCAAAGTACTCTGTGGTTAGATTGAATTCGGGCCAAAGTCTGGCCAGCACATTAGGGATGCACAAGGCAAATGAACAAAGAGTCAATGAAAGACAAACACAAAGGGAAAAAAAGGCCAAAGATGATATATATGGTTAGATACAACCAGTGAATTAGCACAAGAGACACGGGAGGGCCTCTAAAAATGGACAAGACCAGGGCATGCAGGTGCACTTACCAGGGGGATCCAATCGAATGCCTGCCCTCGGAACGCCTGGCTCTGAATAGACAAATCAGGGAAGCATGGTGAAAAACTGCAAACTGTTAACATAATGACCGTGGCATACAATTTAACAAAATGACTACACTGCCTTTCCATTTATTATATGTGAAGGGTTTATCCTGCACAGAACACATTGTGTAGATTGCCTTTTACAGTGCTGATTTTTGACATGCAAAACAAAGTAGTCAGTTTACAAGTAGCACTCTGTATGCATTATTTGAAACCAAAATCAGAGCTGAAAGGATAGGGTCACTTCATGGCACATTTAGTCTTCCTACTAAATGCAAGAATAAATATATCCCTTGATTAGTAATCAAGACGATTGAAGAAAATCAATTTTTATCAAACTGTGGATTGTAAAAAAAAAAATTCCAAGATTTAGCAAAAGATTATGCTTTACTTAGGTTAATAATCAACATATTTACCTTATCAGGATCCATATTCATAAACCATCTCGGAGCAGAAGAGCTGATCTACGATCAGTTTTCCCCAGTCCTCATCCTACCCTTATCCATTAACGGATAAAAAGGCAAAACTGATCGTACTCAGAAATCTTTTCTGAGATGCTTGATGAATACTAGCCCTGAGCACAAAGAGGGCATTTGTCTTCCAAACCTACATTATTTAGCTTGTATTATGGTCTAGATGCTTATTTTAACATTTTTGTATGTTTCAGCCCAAAATGCATCCATCGCACCTTTTTCATATTTGTGGTCAAGGCAAAGTGTTCAAAATAGTGCAGAAACAGGTCACGCATAAAGAGAACCACACAATTTCCACCACAGAACCCTTATACAGTAGGCCACAGTTCCTGAATTTGCTGCTAAAAGCTTTGTAATACTCTGATGAAGGGCTCAAAGACATCCTTCATTTTAAGGACGGATGAGCTAGCGTGACATTGCTGGCAGGACTTTTCCTCTGCGTAATGAGGTCGAACGCATGACTCTCTCTCCCTTATTTTGGTCTGGATTCATGATGCAGCAGAGCAAACTCTTAATTTAACACCTGATCTCCCAAATATAGTAGCTCCATGCCTGACAAAGCACACCACACCTAAATTTAATCTAGGGACTATAATTGAACGGCATTTTGACATTGTTGTGCTACGGCGGCACATTTATAAAAGGAGTCTTATTATTTTAACCACTCGTACCCGTTAGATTAATTTGTTAATAAATCACCCGAGCACAGTAAACATTTCAGAGCTGTGTACACTCCTTTTCAAACCCTTTTTCTCCATGTCTGGAGAAAAGGGCTTTGCCAAAGCAATGCTCTGAGAGCTCTCTGTTCTGACCAATTCTACAACTGACCAGACTTCAAACTGAAAAAAAATCCTACACCAGGAGTAGATATACTTGAATCCACCCTGGGGCCAACTGTTCTTAAAACAGCACTGGGGCTGACTAGGACTGACTATTCTTAAAATTACTCTAGGGTTGACTGTTCTTAAAACAGCACTAGGGCTGACGAGGACTGACTGTTCCTAAAAGTAGCCAGGGCCTGACTCTTCCTACAAAATGGACTTAACATCCTGGACCTAAGTGGGGCTGTAAGCTGCACACAGCACTCTGGGATTGTTCAAGGCTAACCCTGGATACAGCGGTGTTACAGCTGGTTCTGTTAGCGGAATGGTAGAGCTCTAAGATCGCTCCACTGGAGGGTCTGCAGGAGATAAAGACTGTGGAAGGCTTGATGAAGACTTCTCCTGACATTGCCGACTTCTGTAATAAAGGTCACCTTATGTAACTCATCTCCCATGACTGCATCTACAGAGGAGTGGGGTAGAGCCCTCTGCCCTGGGAGAGCTTAACCGAGCCCTCTCTGCTAGCCGCAGGTGTTCACTATCCAACTCAAAATCGAGCCGAAAGGAACTGGTGAACCCCAACCCCATCAGAGTCCAAACTGCACACGTGCTCATGTCCCTCTGTATCATGCCCTACATTCACATTCAGCTAATTTTAGAGCCACAAATGGAATACAATGAATATTTCAGCATTTCAAAACATACCATGTTTTAAATTAGATTAAGCAGACACAAACACATATCTGTGATGAGGAGGGAATTTACAGAACTAGGTTAACAGGTAGAAGTGAAAAACCAGTGTCTCCATATTTCAATGACATTATATTTTATTCAGGAGAATTTCAATCCATCTACTCTTGGTATCTGTAGTGGACATTCCATTCTCTCTGAGTATACAAGCTGCAGTTATATATATGGACTTGTAAAATCCAGAGTGTAAATCAGTATGTCACAAAAAGATGACATCATTAAGACATCATCACTAGGATGTTGCAGATAAGGGGTCCCTATTCCCGATACAAGGTCCGTAGGTGTGCACAGTATATTAGAGGGAATACACACTTTATATTAAGGAATAAACCTGTCCCTTTTCAAAGTAAAAAAAAACCTTATTTGTGACGAACTGGCTGAATTTAAAACAACATTCATACGAGAAGAAAAGACACCATTGACCACAAAAAAACACCCACCAGCACGGCGGGCATTTGTTGCACTGACCAATGAGATGGAGGCATGGAAAGGATGGTGCCTTGACTTTTTCCCTTGCCTCACAGTATAAAGGAAACTGTGGCACTAAAATAGGGCATGATTCTGAGCCTTGCCAGCTTCTCAAACCTCAACGACTACAGCGGACGCCCGTACGGTAACCCGGTGCTCGTGAATCGTGTGCGGGACCACGATGGGTGGTTACTTACGCCTACTCTCATAGATAGCCCTGGACTTCTCATAGAGGTCATAAGGGTCGGGCTTGCTCAGATCAAAGCCCTCTGAGGAGTCTGGGACCGAGGCCCTGTGCGCGTGGAGGGTTGGGTAGGGGGCGCTGTGGGGGAAGACAGGGGCTGACAGACTGGTCTGGGGGCTCCCCTGGAGGTCCCACTGCTCCAGCACCTGCAAACACACGGGCATTCGTTCAGTTACCCATCCCCGACAGCACGCCCTCCGGCCCCTGCTGCAGTCTGCCTTCCAGTCACCAGAGGGTGGTCTCTTGACAACCCCCTTCCAATTAACAGGCAATGGGTTAGGAGCAATCACAACGGAGTCGAGGATGGGCAGGGTTCTATCAATTCAGCCTGTAGCTTATCCTCTTCCTCAAGGTGACGCTGCTCCCTCGTTACTTCTGACCTCCTGTGCGCAGTCCAAAGGCTCTGCAATCACTCGTACACTGTGAGTGGTCCGCTGTAGTTCATCTTTAGAGGCTCGTTGGCTGGCCGATGAAGTGACTGAGAGGAGATCACTCTGCACTCCGTTTGACTGATCCCTTATGGGTCCACTTTGCAGGGCTTGTATTGTTATGTTGCTTGGAGACCGAGGTAAAGGATGGCGTGTGACTGGCTTACAAAGGCAGGGGGGGAGGGGCGGGCCACCAAGATTACTCACCACCCACACTGGCATTACCTTGAGTCAGTTTGCAACCAGCTTTCAAACCATTAGACTTAGAGCTCTGGAAATGAGCTCATGAAGGATTCTTTATGAATGTACTCTCTCTCCCTCACCCACACACACACACACATACACACAGAAACACTTTTACACTTGCATTCTCTACCTCACTCACACATACACACACACAGACACACAAACAAATATTTCCTTTATTCACCTACAGTCCTCTTACATTCACAATATTCATATATTCAGTGGAAACCAAAATGAGCACTGGCGTAATTAAACTTAAAAACAAAAGATGGGGGGAAAAATAAAATATGCCAAAGCGTATTAAAGCGGCCCACGATGAGCATATTAATTTTGCAGGGCAGAACAGGCAATAAAAGCTTCAGGCTGAAGCAGACAGGAAATGGCTGATTAAATATGTCACCGGGCCATCGCCAGGCAAACAAACACGCAGCGATACACAGAGTCTGCAGCCGTAATTCTCTTAGAGCTCAGACCACAGTCTGCTGTTAGCTGGGAATGACCAGGAAAAGCACTAACCAAAGAACCAAAACAGATGCTGAGATCTCTCTGTGTGGGTGGCTGTATTTGTACAGCAAAAAGAAGAAATACATAATATATAAAGCTGAAAAGTGTGGTCATCCACAACAGTGGATTTAATGTAGTTTTAGTCTCTATGTGGCAAAATAACAAGTCTGAAATGAGCTGAGACAGTTAGATATGACAGGTTGAGCCATGTGATTAGGATTTGAGTATTGGTACCATGATGAAGTTATGTTTGAATGTGTATAATTATAATTTCACCCCAGACACACACCCTTACATCAGTTACAATGGTAACACTCAGATAATTCAGCTGCTGTACGGCAAAGGGTAACAATTACAAAATAGTGACTACACTAACACCTCAAGTGTTCGAAGACAGCTGGCACTGGAGCATGAACATTGCAAATGACTATTAGCGCTCACATCAACAAGCCAGTAGCACGAAAGTACTCATTTGTTGTGCCATCTGTAAAATATGTGAATATTTAGTGTATGTAATTTAGCCATGTCTGACATTGATCTGTGTGGGTTTATCTGTTCCTCCTATAATCCTCCCATGTCTACTGTTCCTCTGTGTGGGCCTCCGAATGCCTGCCATCGATCTGTGTGGGTATAGCTGTGTCTACTCTTTCACTGTGTGGGTCTAGTGAAGTCTGTCGCTGTTCTGTGTGGGTCTGGTCATGGATACTGTTTGTGGCTTGGGCCAGAGCTGCCAGCATATTGTGCAAAGCAGCGATGTCTTGTAGTACCCCATGTGGTCTGTAAATGACAGATATTCATCTGTGTGGGTAAAAATGCAAATGATGCTGGTATGTGTGGAGATGGAAAGCCATATGAGCTTTATTAATTATGTTAACAATGCAATAGACTGCTTTGGATTCTGTTTTCCATTATACTCAGCCCATCTGAGCATGCTCAGTTACACCCAGGGCAGTGTATTTCTGTCTCCACACCCTTCCCATATCAGTGCCCCAAATAGCTCAGCAAGAGCTAATGTACTATTCAATATAGTATTTCCATTCATTACGTTCTACTGATGAAAAAAAACTTTCATTTTGTTCTTTGGTTAGGCTGTGGGAATAATTTAAATGTTAACCACCCCTAATTAAACCCCACATGAACTCTGTGTTGGTGTGTGGTGGCAGGGTGCCACACTGTCAGACACTAGAGGGGGAATTGGGGGGTGAAGCTTCAGAGCGGGCTGAAGTGGAAGTGCGTACTGTGGACAGAAAAGCTCACAGTGCGGGGAAATGCATGCTCGCTACTTAATCCAGCTGCAGTCCCCGTGGGTGTATGTGATCCCCACCACCTGGAATCACATCACGACTGCATCAGGGTAGCCCTACTATGGCATAACTACACAGCCTAGACAACTGCAGAGCAAAAAGAGGTGGTGGGCCTACTACTCATGTTTCATACTAGCAGTAATCTGTGTGCCCCCAAATTCTTAGAGGATATTATTGCAATGGGAGAGTCCAACAAATAAATGTCGACATTCGATTGGACATAAACAAAAAATGGGATAAATCCATGTCATAATGATTAGTCCACTGCTAATGGGTTCATGCTATTTTGGCAAAATTAGGAGGCATCAATGATGGAACATCCCAGCAGCCAGTCTGAGGCAGTGTGTGACGCCTCTCTTGGTGTGGTTTTGAAGTGTTTTGTCTTGCAATGCATTGACAGTATGTTCTGTCCAGATCTGTGCATAGCTCATGTCTTGACAAACTCTCACTAAAGCAGTTTTGACAATGTCAGTTTCTTGGTCCCGCATGCAACGCAAAATTGTCAACTCTTCCATCCCACTGAGGCAGATAAGCATCTTTTCCTAAATACATTACATAATGGACTGTAGCATTTTAGAGAGACATTTTTCATATTCACAAGTTGTGGTCGGTTAATTGGCTCAGTGCACGTTGTCATGTTTAATCATGTGAGTGACATGGGAGGGCATGAGTGAAAACAAAATGGCGCCTCTTGAAATAATTCAAGTAAGGAGAAAAGAAGGAAAATGAGATCACAGCAGTTGAGACACACGAATGAGCAGGTCAAATAAAAACCGAAACGTGAGAGATCTAAGAGCTCGCAGTCTCATCCCCTCACCGCCGATTGGCTGAAACCAGAGCAAGGGTCAGAGGGGGGAGAGCAGAGGGGAGGAGCATGCTGACTGACAGTTAGCCCTTAGATATAGAATTAATAGATTAGCCGCAGTGTGTCACATTTCTTAATCTTACTGAAGATGCTTCCTAAACAGTTCCCTATAGGATAGGACAATGGGGAAAAAAGCATACATATCCATGCTTGTATTAGTCTCAGAATTGCAGTGCCATTCGAATACATTCAGGAAAGAAAGGGACCAATCTAATAATTCTATATCTATGCGTGAGACATGTTGCACTGTGAATGGACCCTCTTCTTCATTGGCGGCAGACACTGGTGGGCCTGGACACTCTGCTCAAAGCCAGGTTATAGCAGCCGCTAAGACACACCAGCACACTGCATCTATGGGTAGTGTATGAATTACAGGGACGTTATGCAGGGCAGCCAAAAAATTCCAGCAGCAGATTGTAATTTATATGGGTTATAGGGATGTCATAGAGAGTAAAAGGAAGAGCTTATGTTTGGAAGACAATGCATTTTACCTGTTTAGGGGTCTTCCAGGGAGAAAAGTGACCTGCAATGGTAAGAAAACAAAAATGTTTAGCCTAGAGAATAGTGGACTTGTTACATCAGATGGAAATAGTGTGCTTCATGACATCAGTGCTAGAGTAAGGAAGAAGAGAGTAATGAAAAATAAAAACAAAAAGATGTGGGTCAAAATAAAAGGGGAAAACATCGCTGTGCCCTATATTTTCTGCGGGGGGTGTGAGCGTGTTTGGAGAGTATGCAGCCCTAGCTGTGACATCAGGAAGGGGTGATGCTGCAGGGGTTGGGGGGTTGCTTCTCTCTTCAGTTTAGTGCCTCACTCCTTTGTGGAACACAGATAGCATGTGAGCTTCCATGAAAGAGGATAAAGCCATCAGCTCCCCCTGGAGTTTCAATAAGAGTGTGATTAGATCCTTAGGCTGGGGACCTTGGTCTTTAGATCAACAAGTTAATCATTTCTCTTGTTATGCAGTGTGGATGGCGAGAGCCATAGTTCAAAACTCACAGCAGATCTACCTCAATTACACTGGCCTTTGAATAAAAGCAGCAAGGGCACTTGCTGTGACATTGTCAGGGGCAAGGGGTGTCTGTGAACTACTGTGAACTAACTATTCTCCCTTTGCTATGTTCTGCACAGTATTATAGAGAGGGAGACCTACAGCCTGTTAAACATAATAGTAATGTCTGTATTAATACCAAATTCACTGTACCTTTCCTTGAGTGAAACTGGTATTCTAACCCCAAGCATACCATTGGTCTTTTAGTAATATTACACCATTAACTTGTACTTGATCAGTGAGTGCCATAGGAATGTGTGATTTTGATGAGTAATCGAGCTTTCTGAACGGTATATTTAGATGAGAGAAATATTTTGTTTCCCATGTCGAAGATTTAAAACTGGCCTCATTGCCAGAGAGAGTTTTATATTTGAGGGGACAGTGAAATAAAAATCCTTTTCCAGAAGCAGGACACTTTTCCAACAGACAATCCTTTGCTTTTCCACAAATAATGGGATAGGTGTTTTTTTTTGTCTTGTTAACAAAAGCTTGGATTGAGAAAGCATTTGTTGTGGCATTGAAAAATGTAACTAGGACAGGTCCTCCAATCCCATCAAAAGTTGCACCGGAGCACTGGAACAATGACAGTTACATTGTACAGCACAATAAACTATGCCTGCTATACCAAGAGCACCTGTGCACGCTATTATACTGCAATCACAACACACAGCACAAAAATGCTCGAATCCAGTGGCACAGACCTATCAGCTTTAAGCAGCAAATTAATGTGGGCACATTATAAGACTTAATTTAAACAATCTCGGATGGCCGCACCTGCTACAAGAAAGCGAAAACAACCTTCCTGTGTCTGGCTTATTAAACTCAGTTCCTCCCAACTGCCATGCACTAGCATGAGTCTCCCAACAGGGGGCCTCTATGAATTGATCACTGGGTGGCACTCTGTGATTCTCTTGCTGCCTGCTATTTGAGTGGCAGGTTTGGAAATGCCAAACAGGCTTGCTTTTGATCTTGACGTATGCAAGAGAGCTACTAGTTTTGATTGGGTCAGTAAAACATTAGACAAGGAAAGGCACAGTGAAAAATAAACACAGAATAAAAGACAGACAGAAAAAAAAACTTATCAACAATGAGACTCTGTGACCAGGAATATATTAAGGATCTTATTAAATCTTACTGTGAGTCATCAAACATGGAGTGTAGAAAGTAAACACCTACGCACCCGCCACAAGTAAGTTATGAATAAAATGCTTTACGCGCAGAGAAGAGCAGGCATCATCTTTCTTTTATCATAGCAATATACCATAGATGGGTATCTGCTTTGAGCTGCCCATGAATGCCCTCAAAATGGAAACAACTGCAGCATAGACAGAAAAGAGCGCAAACCCAGCTGGTTTGTACTAAGGATGGGTGACGTGGAATAAATACAATTTCAGGATATTTATAGACCCTTGGGTAGATAGTGATTTTTATCATCGTGATGCTGTTTGAATTCTTTAAATTGCTGTCATCTTTTATAATTGTATATGGGGAGATTCTGACATGTGACATGTTGCATGGCAACAGTGTATGGAATTTACAAGGACGTTGTTTATTGCGTATTTCAGCACATCAGCAGGTAGAGGGACAACACAACAGTAAACTGTTTAGTTAGCTGGCCAATAGAAGCTCATTTTACAATGTTTTTTTTAATATAAAAACAATGTGGGTCATGCAGACGAATGATACACTGGCTGAGCATATCGTCATATGAGCGTATCATGATCGTTAACTGAATCGGGTGCATAAATTTGCCTGGCACGCTGGGATTAATGGTATAATGCCCATCCCTTGAGCTTACTTCCTCATGGAAGGCTGAAATTTGGCAAGAAAGGTTCATCTGTCATACTAACTGGTACCGCCTGGGACTCAGGTACTTCACAGTCAGCAAACAAGAAGCACGGTGCAAGAGAAAGCAGCTCTTCTGAGCCTGGAAAACACGCGTGACTCAGAAAGCAAACTGAATAGGGGTGGGGGAGCACACAGACTCCTAAAAATAGAACATTTTCCAAAGCGGGGAGAGAAGACAAATATTTTCTCGTGGCCCACATAAAAGACAGCGCGGGGCTTTGATTTGAGTGGTTGTGATGAAGATTCTGTGTATCCATTTAATCGGTCTGGAAATAGCTGGGAGCGGGATGAAAGGTGAAGACACTGCCGTGGTGGGGAGTGATTGGAGCTGTCCGTGGCGGTGTAAACGGCACCGCTCCGGTGGTAATCGGCACTGACAGACGAGGCCGCTCCATTGGGGCTGCAGTGATGGTGATGAAACTGCAGCTTCACTGAAAAATCTGAGCTGTCTGATGCTCATCTCACTCCAATTACAATCCCACGGAAGAGTATGAAGAACTGTCCATGGTGCTGGTAATATATCCATTTCAGTTCAGACGACTGAACCCCCATGCTCCTCATACTATATAATATGAAAATACCTTAAAGATACTGATGTAACCAGGAGTGATGTCATAAAGGGGTGGTGCTTAATAAAACAGTGGCTCCACCCCTTCTCAGTCAACGCAGCAAATAAGCCACCTGCCACACCTGGAGTAAAATTACCTTATTAAGCAGGCACAGGGTCACTGTCACCTGAAAGGAGCACAGGACAAGCTGCAACACGCTGTGTCCATTTGTAGAACTGTGCTGAGGCCTTTAAACTGAGAATTCTGCAGATGACCTTTCTTTCTGAGTGATTACCTGCTGTGGGCCTTGATTCAGCTGTTGACCTGCCTGAACAGTGACCATTTTCTTGAGCTTTTGATTCTACGTTTTCCCGGTGAGTGGCTTACCAGTCTGAATTTTAAGTTAGGACTGCTACCTATTTTAAACTATGACTGGAGGAATAGTTTACCATTACCAATAGTTTATATGGGAACCATATTTGCTGCATTTGACAGTATATTATTACACACACCAGCCCCCCAAGGGTCTCCCCTTCCCCGATGTCTCACAACCACAATGACGTTAAAATCATTTTTCTGTTAGCACTCATGCCGCAGTCATTACCAGGCTCTTACAGAAACAGACAGTGTTCTCAGTAATGTCCCTGGTTAAAGACATAAAGGTAAATAAAACATAACAGGTAAAAAAGGTTAAAAAAAAAAAAAAAAAAAAGCCTCCATTTACAACACAAATTGCAAAGGTATTTTACATATTTTGATTTCTATACAGTAAAAAAAACTATCTGCACTGAAATATTACATGAGAAGCCAAACTGGATTGCACCTGGATTTTTATTGTTTCAATTTCACCAAAAACATACGACAAGGATATTCCCAGGATAGGATAGCAAACCTGCTTGTCAGGCTGGGTGACTCTGTCTGGAAGAGCTCTGCGGCATTGTACTTTGTGTTATGTGGGAGATAATGTGAAGGTGGAGGGCTCACTTCCAAAAGCAAACCAAAACCCAGTCTTCTGTTCTGCAGCACAGCGATGACTGTCACATCACTATGACACTGACTCAAAGTGTAAGCAGGGAATGTCCCTCTAAAAAAGCCTTTCAAAGGGAAATCATTCTGCGTGACAGCCACGATCACGGCATCGCTGTTGACAGTCCCGTTCTTGTGATGTTATATGAACTGTGATGACACTCCAGATGATGTGTGGAGAAATGTACCACAGCCCAAGCAGCTAGTTATGACAACACCAGCACAAACGCAAACACAACTCTTCACGACCCCAAATGCTTGCAGCTACAAGAGACAGGTTCGAACACATGTTCAAGTCCTTCTGAGAAGGAGTACTGTGCTTGGTAGTATGTTACACTGTTCATTGGTATTGATTGAGCTGAACCTCAGAGAAAATCATGTGTGGTTAGGAGCATGGTACTGATTACTCCAGCAAGAACAGAATAACCCCTATAGGACTGACACTGTACGAGAGGACATAGATCAGGACTGAGACTTGCAGAGCAACAGTTCAGCTGTAATTCCACAGAATGTTTGTGAGGACACAGAGAAAAGGCAGAGCTGTCCATGGTTCTGAAAACAGTTGCTGTATTGAATCATACCACAGCAAAGATACAGAACTGAAATTATAATGTCAGATGATATAAATCACACAATATGCACGTTGTGTAAATGTGTTTATTAATGAATAAATTGATCATAATGAAATAAAGAAGCACAGTGACGAATGGTCTGATGTCCTTATCCATCTTCCTTTCACAATGAGAGAGGGAGCAAATGAAGCGAGGCTGGCTTCACGTCCTAATTTGGGCTGGGGGCTCGGGGGACTGCGGTGCGTTGCGAGCGGCCTGCTCACTCAGCCGTGCGGCCTCACAGTGCTGATTACACGCCGGAGCACGCCGCGGCCAGAGCAGCACCGAGCTCACTGCATCCTCGCCCTCCGTTAATCACCCCCCCGGCCCCCACGCTTCCTGAGCCGCAGCTCCCCTCTGACAGGCCTCTCTGTCCCTTCTGTGTGTAACTCACTGGACTGCAGCATTCCTCATTCTGCTCATGTTATCCTCCAACCCCCCCCAAAATCCTGAGAGATCCAGCCGTACCTGTGGACCAACCCATGCAAAGAGTTACAGGATTGCAATTTCCTGATTGGCCATAAGACCTGACTCAATCTACCCCCTTCTATCTATCTATCTATCTATCTATCTATCTATCTATCTATCTATCTAGCTATCTAGCTAGCTAGCTATCTTCAATGGCCAATAAGAGTGTTGATTGAATGTAGGTGTCTGATTAGCCATACAAGCTGACTCAAGCCCTTGCACGTCAAACCCCAGTCAATTCCATCTGCAATTCTTAAGTAATTCAGGAGATCCGAACATAGTGCTCTTACGTGAGCATTTAACCTGATTGAACATGAGTTTTAAATTATAATTTGTTTTCTGGAAAAAAAAAATGTCTGGATATGATCCTCTGGCAAAGTGATTAGTTGGATATTTCCAGCAGGAACCTTACAAAGCAGATATTTAAAATCCTGGCTCAAGCCTCCAAAAACTTTTTCTCAGCTTTATTTGACACAAGGCCATCCCATAGCTTCTCAACAAATATCTCATAAAGAGGACTGTTAACACATCACATTTTATGCATGAGCATAAAACACTAATGCAGTAACCTAAAGATTTCTGGCCAATCTAAAAATATTCCTACCCTTAGTGGAGCGAATCCAACTATTTTTCTGCCTCTGTGGACTTTCATAGTTATAGTTGGAGAATAAGACAGATGAGGCTTGACCCATATCTTGGCCACAGAACCCATCTTGTACTAAAGGAAAGTGCCTCTACCTACCGTGGCCTCCAAGAGCCCAAGTTAATAAAACTTCAATGTGTAAGAGCTGCAGTATAATAGTTAGGAAGCTGGGCTAATAACTCAAAGGTTGCAGGTAAAATTCCCACATGGGGTATTGTTGTTTGCTCCTTGAGCAAGGTACTTCACCTGAATTACTGAAATAAATATCCAGTTGTATAAATGGACGGTGTGCAAAAAATGTGAGTGTAAGTCACTGTGGATAAGGACAACTACTACATGCCCAAACATAATGTATGAGAGGCTTGGTTTTATTCTCGCAGGTGGCCAGCCCTGTTTCCAAGGAAGAAAAGGAGATGATGCAGATGCTGCATTCAGGCGATCCAGGAAAACGGAGCATACTGAAAACACTCAGGCTTTCGCTATTTACCGCCAATCACTCTTCAAATGCACGCTGTCTCCACAATGTGCTCACTCTCTCCACACAGCACACTAAGTTACAGGCCTGCACTCAACGTTCACAGTGAACAGAACTTCGCTTAATGCCTTGATATGACGGATGGAATTCAATCTTTCGCATCTCATGACTGTCGGTAGTTGAGTGAGAAAAGAGGGGGTGGGTATTGCAGAAGATGCTTCCTGTAATGTGACGATATCATCGCTTCACAACAGAATCTCTGACAAAACCTTAAAATCATGTGTTAAGTAATCATGAGAACGGAAGATCACACAATGTTGCCAAATTAAAATCTGTTTTAACTATCATTGTGTGTTCACGCTGTGTTATTGGCTGGTACTAAAATGCTCCAGAACCCAGAATGATCTGGTCAAGGTTGTTACTGAGTCAGGGCTAGGTGGAATCCTTGAAATTTCACTGCTGGTAACTAATTGGACAGTTTTATTCATCTGTCGGGCTGGGTGTGATGTCACAAAATGTTCACCTTCTTGAAGACAGAAATGTGTCACAAGAGCTGCATGTCTGTCTTTAAAATGCATTTGTGGTGCAATATCTAGTCTTTAAGCCAGTGTAGCTATGTCAGTTAATCACATTTGTGTATTCAATTCATTCAATATATCAGGGCACACAACACTTCCTGAATTTCTATCTTGTGTTACTAACTAATACATGTGATTCAATAATGGGGCAAAATGGGCCAGAAGCAGCTTGAGTTAAATGAATCATTCACAAATATCAGCATATTTCATTCATTAAGGACTAACCATACATATTCGTCAAGTGATGCGATGTCCGCATCAGGATTCAATGAGCAGCTCAGTTAAACCGACTAATGAGTAACTCCCAAAATGAGCATTAAGGAGAGCACTTGAGATTTTGGCTTGACTTGCTAGCCGCGCCATGAGATTTGGCCTCTTTGGCTGACAGACGATGCCACAACCACAGGGGGATTTTGAAATCAGTTGGCAATCCTTTCCCCCACTTCCTACAAGTGATCGTAACGTGCCCTCTTCACTGAGCTCGGACCAAAAGGGCCCTGCTAGACAGTGAGGACGGAAGGCGCTCGGCGGGCTGTTGGCACGGCGCCCATGCGACACGCTCTTATTCGTCCATACATCACAGGCTTGTCCCACGTGGAGGTGAATACACCCTGCACTGTTGCTGGAGCTCATTGGCTTAGACACTCCCTCTGCCTGTGACAGATCGTCTGTTCTCTTGTCTGTGTGAGGAAATCCCCAGCGGCAGTATGTACCATGTAAGGGACAGTGACAGAGGGGAGAGGACGGTCTGTGTCCTTAGGCAGCCTCAGGGGACATCAGCGTCAAAGCAAAACTGCAGGCTGATACTTCCTGCCTTTCCATAGGCCCCACAGTCCTACACAAGCAAATTATAACCAGTCACTCACTGCTTCCAGCAACCAACAGGCAGGATCTAAACCGGTGTGTGTATGTGTGCATGTGTGTGTGTCTAGCTTAGGGAGTACATGCGTTTTTGAGTTTGCATGTATAAAGCATGCGTACACAATGTGTTTGCTGGTGTATGGGTGTGCACCTGTTATTGGTGCAACTGTTGCTGTTGCATTTATCTATATTACTAACAATAATACATGCAATTAATTTTTTAGATATTGGCTAATGAGGGTGCCTGTAGTGCATAGACTAATTAGCTCTGACGAGAGACAGAATGGCCACTCATTCAGCAGAACAGAGTGGAATTTAAGGGAAATATTCCGGCCTTGCTATGATGGTAATTTCAAAGTGATCATAATAATTCACTGTATGCTTTGATCGTATGCGACTCTGCAGGGGTCCGTGCCTCTACTCAGCATAACAGAATGACAGCCAAGAATATTGGACCCATATCCACTTTAGTAGTGAGCACACACACAATAATCAGTGCAGCACTGAAAACAAATTCATATTCACATATTCATATTTAACACACACCCTACAACCAATGCATTACTTAACATTGTACAAGCTGTACCCATCACAGTACTGAGAACGAGTGCACGCACACACACACACACACACACACACACACACACACACACACACACACACACACACACACACACACACACACACAATTAAGGCACCATTGTATTAAGCCATTACAATAGATACATTAGTATAAACATTCATAATTGACACTCATTAGGCCATACTGGCACATTAGCCTGCAAACACATTAGGCTAACTGCTTATGATAAACTGCCAGGAACTCACTTATGGAGTCCTTGTGACCATAGAGATGTGACACTGGGCCAGACAAGGGAAAAAAGATTCACAGAGCAGACCGTTCGTATTTAATGAATAAATATGAGAGGACGGTCACACTTTCATAGCAGAGTGCCACTCTGAGCTGCATCGTTTCGCTTGTGCTCACGGATGTCCTCGGGGCGAGACAGACAGCATCGATGGCTTGTGGGTGCCAGCTGTTGCGGTGGAAGTATTAAAAAAAATAAGGAGCCACAGAAATGCAGCAGCGCCCAAGCCCTCAGAGACCTGCAAAGCGCCCTCCTCCCCAGGGGTCTGCCTTTTACTGACCGCGGCCAGCAGGTGGCGAGGGCCGCAGCATTTTTCATCCTGGATTCCGCGGCTGCAGACTCACTCCGAGCCGCCTGACACTTCATAAAGACAGCGTGCGGCTGGGCTGCCCACATAGCCATCTGATTGGCTCAGCAAGACGGCGCCGCACAATGGAAGTGAGTCAGAAAAAGCTAATTTGGTTTTTCCATTATCCCCGCCTATGTGGTGTGGTTGCCCCGTGGGCGGGGTGTTGCTGGCGTGACGGTATATCCGCGTAGGGGGCCAGCATGGCGGAATGACAGGCTCATTAGACGGGCACACATTCAGAGACAGAGATCTCAGGGTAAACCCAATGAGCCTCACCCAAGGGAGAGGCAGACTCATGTAAATCACTGGGAAAAGCCCAGGGGAATAAAGCCTAATTAAAAAAAAGGCTCAAGTCCACTTTCTAATGGACTCTTCAAAGCTGGAAGCTGACTTGAATGTGATAGTCACCATTTTGTGCAGATAATGGCTTCACTTCAGGTGTTGTGCTCCTTGCTTAGGACCAGATTATTATCATTATTAATAGTAGTAGTATTAATAGTATTAGTGGAAGTATTGACATTGATATGATATATTTGGCAAAGGGACTCTCTCCTTCTGCCCTTGAGCTGATTTTTTTATTTCTCTCAGATATGCTCATTTACTGTTTCATTTAGCCCCATATAGCTGTTTTAGTCTGTGTTTGGTAAATATGAACCAGGTCATAGTCTATGGGACATTAGGCAGCATTTAAACACAGATGTAAAACTCCACTGCTCTGCACTGTTCAGTCATACAGGAAGAGTTTCAGCGCAGATGGGCTCTCTCCTGGGAAAGTGAAAGCCAAAAATAGAAGACTCTTTTTTACCGTCCCTTCCACCCTCTCCAAAACTGCTGTATTCCACAGCACAGATAGCAGAGACTGCTGGTTCTTCTCCTAAGTGGGAGGAGGCCTGGTCTTCCAACAGAGATGTGCTGTATGTAGTGGACCTGCAAACCCATCTCTAACACAGCGGTTAGTTCCAGTTTCCAGTCTCTCAATGATGGCCTCTGTTGCCAGAAATCCGCCTCTGGTGATCTGTGCCAATTTGCTTGCACTGGTCATTATGGATCCCACAGTACTTATCACTGTAGCACAAGGCAATCAGTCCGATGACCCGGTCAACTTCCTAAACTGGCTGCTTAATTATTCCCCCACATAGTGTGCTCCACCTTTTCCTCCCTACGCTGCCTGATTCCCAAGGACATCTCTGTAAACGAGGATTGAATTGCTGGTTGATTTTTTTCTCATTATATTAAGGCTACATAACAAAAATCTTCCTTATAACAAGACATTCCAAAACCTCTCATGCTCCACTGTTAACCTTTACACTGGTAAATGAATGGACATGGTCTGTGTAAGTGACTGGGATGGAGCTCCCTGCCTGTTAAAGAGCACAGAGTCTCATTAGAGTAACTATTTCCAGTGAGTCTAAAAACTCCATTAAGGACAAAAGTCTCCAGGGGACAAACATCACAACAAAAACTGACTTTGTACACACTGTGGGTGGCAATCTGGCCTTTGCCAAACTGTAAACCATTTTGACACAGGAGATGATGGAAAAAGTTTCTGTATGAGGGTTCTATGCAATGGCAGGAAAAAGCAACTGCCTAAGTTCTCGCTTTAGTGATTGTTAACATTAGGGAGCCAAGCACCATACGTTCTTCTTGTTTTTGTTTAGATTATTTGTATTATTTGGCAAGTTTCTACTTTTAGTTTCTACTAAAAAAAAATATATGTATATCATGCAAAACTTTTTTAGGTTTGGGCTTTGAGTTGTATTTCTTGATGCAGGTATTTTTACGATGACGAGATTCGTATATCACACACATCAGCTGACAAAATACAATACAGTGGCTAAAATAATCAAAGTGCACAGAAATGACATTTTGCACACGCATTCTTTCTATTATACTGGACAGTTTACCATGGTCCAGTTCTACCATATCAGAAAACAAACATGAATAGCTCTTAAATGACATCCAATGTCATTCCTCAAATTTGCACATAACATGGTATGCCTATTCCTAACCCCAATCCTTATTTAAATTGCAAAAAACTGTTACTGCTACAACCCAATCAATCTGCAAAACAATGAATAAATATGCAAATAAACTGATCTCATGCGGTGCTCAGTTGATCATTCTTAAAATGTTTGTGCAAAGTTAATGAGCCGTATTTTATTCATATTCTAAATTCCAGACTGGATCAAAATAATGAATGAGAACATCCATAATACTATGTATAAAAGTAAGACAGGAGAGAGCTTTGTAAACTTATGAAAGTAATATCCTTGCTTGCGGGCACATAGTGACGTCCACACGAAAAGTGTCCAGATTGAAGCATCATTTATCATAGAAAGGATAATACTGTAACATCATGCCAGCTTCCTTTGCGAACAGATTTTTTTCAGATCTGAACAAAAAACCACTTAGCCTTACAAATGACTCAGCTCTTTTATCAAAGGAACATTTTCAATAAAAATGTAAATGCTCTCTTATTTAAAAAAAAATAGTGTCCTTAATGAAAACAGAGGCTCTGACTGGCAATATCTCACTAATCAATATGTAAACCTCTAGTGACATTTTAGAATGAGGGTATTCAAGGTTGCCATATCATACAACATTGCGGTTTGATCATGCAATTCAAGTGATCTTTATTTCTTAGGACAGCATACAGATGGAATTGCCATCGATCGGTGTGCAGGTATTGGATGACCCATGAGCAGTTCCCTTTGAGGGGGGTTCAGCTATTATGTGTCAATGGATCAACCCTGAACAGAGCTCATGCGTTTTTCCCTATAAAGCAGCAAAGAGGAACAGTGGAGGGGAGGGACACAATATCCCCAACACACTGATACTGTATAATGGGTTGCTGTGGTCTGAAATCGTTTGAAAATCAGCACTAGTGCCAGGCAAGAGGTATCCGTAGACAGCAAAAACACAGGATTACATTTTCCAGGCACAATTTCTTGGCTGTCTAGCACAGACAACATGCCCTGATGAAGACGTAATTTGCTGGGTTGATCACTGTGTCCTGGAGGCCAGCAAATTCAAGGCAGTAACATCTTACTGTGTGCTGTTCAGGCAGGGGTGTCCATTCTTAGCATAGAATGGTGGGGTCAAGTGGTCAAACTTCTAGCCCAGTACAAACACCCCTGATCCAACTACTTAAGGTCTGGACTGAAGACCATGATTACTTGTTTAGTTGAATCAGGTGTTTGAGCATTGGGATAGACCAAAAACCTGCACCCACATTCTGATGTTTCACAGATAAGATTGAATATCCGTGGTTTGAGAGAGGGTTTTACTGTGAGCCCATGATCTTGGAGCCCCAGGCCTGGGAGAGACAAGGGTGCACTCACCTGGGCCAAGGTGTTGCGCGCACAAGAGCGAGAGCAATGCCCTTACCTGCTCCTCCCCTCTGGATGACCAGGGACGTCTCAGCCCCCACAGCGCACTCCTTGAGGAGCTCCACCACCTGGGCGTGGCTGAGGCCGTGGGCGCTCTGTCGGTTTATCTCGGCGATGAGGTCGCCCTCCCTCAGGCCCGGACAGCCCTGCGGCTCCAGCACCTGCTTGACCCGCTGGCCCGTCGGGCTGTCGGCGATGGTGAACCCGAACCCATCCGCCCCCTTCACAATGGTCAGCGTCAACAGCTCTGCCTGTGTCGTCCCCGATGAAGCCATGGAGATGCTGTCCTCGTAGGGGCCTGTGGGCTGGGCCAGGACTGGCCCGTCCAAGTGAGCATCCCCTGCATGAGCAAGGTGAGACGGGGGCTGGCCGAGGAGCTGGTCGCCGCCTTCCTGGACGAAGCGCGCTGTTCGCGACACGTACTCCATGTAGTTGTCGTAGCCACTCCTCCCGTTGACCAGTCCGGGCCGCTCCATCAGCCCCATGGGCGGGGGCACGCCACCACTCCCTGGGTCCTCGGGGTCGTAGGGCAGGGGGTACCCACGGCACAGCACCAGGGTGACACTCTGCCCTATAGGCACCGACTGGAAAAGCTTCACCACGTCGGCATGGGTGGTCCCCAAAACACACACGTCATTGATGTAGACAATGACATCACCTAGGGAGAGAGGGGAGGATTTAGCACAGGGGCAAAGCACTGTAGAACGGTGAGAGAACCAATCACAGCACAAATAGAAGGGACCCATTCATTAAAGCTGAATAAAAGGCTCCACTACAATGTACTACAAAAGTCAGAGTTCTGACGTTTATCTGTATTGATCTCTAGGATAAAAGCTATAGCAAACAATTATACATCATCATCCTACTGTGACATTCTATTAAGCAAGGGCTACAGGAACTTAACTCTTACACACCCTACATTAACAACGGGCAAGAAGTCTCTGAAGTTTCCAATCCAGCCGCCCAGGCTAATAATAATGGTTATAGTTATTAGATTATAGTTATTAGTTATAATAAGTTATGAGGTGAATGAATCTCAGAACAGCTCCTTCTATGAGGCCACAGATATAACGACGGAGCCACTATGCTGGCCCCTGACGATCATGGATGGATTACCATATGTTTTCTCTGGTGATGGGTGAATAATGTATCCTCTGCACACACACACACACACACACACACACACACACACACACACACACACACACACACACACACACACACACACACACACACACACACAAAACACACACACACACGTTGTGTAGGGTGACCTAGGTGCTGATGTGGGGTCAGTTTTGCAGTTTCCCCACTAATGGCTAAGATTAGGACTGGGGACCAACAGTCCATGCTCAGGGGCTATATTACCCACTGAGGTACACAGCTTGTGTGGTTGGAGGCAGACAGTAAGCACTGGACTGACTAGAGGAGGTTGCTGGTGTGCGGTGAGACATGGCAAATCCGGTAGGCTGAATTCGTCCCTTCCTGGGTGAAGCTGCAATCAATTATGTGCTGCCCTGCTGGCTTTGTGGCCGTGGCCAGCACTGGCACCATGAGGATTTGATATGAGACCAGAGTGTGCACCTGCCCAGGATGAGCCACTTTGCAGCTCAAAAGAGTTTGGGACATCTCTGTGAGAGGCCCTATCACCCCAGCATCTACAAGGATCCACGGCAAAGGAATGTGCAGAAAATGTCCCAGGGTGTTTTGCAGGTCACGCTCAGCAGCAGTGGAACACAGCGTCACCCATGGAAAAACCTCAGGGTGACTAACGAGTGACAGGGCATGGACGGTGGCTCAGCCCGCTGCTCTGGAGCTTTAATTAATCTCAGTAAATAGCAGTGATATTTGCAGCGGGTGCGCGTGTCTGAATCGATAGCTTCACACGTTCTGGGAAAACAAATGATCAAATGATGGCTGCTCTGACCTCCCTGTGCCCTCGGCATTTCAGTGATTAAACAGCATGGTCCAACACACACAGAAACGCTCATATATAACACACATGTACACATAGTAACAAGCACCATCTTACACACAACACAAATACACAAAGGCACACATATAACACAGACACACACATACAGACATAAATGACTCCTGAATTAACTGGGTGAAGTTTTCCTTTTCTGCACCCTGACATGTCTCTTTCATAACTATCCAATAAGATCCTCAGGATATCACTGTGCCTCCAATACACTACTGGGATAAAGCAGGGATACGAATCGGGGGAGGGGTATCAGAAGTATAACACAAGTTTATTGTCACATATAAAGATCTCAGATGTATGGGCAATATCATAACTTTGCAGTAGTGCTTATAGTAAAAACTGATTTAATTTCCACATTAAAACTGTTTTTGAGGAGTATGACTTGCACCCAGTCACAGGTTCAAACACATAAAATGGCATTTGTTATTAGTTTTTATAGTAACGCAGTTAGCAGAAATCAGATGCAAAGTAAGCTTTTGTCAGATATGATGCACCTACAGGGATATCAGTAATACAGCCACTGTATGTCACAAACGTAATAACGCGGACTGTGAATATCAGTAAACCTCAGCCCCACGGTGCCTATCTGTTTTACAGCAAAGTCTCTGCATAATGCTGCCTTTGGATATCAGAAAATGTAATACAAGGCTGCGACTCCTGATCGAATTTGAGCGCGAGCTTAAATTGTGCCCCTGCTTAACACCTTCAACAGAGCACTGTGTCAGGTGCTCACGGGTGACGATAATTGCTCTTGCGAGCACCTTCGAGCTGCGAGCCAATTTGTAGAAGAAATTTGCGTTTGGTGTCTGGCTTTCTAAAATCACACAGGACTGCGAACAGTTGATAAAAAATAAAACTTTTTGTCAGACTGTACTCTTCTGAATCTACAGTAACATGATTATTATTATTATTGTGATTATTATAAAATACCATAACCATTACATTTAAATGCCACTTTTCATGGAATCACAATCAAAAACTGCTTACAACTATCAGCATAATTCTTTGATATTATTTTGGGTGTAAGGACAATCCACGTGTGAGTGTTGCTGAAACATTGTAACGGGTCTACTCTCCTCCACAGTTATGGAGTTCCTCAGCTGCTGCCATGCAGCTAGGCCTAAGGAGCTGTATGCTATTTTTATACACAGCTCGTCATGCATGCGCACTATAAAAACTGTGCAATTTTCATAAAGAACAACATACTGCTCAAATCAGACCCGAACAATATCATGTACAATGGGGGAGAGGTCAGTCATAGTCATAGAGTTAAGTCTTATGGCTAACTGACCCAATCAGAGTGACGATGTTTAGCCGTTGATACAAGCTGAGTGAAACAGTCTATATTCTGAGGCCAAGGGCAAGGGTTCCGGCCATGAACTCATTTGATTATAATGACTATAAACATTGTACCGAATATAGGACAGTAAATACCATCGTGCTGTGCTATAACTAGAAACAATATATTTAACCATATCTGTATTATGACAGGGTTGCACAGTTCTAGACCTGGCAGAGGGTCTTATATGTTGCTTTTTGATGCAAAGGACAGAAAACAGTTGATGGTGACTGATCAAGAGACACTGACACCAACATGCATCTGTGACAATGAAATGACCGACAGGTGCCTTCTGGCAGCTGTGGATGGGAAACAAAGGTTTCTATTAAAACCAAAGCCTTAATTAATTAAAAATCTTCAATCTGTTCTGTTGTAATTGATTTTCTGACCAGCGGGTGTGTTTAGCTCCAACTATGGCTTTCAGGCAAAACAGAACCTGAATCGGCACCAGGGTAACAAATGTATCCAGATAAAATAAGCTCTCAGAATTTGACAGTGATAGCAGATTGATATCTAAAAAGACTGTCGCATGGAGGGGTTGTTATAAATACTGCTAGGCTCCAGAGACTGACAAGTGTAAATATGAATCCGTGATGAATTCACAATATCAAACACGTAATTACCGGCTTTGTGTTGCTGACCTCATTACAGGGCCTAGACTGGACCTGATGTAATGGTGCTGCAGTCCCTTTCCCAAAAGACCCAGCCAGTGTCACAAACGTACATAAACACACACACACACACACACACACACACACACACACACACACACACACACACACACACACACACACACACACACACACACACACACACACACACACACACACACACACACACACACACACACAGTGCAGATAAATGTTGGCCATGGCATGGAATCACAGGGAGAAACAGACTGTCCAACTGGGACATGTTTAAAGAGACTATTACAGAGAAGCAGGGTTTGAAGATAAGTCAGCCCAGCTTTCCATTACCCTTAAAAGACTGTGGGCTACATTCAATCAAACAAACTTAATCTCATTAGTCTGTTTGAGGTCATATGCTATTCTATTTTAACATTATACAAACTTATGCCAAAAACCATGAGTGCTTGTCTCCAATATTTATATCCAGTTACAATAATATTATAATTATTGGAGACAACCGAGCACGCCTTTTATACTCACATACTATCCTTTTATTTTTACATGATATGCATGTCTATTATACTGTATTGTAAAGTCTGGTTTAATTGAATTGCATATATCCTTATAGAGACTCATTTGATTAATTCCCAGTCCATGTATGAGGAGAGGGAACAAGAGAGGGGGCGAGGCAGAAGGACAGAGAGAAAGAGGAAGAGGAGGAGAGGGAGACAGAGGAAGGCTCTTAGGCATGCAGGCTCACCTGTGTTCATCTTCCCGTCCTGAGCCGCGGGTCCTTCGGGGATCACGCTCTTCACCTGCAGGAACTCGTCGGGCTCGTCGCCCCCGATGATGGTGAAGCCGAAGCCCATGTTACTCTTCTGCAGTGCGGTGGACAGGAAGGTGCCTTTCAGCTGGGTGGCGTCCCGTGTGAACAGGGGCTTCTCTGCGAAAATGGGGCCACACAGGCCAAATTAGGACTAGGGTTGTGGTTAGGGGTACAGCTCTGTTGGATTCCGCTCAGTGTCAGCTAATAGGCTTGTTGTTTCAAAGGCATCCATATGTGTTTGATACTCAATCCCAATGGAAACGCCATCCCTTTTATAAAGTTGCCATATGGTCATTTCAGTTCCACTGTTGAGGCACATTTTTAATAATTTATTTCCCTGCAGCTATGTCTTTCCTTGAAATGCACAGGTTGTTTGAATGGGTGTAACACATTCATGAATTCATATTTATGAACGACAGCCTTCAGTAGCTGACAGTACTGGTAATTTGCCAAACCCCTTAAACCCTAAAAACATGAAGTATGTTCCAAACCACAGTTTCCTATGTAAACTGGCTACTCCACATCAAGGGACATACAAATAGGTTATATATGATTGGCCTATTAAAATGAAGGCCAACTGTGATGTCACTGTGCTAATTTAATACCTCTGTGTGTAAATACCATACAAAATAAAGAAAATGTCAGTCTAACTATGGGGGCCTGTAAAGTTCATTTTCATGAAAGATTTTTATTTGAAAACTTTTCCATTGTTGAGTGGACTACAAGTCCCAACAGTCTGTTCCAGAACAGGATTCAATAATTACGGTCATCGTGTCCTTCTTCTCCTATTGCCAATGTCATTTTAAAACATCACCCAGATCCCAATAGGCTGGGATGAGCCAAAATAATTGCATATTCACACACATATGTGCACACTTAGGCCTAAGGTGAAGGTAAGGGAAACCGCTCTGAGGATAATGGGTTCCGTTTGACAGAAAAAGAAGGCCTTGTAATAAGACTTCTGCCCAAATACAAAATAATCACGCTTCAGATCAAAGTACAGAGGAAGGGCTGAGCTAGAACCCTTTTGCTCCAGTCAACGGTTTTTCAAACATACCTCCACAGTTGGTTGCCAATGCAAGCTGACCCGAATTCACTCAATTCCTGCTCAATTGCTTTACGGCTGAGTTATGTGCGCCTCGATCCGAGTCGAAACTAAATAACTCAATGCGCAGGATAGCGGTGAGGATTTTGCCTCTCTCAGGACTCAAAATGCAGGGTGACGTCTCACATTCGGGAGCGACGCGCCGTGTCGAAGAGAGTGTGTCTCAGACTGTTTTGTCCTGAAACATTTCTCGAGGAGACAGAGACCCGCTTTGAATGTGTCATCAATGCCAGTGAGAGACGGCAAGCTCTCTGCCGTGGAGCTTAGCGGTTGTCGATTTAATTTTCCCCCTCAGTGAGGAGTGAGGCTCGGAAACGCTGCTCGCATTCGTCCCTGTTTGTTTCTGATCTTTTCCCATCAATTCAAAGACGTCTCCACGATTCCCCCCTTTTTGTTGGTTTTTTTGAGAATGTTCGGTATTAAAGACTGTCGCACATCTCTGCCATGTGCTTGCGACAGGCATGAATTCCACTCAGCAGAGCGTATGAATAACTCAAATAAATAGCTGGTGAAAAACCTCTACTGCCCTACTTACTCAGAGAACACAATATCAGGAAATGAGCCACAGGATTTCGGTGAGGAAAGCAACCACAGTGCTGTGGTACTTATCCCTCCGCTCCAGCAGACGGTGCTTATCTGAAAAGTCGGGGCTATACCATGCTGATAAAAAACATTATGCATTGTCATTAGCTGGCACAGGCGACTGATGGGAGTACTAAGAGAGCCAGTTTGGGCCTCTGTTGCATTGCAGAAAAGGAACGACACTTGACTTTCACAAAGAAAGACAGCGTAGTTGATTGGCTAGCAGCGCAGTCACAGGTAAGGAAAGCTCAATCATAGGCTGACAGCGAGCTTTCAAGGCTGCCACAGACAGCGCCAGGCTGTGGAGCACTCACTCCTGTTATGCATTCTGAAGCGCGCCCTCTCTCATTCCCACTCTCCTTCTCTCTCTCTCTCCCTCCCTCTCTCTCTCTCTCTCCCTCCCTCTCTCTCTCTCTCCCTCCCTCTCCCTCTCTCTCTCCCTACTCCCTGAAGTGACACTGTGACATCTAAATGAGCCCCCTGCATGACTCAGTGCTGCTGAGGGAGAACGCTCTGTTCTACAGCCCCTCCTCTCCCCATAGCTCCACAGCATGGCCTGCTTGGCTCAGTGCAGGCCTCTGCTTCCTCCACCGTTGATGCAGTCAAGCTCACATGATGGCTGTGAAATACCAACAGCCAAACACACAGGGCTAGATTTAATAAAACACACTTAGGGCCTGATTTAATTAGGCATTTAGTAGATGTAAAAATATTTTTTTGGTGCAAAAATACCATGACAGCATGTGATTGGTTGAGGTAGTTTGTTTGCTGCAATCACAAATCATGTCACAATTGCATGTGCAAATTTTTTTAGTACATGCCACAGACTTATGGCCCCTAAAAATATGGCCATATGGATAAATTTAAGGGTAATTCCATCAAAGCACTCTACATATTTTATTGTAGAGAAGACAACATAGGATGGCACGTGCCCAGAAAAAGACCAAAGTCAGTTTTGATAGTATTGTATGTGCCATTAGACTATGCACATTTGAGTGAATCTACTCCAAAGTTATCATGAGTAGCCATAATTGGTTTAATACTGAAGAAAAATAGGTATGAAGTAGAAGGACTGGTGGGAGGGCAGGGGAGAAGGGTAGGCCTACATATGAAGCTGGCCAATGGGTGGAGAGGTTCAGAAAGGGGTGTGGTTATGACAGCAGATGGTTAATGGAGGTGGGGTTAAGGAAAAATGGTCATTTTACCCCTGCAAAAGAGTAAAAGTGCCACTGTAGAGGGTTCATGAAGATTGGAGTGGTTACTTTTGTAGATTACTGTATGGGGCAGGTTGTGGTGGATATGTGGGAGTTACCTCTCCAGATAATTAAAATTTGGGAGGGGTCTTCAGTCAGGGGGCGGAGTTACCTCTGTAGACAGTGGGCAGGGGCAGGGAGGACAAGCCTTGGCTCTGCATTTGCTGCTGCTGCTGGAGTCGTCTCTTAGCCTCGAGAACAGGATTCTCAAACTGGGTCCTTCGATTTATGTGGCTAGAGGAAAATAATGGAAATTGATTACATTTTTGAAGAGACATTAAAATGGGCTCCAGATGCTTGTTCTCTTTTTCTCAAAAAGTATGTAATTAACTGCACAGTGCAGAAATCAGCCCACGCTAGCATAACATACCAGAGGAGAACGCATTTTAGACTTCTCTGATCACAGATATTGCATTAATAGAAATTGAGTCACCATGCCCTTGATTCTTTGGAAAATTCCAATATCAGTAAAAAAAAAAACAGTGACTCTGAATGTTTTTGAACATGAGCTGTCAATCCTAATTAGTTTCAGCTCCTCAGAAGCCAGTGATTAAGAATACAGTAATTGATGGGTGTAAAGCCATTAGTCACCCACCACATATGCTTCCAATGAATTACTCAAAATCACCAGACATGATAATGTGTGTGCACATACTCGATCCCACATGACCATGTCGCAACATGGAAGATATGGTTTACCAAGGAATACTCTGAGCTGGCATTCCAGGTGCCTAAACAACTGCAGCAATCAAATCATAACAACGAGCTGGCCTTGGAGAAGGGTGGGCCATTATAACCCTCTCAGAATGGATGCCTCCTTCATGACAGAAGTAAGGCAGGATGGGAGAAGAAAATCTGTGACACACTGTTTCAAACACACCTAAAATAGTTATAAATTTGCATGGTTAAATGCTCTGCCATTTTTGATGGCCACTTAAACCAATTAAACAGCTTCTAATACGACAACCAAGATCAATGAACTGAATGTGTTTGTGGGTTAAATGACTAAAGACCGTTTTAAGTAAACACTCCCAATCACACATTGAATTATAATCCCTTTCATCCGTAAACACACATAAAGGTCAAGGTTATAGCCGCGGTCTTTACGGTTTCATTATCAGACATGTACTTCACAGTTTGGAGACTGGGAATGGCTCATCCTTCACAAACAAGGGTGCTAATCCGTTCAGACGCACGCCGTGAGCAGATTCTGAGGGAAACAGCTTCCTCCTATCCATGGTACAGTACACTGGAAGCAGTGACAAATAGGAAACAATAACATGCAGCGTAAAAGGAGAAAGCTTTAATTAAGACAGGAGCGTCAAACTTACTCAACATAGTAACTGCCGTATATTGGATCATCGATTTTCTCCCAGCCGTACGGAAGCTCTGGAAAAAGAAATGATGATTAGAATGCATTATTCAACCCACAGCACCTGAGAGAGAGGAAATCCATTTACAAAAGTTTCATTCATTTTTTAACAATTTTACAGTAATTACATTAACTGTGGGGGCTATAACATCCTAACAGTGGTTTAATGAATGACTATACAATTTGTACTTGTATGCGATTTGTTTCTGCATTGATAGTCTGTTCATGTTATTATTATTGCTATTGAGCAAGGCATTGTTTTTATGCAGCAGCTGAGCTAACAGTTTTTATTGATGCTACAGGAGCCTTGAGACCAAACAGAACTGTGGTTTGGACAAGGACAGTGTTGTGAACTTTAGCCCTCAGGGCTTTCAGCACTAAAGGAGATTCAGTGAAGCTGTAGCGTAGTTTCAACCCACACATACCACGCGTTAAGGTTTTCAGCAATGAAACACAAGCTCTGAGACAGCCGGCACCAAGTACTGTGACCACCATCACTCAAGCACTGTGACTCCAAAACTAACACCAGTAATGGCACTGTGAACACTGAGACTACCAGCATTATGAATCCACGCACTGGAACTCTTAGGGTAAAGGCTCCAAGACTGAGACTTACACTGAAAACACTAAGGCACCAAGAGTGTAGTGAAGTGTAAAGAGGATTCTGTGAATATTACTGAGGCCACAAGCCTTAGATCACAAGCTGCAGAGTTTAGCTCTGTACTAAAGAAAGTGGCTTGCAAATTACCTCATCCTCTGTGCTTAAGCACTAGTATTGGAAAGATACTATAATAAGTGTGGAACCTTGCTAGAGCCTAACTACTTGACTTCATATCATCTGAGAGGTTACTACAGTGCACAAACTTTCAACCATGAAAGACATTACTGCGACCCACTACAACTCAGGAAGCTCTGAGCTGCCAGAACCCACTGCTTACCTCTTTGCTATTCTGCTACTTCAAGCCCACACATCAGGTGAGTTACTGCCAGAAAATTAGTAATGTCATGTCAGTAATGAAAGTATACCAATGTGAATATTGTGAGTCATAACTTATGACATAAATTGTGACATTCATTCGTGTTGTCTAGGCTTCTATTAAGCTTGAATTTTTTCCATAAGCCTTTCCTTATCTTAAAAGGAAAGTGTCCTATTTCGCAATTCATGCAATGGTGAGACTGTTTTAGCATTTCCATTAAAATGTGCACTTCCACCACAGTCATCGTCTCAAATATTTATGTGGAGGGTTTGCATTGATTTCGCCTTTATCTGGAGCACATGAATGGCTCCTGGGCCAAATGAAGTGGAATGAGTATGTGATATTTCTGCATGTCTCAAATTAGATATGTGGTGCATGAAATATGTAAAACACAGTGGTGTGGGAAGAAACTGTGAGGTGGCTTTTCAATCAGAGCTGTCTGACGCCAGAGCGACGAAAGGAGTTGCGAATTACTTCCATGCATTTGCCTGACAGATAAACTGGACTACTAGATTGGTGGAGGTTTGGGTTCCCACGGAACCACTTGATAATAGAATTGATGGGATCTTCCATACATGTACAGTGATAGCATTTAGATGTAATACCCACCATGCGTTACAGTCCCTAGCTTTTGGAAGGAGGCTGAGCGTTTGAAACAGAGCACCACGTGAACCCCACGGGGCTCCTCTGAAAAACACAAATATATTTCATGGCTGCTTTTCTTTGTCTTTCTTGCCCTCACAAAGCAACTTTAAGGCAGTGGTTCTGTCCTTTGCTTAATTATCTTCATCGCGCAGTGGGGTGCTGATGGATTTCCTACTCCTAGCTGGGTCGAGGCGATTAAGAAAGTACAGTAGATATTTAAAGTGAATGGTTTGTACTATTTTCTAAATATATTACACTTTCATATGTGCTGTACACTGCAGTTACATGTGCTGTTATAAATTTAAAATGCTCTGTGTTATAGTATATTGTTTTTATAATAAAGTATATATTTAAATGTGATGCTTCATCACAAGCTATGTTTGAATGTGCCACAGATGTTTAAGTGCACTGTACTGTATTAGTGTCTGTGTCATATTGTAATTCCTCCTCTTCCTCTTTTACTCCATTTGCTGCCTGGTCCCTGCAGCTGCGGCCCTGGATCGCAGGGTGCTGATGATGACCTGAGGGTGTGGCTGCAGAGAAGATGTGACACACGGGGGATGGCCTTGAACTGATTTTCCACTATTTCGGAACAAAAAGGAGCAGGGACTGTAAGCCAGAATGGGCCGAGCTATCTATATAGAACAGAGCAGATGCTTCATCTCCCTGGTCTACATACCCATAACCCTCACCCTGTGTTCTGTAAGATGAGCACAAGCTCTATTTGTGTGTGTGTATGTGTGTGTGTGTTTATGTGTGTTTTTCTGAGATCAAAGAATTTTCCAAAAATCCCCAATCATCAAGCATATTTCATGTTCAACAATGAGATTTTGTTCCTCTCCTCCCCAAAATAAAATCCCATTAACCTGAAAAAACAGCTTTGTATAATCTTTCTGCACTGTTTTGCCATACCACTATAAGAATTTCTTCATTTGTCACTATGAAACAGGGCTTCATATTATATAAAAAAAAACACCCATATCAGAACCTGAACCAATCAGAGGCTGATTAATCTGCAGACTCACCCAAGCTCCACCCCTCTGGTCTTTGATCTATAAATAGCCTGGCTTAAAGCTCTTCACTCAGAGACTTTCAAAGGATCAGGGGTGGCAGCTGGATGTATATGATCCAGGCTAACTGCTGCATGCAACATTCAAGATGTTTTTGTTTGGACCAAACTCTCATTAATAAATCAACAGGAAAAGGAACCCCTAAAGACTCACTCCTGTCTTTATCTCTCTGTTCCCTTATGTCTCACATGCACCAAACACGCACTCTCACCCACACAAACAACACACACCCACCCCACATGACTACCCTTACAAGTACATACCACTATGTGCACACAAACTCATCCTCCACATATATGCACCCAGGTGTCCATTGCCACATAGAACAGACACATGAGCCGGCCACGTGTATGCAAATCCACACACACACACACACACACACACACACACACACACACACACACACACACACACACACACACACACACACACACACACACACACACACACACACACACACATACAAACCAACCAAATGCACGCAAACCCATAAAAAAACGCAAACACACGCAGACACACTCATACACACACACTGCATAGAGAGGCCGTGTGATCTCCTCTGGAGTGTTCTGTCAGGCCTCTGGGACGGGCCCGGCAGCACTGGAGAACACCTCTCCGCTGCGCTGTGATTTCCTACTTCACTCATTAAGTATAAAAGAGTCTGTTTCATGTCCCCGCACTGCTGAGACACACAGATATAACGGCAGATCAAAGCATTGCCGTGTGTCTGTGCAAAGCATGGCACTCAGCTCCAGCACACCTAGGGCTGATCTTTGAGGAGCCCTCTTTCCTCCCCATCACTTCCCCTGGCTCTTATCTCACAACAGCTATCACAACCACAATTTAGATCATGCCTGCTTTGATGAAACAATGTCAATAAACACAGGGAAATGAATGCCGAAGAAACATGTATTTCGGTGTGTCATGTAATTCATTCCACAAGTTGGATGTCCTCACATTACACAGCCTTGTTACAGGCTTTGAGTAATATCAACGTGCTGCTGACGAGTGAGACACAGTCTAGTCTTGTCTCGTTCTACATGCCACACTGACACGTAAACATGGATTCAATCCAACTCAGACGAGGAAGCCAAAGCATGTTCAAAAACACACCCCGCCCCCACATACACATGGAAAACCCATACACCTACACCTCATGCCACAACGGCAGTGCCCACAATGCACTGCAGTATGGCTGAGCTGTGCATATGCCTGTTACTGATAACTGAAAATGTGTGCTTTCATCTCCAGGTGGTGTGTGTGTGTGTATTTTGTGCTCTATTGCAGTGAGCTATACACATACGCTCTCTGCAGCCCTGTATTCGGCTCTGCTCTTGTGAGGGGGTTTTTCAAATGGTGCTCCAAACAGTCATCAGCCAACATCCTGACCTGACTTCCAGGCCTTCTTAGAGAGCTGGGGGAGAGTGCCCTGGAAGTAGCCCGTTGCAGTAAGAGTGCTTACGTGTTAATGAGTCACGGCACCGCCAGCCCCTGGCGCTCAGATCTGGCCCAAGAAGGGAGTTTTCAGCGCAGGGCCTGGTCATGCGTTAAGTTCTGTAGGGTCCGGGGCCTGGCACTGTCATCTGGGCATGCTCATTAGCTCGACCACCATTTCCCCACGGGGTCAACAACCCAAAACAAGTGATGCATGGGGCAGCTGCACTGGAGAGACTTCCTGGTGAACCCATGGCCACAACACTGCAGAGATGTGATAGTGCTCCACTTATACTGACAGAGCTGTGAAAATGTAATTAAATGCATCATAGCAGGCTGTTTTTTTATTCCTGCCACCAGGGGGCCTCTCTCAATCTTTCTCACAGATGCTGCCATCTCCTTCGAGTCTTCCCATTGAGCATGGAACAGAATTATTCATAATTTATTTATTTTTTTGTGACTTATTGTCTTGCAATTTTGTATGTTGTATTGCGCCATGTGTTATTGAACAATTCTATTTACTTGCAGAACTTTCTGCTCTTTTGAACCAGGTTTCTCCTGTGAAAGAGCTTGCTTCATCTCAGCGGGACACCCTGGCCAAAATAAAGGTTAAAGAAGATGTACACATATGCTTAGGCTTACAGCAAGCCTCTGAGTGCCAGGATATTTCAGTGGTATTTTCCAGCTTAGTCAGACGTATCAAGTATAAATATCCCCAGGCTAATATTGGGATCTAGTCATGGCAGTTGTTTTTGAAGCTGCTGAAAGCGTAACCAGGTCAGCTTGACAAGGGGAAGTGAGAGTTGGTTTTGCGGCTCGTCCAAGCAAACCCAGGTAGTGCAGCTGAAATGACTGATTCACTGCAACAGTGTGATATTCCCTTTCTGATACAGGTCATGTGGGGGTGAAGGCATAGCTCCACACTGGGCGTATTATAAGCAGTGTGAGGCATGCAGCTCTCAGCTCCTCCCTATTCTCTGACACCCGATACGGAAGGCAAGAAGATCCTCATAGCGCAATAGGGTTCGAATGCATTATTCAAGTAAAGATTACAAACGCAAACCACCTTAAATCTCGGCCATTTGCGTGGAGCCACCTTTAATCGCTCGTCCTGTTCTCTAGGCGATGGGAGACAGTTTCCATGGCAACGGCAGGAGGAGGCCTCTTCGCCTGAACTGAAGGCTCTTTCACGTCTCTATATTCCTGTGGCTAATTGCAAGGAGTGACGTGCTCCCCTGTTGTATGTACTGTGACCATGACACAGAAATGAAAAACAAACTTAATTAGCTAACCATGTCCGTACCTCTATCATTATGTGCACCCGCTTTAAAAATGGGAAACAGGTACAGTGTTAACTTTTACCAAAGACACAACAGCATCCTCTGATTTCAAGTCAATTCAAAAGATCTGTGAGGATAATACTTCCGTGTGTGTGCGTACGTGCGTATGTGCATGTGAGTGTGTTTTGTATGTGCGGGCATGTGCGTGTGATTGTTTGCTGTGTATAGATATGCATACCGACAAACACTGATGCACAGATATACACTAATATAACATACATAATGGTACAATATAGCACAGAATTTTATCAAATCACTTTAATTTCCTACTTTAAACTGCATTATTATAAACTGGTTTGCTAACCTAAGCCACAAAAAAAGAACAAAAAGTAAATAGATAAATAAAAAGAAATATCCGGCCCCAGATTGGTGTCTCTAAGCAATTGGAATTGAATCCTGACAGTGCCAGCATTGCACAGTGTAATTGGCCTTATTATTGCTCATGGAGAGGATGCTTCAGTCAGCTGGGAATTCTCTCCATTGCGGGCCTGTGCTGGCTGCATCAGTTGTATAGTCACTTTGGCACAGCACCCATGCAGTTCAGCTGTTTCACCAAAGAGAGAAAGAAATCCGCAGTTGGGAGGCACTGGTTCTAGTGTCCACTCTCCAAAGATGAATCAGTGCACTGCAGCAATGGGGCAGGCCCACGGTTCACCTACGTGGGTTTCAAGCCCTGGACACCTATCGCATGGTCCAGCAACGCAACGCAGGATCTTACATTTTACATCTACCCTTTGATGGTGCTGGAACGCCTCTCGTTGTGTGATGAGCCGAACACTTGCATCAGCCTCCGTCAGCGAACCTGTCAACAGGCTACCGTCTCTCTAATCATTACTTTCACTTCCTACCGCTCTAATGCTGGCACACCTGTCAAGAGGAACTACTCAATCAAGACTCTGAACCCCTCCTACCTCAAAATGTCAAGCTTACTGGGCAGAGCGCGTCTGTCCTGATATCGGAGCCGGTCATTTTTTTTTTACAACTCCAGCAGTTGTCATTAGCTGTCCTTGCTTGATTTTAATCACGATTTCTACTCTCCCATCTATTAATCAGGCAGTACAAACCCTGGGCGTACAGTTTTTTTTTAGTTTTTTTTTGAAGCAGCAATAGACGCCGGACAAATTACTGTAATTATCAATTTTCTCAGCAGATGCCTTTATCAAAGAAAACTTGCATAACTTATATTTTATGCATAATCCAGCTGGATATTTACTGAAGCAATCTGGGCTAAGTGGCTCACCCAAGGTTAAAACAGCTGTGCCCTGACTGGGAATCAAACCTGCAGCCTTTTGGCTGAGTTCCCAGTACTTTAAGCGCTGTATAGCATGTCACACTGCTGTTGGTGTTGGAGATATGGAATGGCGGTGCTCCATACAGACTCAATGCCATGATTCCAATGCTCTCCTGGTCTCCCTACAGATGCAGTGTACTAACCCTGACTCTCCCCCTTAACACTGACTCGCATCAGCAAGGTGGGGTAGTGGTGGAAAGCCTTCTGCAGAAAGCATTGGTGCCCGTAGGGACCAGAGTTAAGCCAGTTTAACTTTGCATGCCTCGGCTTTAATGAGGTGGCAATAATCTCTTCAACTCTTTAGCAAAAAGTGCAATACTTAATAAAATATTAATAACTACTTAAAAATAAATAAGCATCACTGAATGTGTTATTTTTTGGAAATATGTTTAATTGAATTTAAGAAAAAATTTTGTGCAAAAAGAAACAACAGTAAATATGTTGTAATTAAGGGGAGAGCCAGGATGGCTGAATTAGGAAAAAGTTACAGCCTGCAGTGTTGAGAATTTTGTACAGCAGCAGTACTTATGGATTATATGATATTTCCAAATCTGGCAACCCAAAATTTTGCCTTCACTTGTAATAACATGTTTACTAACGTTTATTAATGATAGTCTCAAGATCAACAATGTTCTAAGGAAGCGTGGTGCAGTTACTAATGCTTTATTAAGCACCTTATTGTAAAACATTTCCAGAACTTCAAAGACGGCAACAGATGGAAAACCTGCACAGTGTTTTGTGGTCTCAGAGACTGAAGACTGCAATTAGCTAAATTAAGTCACCCAGAACAAAGAAAAAGAATTCTGTTCTGCCTCAGGGAGAAAGATAGTTTTGGAAAAGTGCACATGTGATACATGTAACATCAATATTCTGTGTTGTGAAAGAAATACACACCAACACAGAGAGAGCAATGTGCATAATAGAGTGTAGAATCTACTTAAGAAGCAGATATAAACACCAGAAGGAAAACGGGTTCATAATCTACACGGTAATAACTACCAGTCAGGGCTTAAAAAAGAGTCCCAAAAAAGCAGATGTGAACCTAAATGACAGGTGAGACTCTCATGTCCTGATACCAGACTGTGGATGTTTCCTTTTGTTTCTCTGAAGGTGAGAAGAAGGGAAGTCATGTTTAATGGAGGTCTTACTTAACCACATGCCGACAGCGCGGCGCTCTAAAACAGAGGAAACGCTGCGGAGCTTTGAAGATGAAGAGACGGTGCTGAGACTGAAGAAGTGACACTTTGATTTGAAGCCTGTCCTATTTTTTCCCCTTTAGTCCTAAATGAAAAGAGACATCGGACAGAATTATGCAATCCAGAACGTTCTCCTGCCGATGAGTGCCCGCCCGCCGAATGTGCACGGATGAGCCTTTGAAGTTCGGATATGGGGGCGGGGTGGGGGTGGTGCTCATGGGGGGAAACCGCTGAAAAGCACACACATATACATGTACATATGAAAGCTACACAGATAACTTCGGAGATGCATGCGCACAAACTGCCACTAAACTCTGAAATAACAGACTACATGTCACTACTATGAGAACAAAAGTGTCTCTTTACCAGGTTCATTTTCTCACACATTATATTTTCAGCTCAAATTCATTTATATAGTTTCACATTCTCATCATCGGTCTGTAATCTTTATTTTCTCCTGATTTCTTTTTCTGAAACGCAGCATTCTGGTCTTATGCAGTAAGTATACTAACTTTACAATGCGACGTGAACATTGACAATCACATATTATTACAATTTACCAATAATGAACTTTAACACATATCTACCACACAGAAGCCTGGATTCAACCATCATTGCTCTTATTTTTAGCCTATGATTAAATGTTTTTTTAAGCAGCAGAGATGGTGTAGCAGAATGACAAAACCAACATAAGGGAAAGCAGCTCTTATGGTCTGCACAATACATTGTATAGAAAATATTCTACCAAAGGGGAAAAAAGGCACTACTAAGTCTCACATGGGATGGGACTGGATCACAGATCTCAATACACCACATGTGGGGTGTGTCCACAGTACGTCACAGCTGCTTCATATCTGTGGTGTATATGAGTTGTCTTGATTTGCCTAGTACCTTGGTAAACACACATTCAGAATGCCTCCACACCACATTACTCTTGCGACAGAGGTGTGCAACATCTAGGGTTGACTTATCCACAAAATCTCAGTATCAAATATGCACACTAGCATTTGTGAATCTATGTGTGTATATTCATATGTGAGTATACTTGCATGCACGCATGTTTGTGTGTGTGTGTGTGTGTGTGTGTGTGTGTCTGTGTGTCTCAGCTAGCTGTCCGGCTCTCCTCCTCTCCAGGGACAGTGATCACACACCCTCCTGGTGAGACAGCACCCTGTAATCCTATTGGCTCTTATCACAGCTAGGACTAATCCTCCATCCAGCAGAGTTTCCAGCAGTTCCCAGCGGTTCCCCCTGCCTTCCAGGCCCCAGAGGCCTCTGCTCCCAGGGCGTGGCCCCCCTCAACCCGCCCCCACTGCCTGCAGGACCGAAAATCTCCATCACTAATCACTAACACTGGGTCATTATTACCATAATTAGCACTGTTTCGCATTACTCTCCCTCGCTAATTATTATTTTATGTATCCTAAACTGCAGGAAAGTCAAACGTTTGCAGAGCGGCTCAGTTTTAAGCGTGCTGTGATCTTATCTGGATGGGGTGCACCCAGACAAATAAAAGGACTACTATGGCAAAAGCCATTCGCATATAAGTCATTGTAACATAGGCCTAAATTAGACAACATGGTCCTGTCCTTTAAATTCACAGCATAAGTTTGCTGTACACTACTGTCATCGTGGGAGTATTTGCAGCCATTTGATAAAAAAAGTGCTTGCCACAACGGACAAAGAGGACTAGAGACTTCTCCCTTCCCTCACTTCCTTCCTGTACCTCGTCTTTCTTCCGCCTCTCTGCTCCCAGGATTGTGGAGCGGTTTCCGGGCCAACACAGCATCTCCAAGGAAACCTGGCGTGCAACACTGCTCTGGGATGCGCATGAAGACCAGGTGTGAGACAACAGCTTTGCAAACGCTTTGACCGGCACCGAGTCCTTATCTTCCTCAGACATTACTGTCTCTGAACTGTTCTGGCAGAATGGCGATTAGCTCAAATGAAGGCTCATTTCTCAAAGTCTCCCATCGTCTTCAGTCCACACCAAGAGGCACTTTAATCGCCCTTTTACTCTGTGCATAAATCTAATGCAGGCGCAGAAATAGGATTCTACTAACACCAGGTATGCAAGTGGGACTTATTAAAACGGCCCTTCCAAATCACTTAAAAACACATCGGCTTTATGAGGAAAACATGCAGAATCTCCTTTCATTAATTAACAATCACACAACAAAGTTGGCGCAAACAGATCATTTCTGAAAAATATGGTAGTCAGCAACTATATGAGTGCACTTGTGAATGCATAGGCACACATAGATGCATGCACACATGCATATACTCACACATATGCAGCCACCCCCTACCACTCTCTCTCTCTCCCTCTCTCTCTTAAGCATACACACACACTCTGTCTCTCTCACACAAACTAACATTCCCAGTGATAATCATATAGACAAACACACTGACTCTTTCTCCGTCTCTTTGAAACCTATACTAACAGAAACAAGCACACACTGACACACACACACACACACACACACACACACACACCATATACACACCAAGATACAAAGCTGTAAGTTGAATAGCTGTAGACAGAAACTTATCCAGCAATTGAACACAAAGATCTCTCTCAAATACTTCTCAAAGCCTTCTTTCCTTCCGTTGCCTGCTACAACACACTGGCAAATAAGCCAAGTCTAAAACCTTCTGACACCTACACACACACAGGGTGTCACACACCACTCACCCCATCCTGTGGACACACCGGAGCCTGTGTGGCGTTATTGAGTGACAGGCTGGGACAGCTGCAGGACAGGGCGTATGCACCAGGCAGCACACAGATAAAAACAACTCAGAGACACCAAGGACAGACTCACAGCAACACCTGCTGAACCAGACTATGAACTCAGCAGCGCTCCCCCTCCTTAGTCACCACGCCTCGGCTATTTCTGCAGCCACTCAGACTCACTCTCCAAGGTCAGATCACTCCAGACCTGAGTCCTCAGCAGGAGATAAAAGCACTGACTGAACACCTGAGTCTCCAAGCAGAGATTCACAGAGACACAGTGCAGAGAGTGACCGAGTAGGGGGACTGAAATCTATGGTATAGACTCACCAAGTACAGATTCTGTTCTACAAATACTGAATGAATAAAGATTCAAAAAGCCAGACCAACTCTCAGATCTGCTGCAAAGAGTCACCAGGTGGAGGCTCACAGAGCTGCTGCATACGGTTGATGCATTCACCATTTATAGACCTCCAACGTCTTCCCACTGTTACCGAGCAAAACCTACCAGAACTTCTACGGTGTCAACTCATCCAGCAGTATAAGTAAACATACAGCAACTCAGGGATCTACTGGGCATGGCAGCAACGGTCATTCAGCATGATCCAAAAACAGTCGAAACTCACCGTCCTCTTTACACTCTTCTGGGGGTTTCGCTTTCTTCGCCAGTCTTGGGTCCAACCATGATGTCGTCTTAGTGTTGTGGCTTCAGAGAGAAAGTGGGAGAGAGATTGAGATAGATAAGAGTGGTAGAAAAAGATAAACAGACAGAGGGAGAAGGAAAGACAGAGAGAGAGAGAGAGAGAGAGAAAGCAGAGATCCTCAATGCAGTGAATTGAAATCCCTATAGCACTCATCCCTAAATGGGCAAAAAATGCGGGTTAACACATCCACGATCAATACCCTTGATTTTCTCTGGGCTTGTAATTAGCAGGAGAGAGGTGTGTGAGCGATACCGGGCAGCGGCTGTCCGTTCAGCAGACTCAGCACTGGCCTGGGATCAGCGGGCACGAGCTCAGACGAAACGCCAACGCCCAGCTCAGCCTGTCACATGCTGCTGTCATCTGGAGGAGACGGGAAGGGGGCTGGGCCAGTCGGCGGGGAAAACTGGGAACACTAATTTCCCAGCACCTCCGAGGAAAGGCACCACAGTCAGTGGTGTGGGATCATGGGCGTTCCTCTGATACCCTCTCTCTCTGATCCACCCTCGCACGAGGAACGGATGAGGCGCGAAAAATACAGCTTACGAATTTCGACATTAAAATCCAGGAAAACTTAAAACCTTGAAACCCATTTTGGTGAATGACTGTGATACGAGCTGGGCAACTCGTCTGGCGACACAGAGAGCTGATGTTTGCCCAGAAGCAGACGGTAGAACAAGCTGCATCGGGGAATTAAGATTTTCCCCTCAGCGGAGAGCACATCAAAAAAACAGCGCACCGCTGGCTCCCTGACAACTACATCTAAATCTTTGGCATTTTGCGTTCTTTGGTGTCTGCGGTGACTGCTCACGTAAATCCACTGGAGAGTTTGATGCCGAACACAGACTTTCTTCGGAGAACCTAACTTTCTTGCCTGAGGCTTCCTAGTACTGGAAAACCCTTACAAATATGTCCTGCAGGAAACCAGAGAGCCAGCTTGTGTCGGGATCCCACAATGTATTCACAATACCAACCTGGCGCAGACCTTTTTGCACACAGTTTCAAGCACAACATCCAAATATACAATATAATGGCTTGTATTAAACAGGACAGATTATTAATGATTACTAAACAGAATAATAATAACAATAACAATAATAGGGCAGAGTTACCATGGCAACTTGATCTGACCATGTTAGCGTGGCTGTAAGCACTGAACAGGGAAGTTTTATGTCAGTTGACCAAAGACTGGGTGTACCTAAGATATAAGCACATGTCCTGTTTGGGTTGTTTGCCTTTGATTTAGCCAATTTGGCGGCCGCATCAATTAAGCTGACCTGACGGGTTGTCAGGTCAACCTAATTGATGGCAGGCCTTGGGATCTCCTAAGGCATCACCACACATAAGAATCACTGTCATTGGGAGAAAACATCAACAGTTATTAGGGAGAATGTGTTTTTGCAAATTGCAGCACCCCCCAGAGGTCAAATGAAGCCAATTTTCTTTGCACATCGTCAGGAAGGGGTCCCGAGTCCACATACCAAGGTTTGTATCGATACATCAAAGCACTGCTGAGATATGACTGCACTTCCTGTTTGGTGGCTTCAGCACCAGTTTCAATTGGTTGACAAGACGGTTTCAAAAATCAAAAATCCATTTGATAACTTTTGTGAGGCTTGGTCTGAAGATCATCTGTGCCAATTATGGGGAAGACATTGCTTGGCCCCCAATAATAATAATAAACTTTTAAGTACCTCACTACAGTAAAAATACATTCATGTGAAGGAGGCCCACATGTCAATGGAATGTAGATATACACGTGTACAGAGACAAGGCACCAGTTCCCTCCAGGAAACAGGAGGCAGACCTGATGCAGTCCCAGTGTAGCTCTCCACTCCAACAGCACTGCAGATACACACAGTCATTCATAATCAATGAGCTATTGGTGGTGCCACTCAAATTATGCCAGGCTGACTCTTGTAGTCGCACTGTCAACGGAAGAGCAGGTATATTTAAGTTCCCAGCATGCTTTTCCTGCTACTGCGCTAGTGATTGCGCATAATTTAAGGATCCATCTGATGATGGTGGCTGCCCCAGGACCTTTGATGGTGCCAGGCAAATATGTAAATTAGCATCTAATTGTGTGTGGGGCGCCCGGAGAGTAGACGAAGTTAGTACCAAAAAAAATCTGCATACCCAAACATGCTGAGATCAATCAATTAGAGTGAAGGCTCACTGTGACAAGAGCTTCCTCTTTTGTTATGCCACAATCCTTCTCATTGCGCATACGCCTCATTAAATAAAGTAACAGACAATTTACTCAATGAAGTACATTTCCATTACACCAAAGAAGTACGCTGCATACTCATTCAATGAAGAGCACTTATCTCCTTACGCTCTTAGTAAAGTAAAATGTTGTAACACTTATTCAATTAAGTAAACCTAGAGTCATAGATTATGTAGAGTTTGCACACCTAGCAACAGCCTGCCACATTGAGAATGGACTTCACACACAAATTGGGAATCAGATTAGAAAATCGTCAACTTTCATGGCTAGGAATCTGGTTGCTGTTGAGCACTCCATTGTTTCATTTGTTATGATTTTTTTTACGATGTGTTATTAGAACTGTGTCAATGACCTCTTTGATCCTGAAACTTCACTCTTACTATGCCATCCTGTAGTATTTGCCATTATGAGACCAGTTTGAGTAAACCCCTAGCACTCTACATAAATTAAAATGCAGAAATACTCACTCGATGAAGTACACCTCCCCCTTTTCAGTGTAGGCCATCTCCCAGTTGTCAGGCAGTGGGCCCAGCTCATCGTTCTCCTCTGGTTTGGGGGGAGATTTTGGGGGCTCTGTCTCCTCCTTGGGTGCCTCCTCGGGGGGGAAGGTGGTGGGCTCGGCCGGGCAGGGCTGGGGGGCAGAGTCACCGGATGCATCCGTGCTTTTGTCTTCCTGCTCGCTCGATTCTGCAGACAAAATACGGAGTGAGTCAGACCTGACCTTCAAAGTGCAGGTTTCATCTTATGCCGACAGAGAGGCTTTTTTTAAAAAGAGCACTTTATTTAACATTAAAACTGAACCTGAAGGAACTGAAGGACATGGGGTACTGTGCACATATTATAATAAGAAAAACAAAATCACAGATGGTTCATGGACCATACCCAAGCAAAACAAAAACAAAAAACCAAAAAGGTAGACACAAAAAGACACAGTTGGATAAAGGATCACAAATACAGTTGCTCTGAGCTAGGCTTGGGATTGAAAGACATGCACTCAGTCCAACACTGACGGAAGTATTAAGAATAAAGGAAACATACTTCATGTGTTTTTTTAACAGAAATGGCGACCGCTGCATGGACAATGATGAAAAACTGAACTGTAGCGCAGATTCTGTAAAGGGAAAGACTAATACCCACATAGCCCTGCGGCCTCTCTGCCTGCCATAGCCTCAGGCATGGTGAGGAATCACACGGCATTGACTAACAACTAATGAGTCATCACACTGAACGATATAATAATCAATCATTCACATTTTATTTATGACTCTATCATTGGTATTGAGAGGAGAAGAAAAACAGTGTGAAAGGTACAACAAAAGGGAGTTAGTGAGATGGTAAGAGAGAGAAAGAAGGATAGAGAGATAAGAAGGGAGAGAGAAGGTAATAAAGGTAATAAAAACAAAATACAGATACACAAAATCATATTCTGTTTTTCAAGCTCACAGCATGGTTCTCCTGTCACCCCTAAAGCAAGGGGTTAAAGAGCCTAAATGTTCTGGAGAAACACAACGCATTGATCCTGGCAGTAAACATGAAAAAACCAAAGGTATGATATTTAAAAAATGATCCAAACAGCAGGGTGGAAAAAAAAAATCTTTACAAAATGATATCAAACCCAGGGACATGAGGCCTAAAATAAGCCCAAAAGAAAGCTTCAACTATTCAGTTTAGTAGCACAGAAGGTGAAAGAAAATATACACAATTTAATGTAATGCAATAAAGATTACAACTATAATAAAAATCAAATGACAACAATATGTGTTTGTGATGTGTCAAAGTCAAGGACAAACCCAAATACACACCAAAACACATACACACACACACACACACACACACACAGGAGGTGATAGGAAAGAAACGGAATCTGGAATCAAATTTGGAAATCTTCTCCTACCACATTCCCAGTGACAAGAGAGATAACCTTCAGCCTGGATACACAGTCAAAGAGACCGGAAAGATGGGCCTGAAGACCTGCTTCCACAGCGGCGACAGGTTGCATTTTATTGTACAGGGCAAGCCGCGCTGCTGAGGCCGAATTGACTGCGTATTTACCACAGTGCTGGTCTCTGAACCTTTTGTTCTGTGACACGCCTACAGCTTTGTTACCCTCTTTGTAATCCACCAAGTACAAATAATTCACCACATGTGGTGGCAATGCCCCACAGAGAGGCAAAGAGGTGCCAGCCACACTCCACTATTCCAAGCCCAACTGGTCTAGGGAATACTTGTAAACAAAACAGCGGCCAATGATTTCCATGACAAATTGTACAATTTGGCATCCTCTCGAATGTATTTTTTTTTTTGAGGGTTGTTTTTCCCTGTATGTGATTTACACAACATCGCCTTTGTTCTTTGAGAACTCCTTTGATGACCCACATGCGCTGTTTTGCAGCCTGCTGTCACGTCTCCACCCGCCATCTCGAAATGACCATGCCAGGCAGATGGCCGGACCCTATAGCCCTCTTTTTATAGAACATTTAACCTCTAGATAAACAATTTACACAAATTGATACTGTAGCACCTGTCATACTGTGTAAAAGAGCATTTAAATTTTAGCCGCAGCCGTGTTCCCTCTGTCCTTGCTTGTGCTTATTAGACTGTGACCAGCTGGGGCAGCCAGGTGGCTAATCATGCTAAAGCAGTGTAGCGATATGCCCCATGGACTGTGTTAAATAAATGCTACCTGCTAGTGCTGACTGTGGCCTGTAGCTTTTCAAGGCAGCACACAATTCTGCAGTAGAATTGCCCAGGGAGGGAGGGTTACAATTCGCTGGACTGTACAGGTGTGACCCCCCCCAGTTCTTGTGGTAATGAGCCCTCACCTTTTTCCCCACACTGCAGATATGACACTAATGACTTATCACCAGTGTTTTACAGGAACACAAAGTCAGCATATGGTCAGATCATTAACTTGTAAGAGAAACAGTTTTTTAAAGGTTTGACCCCTGTTATTAGACCTCTAATAATGATCATTTCAAGAGATCGATGATATTCTGTAAGACAACAGAATCATACCAAAGAGTCTACAGTGTTCCACTGTAAAAGCTATGGAAAACAGGTAAACATCTGTGTCAGACATGGACCCATGTCTGGGCCAGGGAGATGAAGAGGGCTCTCCGCAGTATGTCCCTGCTGCTTCCTCACCAGACAATCGATCGACCTTACTCTCTGTGCTCTGTCTCTGAGCCGACGGTGGACATTTACACTATCGCAATCTGTATCAGGAGATACAACACTTCGCCAGAAAATGCAATCCAATTGCATCTGAAGGAATTAATCATATGGTAGCAAACAAAGAGAGCCAAAGATCTGGGCTAATGTGGTATTACCACTTAAAGGAGGATGCTCCCCCACTGAACAGCCCTTTGAGATCCCTGAATGCTTTATCTGGAATTGTTGCTATGCAGCTTTTTTTGAGTAATTGCTCTGCTGTTTCCATAACAAGGCATCAAACATCAAACTGTTGCCCTTGCTTAATGTGGTTGCTATGCTGTTGCACTGACATGAAGTCGATGCGATGCTGTTGCCCTGAAATGAGGCAGTTACTATGATGCTGCCCTGAAATGATGTCTTTGTGATGCTTTTGCACTTACATGAAGTGGTTGCTGCAGTATTGCTTTAGCAGAAAGATCTTGCTATGCTGTAATCCTGACATAAGACTGGCTGTGATGTTGCCCTGACATACGGCTTTTGATATGCAGTTGCCTTGCCATGAGTCGGTTACCTTGACAAGAGACATGAGTTTACTGCCATGTTGTAACCCTGACATGCTATGATGTTGCCCTGATTTGAAGCTGTTACTGTGCTGTTGGTCTCAGACTATGGCTGTGGTTTGGGAATAAGACTGGGCACTCAAACATTCCTTTTTTTTTTTTTTTTTGCAAAACAATTTCTTACACTTTAACATGGACTGGATTACTGCTATGTTGTAACCCTGAGCTCTAAAGTTGTCCTGACATGTAGCTTTTGCTACACTGGTGCCCTGACAGGTCAGTGTCGTAATGCTTTTGCCCTGACCAGCTCTGTCCAGCGATGGGTCACTGCCATTGTAATAACCTTGCTGTCATAATATGTTCTAGTCAGGTCGCAACATGGGGTGGTTATGTGATACAGCATGCTCCTGCCATGACCTGGCCTTGCAGGACACCGCCACTGGCAATGGCACGTCGTTGACACTCACCTGGGGTGATGGCGACACCGTTGCCATTGACGACGGGCCTCTCTTCCTCCTCCTCTTCAGGGGGCTCAATGCCAGCCTTCTCCATGTTGCTCACAGACTTGTTCCGTTTCCTCTTCCCCTCCGCACTGGGTCGAGCACCAGGCAGGATCTGGTCCGTTACATTTAGCAGCAGGGGGGTCGGCTCTGCAGGCGGCTTGGGCGTGCCGTAATAGTTATCTGCACAGGCACGCCACAGGACAAAAGGGAGTGAGAATTAGGAGCACTACAGGGAGCAAACAAGGCTGCTGTCTGCATGCGGCCAGTACGTTGAATATGAGAGCTCTTTGTTTTTGCCATTTGCGTTTATCGATAATGTTTTCGCAGTAAGTCTGGCTGATTAATTTCTTTTTCTGTCCCCTGAAAGCACAAAGACTCACCAGGGAGCAGTGTAGACAAACTTTCATTTGAAAGTGAAATGAAACATTTTCTTCTGTGCTGTTTTTCTTATACGTACTGGATATGATAAAGAATCTATTGAGCAGTCATAGCGTGTGTTTGGCTGTATAATCTCACGGGGTACTGCAGGAGTGTTATTGCTTTTCTGCAGTAGATGGATTAAAAAGGCCGTACCATGTGTCTAAAGCTCCCCGCTTGCCACTAACATCTACGGGAAACCCCAAAATCTCCCACCCCCAAGGGCTCTAAAGACCACAATCACAACCCACACACACAAAGGATAACAAAAACAAAAACTTGATGCAGTGCTTGGAAATACTTCAAAATAGCATTTTTGGAAGGCAAAACTTGGCGTTTGAAGCAATGAAATTGTTTTTGGAGCAAACATTCAAGCACACTTGAAGTCACCACAATTCTTTCAGTTACATGGACCACACCCTTCCTTTTGGATTGCTCTGCAGGGTGGGCTGTAGGACATACCACGGAATTCTCAATTATGCATGTAAATGCTTGGATCAAACTGCGTGATTCCCGTGTGGTGATCGCATCCTGTTGAGGCTGTTGAAGTGTACCTTATGTACCAGACTGAACGCTGTAACTTGAGCTAGCAGGGTGTTTCCTGCTTCATCAATGTAGAGTGAATCTGCTGGCATCAGCATGACCGTGGCAGGTCCGCTGAAGGATAACAGAGTGAAAAGATGCAGTACTGTAGTAGCCTGCATGGGTTTCAGAGGACGAGCGTGCCAATGCGTACCCTTCCAAACTGATGGACAGCGTTACAGTGGGATGAACCAACAGCTGCAACTGTACTTTGTAGATGTATTAAACTGAATGATATCTATGCCTTTGGCTCCACATAAAATCACCCTCTCTTTTACTCTATTGCCCCATGTGTACTTTGATATAATTCACTGAGGAGAGGTGTAAGTACCCCAACATTTAAACTCTTCTAGCCATATTTCTAGCCTACAAACTGCAAATACAGAGTTGCATTGTCTCAAGAGAGTGGACCTGTACAGGTTGATGATCCAGTAAAAGTTTTAAGTGATGTTTATAGCAAAACCTTGTGAAAGGCAACACTCTGAATGTATTCCAGGGTGAATTTGCTGCCCTACATTTCCTGACCGTGTTGGCCAGCCCCAGCGTGTGTGAAGTGGTCGCCGCCAGGCTCCCAGACGTAGCCAAGATCCCAGCATGCACAGCGTTCTCCGGTTAACTCTGAAATGGCCCCCTGAGCACCGCGCCCGCTCTTTCACACCTCTGTGTGTTAATCCTCTCAATCTGCTCCCTGGAACATGCCCCTGCCACATGGCTGCCTGGGTTTCTGCGCCAGGCCTTCCCGGGTCAAACCCCGGACCTGCTGCACGGAGCACGGCTACACTGCTATTACAGTATCCTCAATGTTTTGTTTTTATTAATTTAAGATATCTGTGTACTTACAAAAGATCTGATGCACAACTATACCTTGGACTTAGGCCAACAATGGCCTCTGTCCAAGGTGTAGCTGTGTGGCTACCGACCGCTTGTTATGGGTGTTAGGGCTCACTCTGTGCGATTTCACCACTGCTGGTAGAAAGTTTGTTTAAAGTGTCAGAATAACAACCAGTCTGGACTCAAACATTTGTCATCAATTTTGATTCACAATTAAAAGGAAAGTGTTTGTTCTAGCTTCTCAAACACAGTCTGACGAGCTCTGCAAACACCCAAAATTAATTTTTCAAACTATGTTTGTGAGCAAAAAATTCTTGGCTTTTCATTGTGAAACAAAGCAAAGGACAAATACTGACTGAGTCCAGGCCACTGTCTTGTTTTAGCAAGAGGACCAACAGGAGGTCTCTGTTAAAGAAGCATGGACAATGCTCTTTATTTGTCTGATTAATCAATAAGCCGGGGAAGTTCTACCCATCCACAAAAGGCTGTCACAGAAAACATTCAGAGAAATATGTGAAAATCTAATGACTACTGCAACACCAAAGATATCTGTTCTACAGCACACAGAAGAATAAGAAATGTCCAGCAGTTTCTTCTGTGCTGACAATATCTCAAAGTCACTCTGAAGCATTGATGAATAGAGGATGAATTCCATGCTGACAATATTGTCAGTGACTAGGGTTCCATTGATTTGTCAAAAAAAAAAACCTCCGGCAAAGTTGGAAACCATGGAAAGAACAACATATGCACTCTTTCCCTCAAAAGGTGTGCCTCCATTCATCTAACTTCAAGCAAATAGAAAAGCTTGATACAGTGATGTCATAAGCTTAAAGAATGTGATTTTTATACAACTGATGCCTTTAAATGATGCCTGTTTGTAACCACCACTAACACCAGTTTCCCTTTTTGAGCATTTGAAGTGCTGCAGTTCTCAAGTCAAGCTTGCACAGACATGAGTCAGAGAAAGGCACTTTAGGCCCCATTTTAATGGTCCAATCCCATGGAGCAACATTAAAAACAGAGCTTATTACCCTGAGTAAGTGCTGCCATGTTTATTTCAAATGTCATACAAGGAGAGTGCGACATTAATGTGGCTGCAGTGATAACTTTCAAAACTGCTACAAACTGAACTTTGCCCTGACACAGATATCACACAATTCCGGGGTTTCAAATTAATGAAGCATCAATAATTCAATGAAATGTGGCCTTTTTAAACCATTGTACCACACATTTGAGTTATCAAAATACAGCCCTTCAACTGAACCTTTGTGCAGGCAGCATGTGGGTGTTATGATTCACCAGAGGGGTCGCTGTTGAGCAATGAGCCATCGCTCTGTTCACGGGACCCCTCATGAGCAATTCTGTGGTAAATGATGTGAAACAGAGTAGTTCTTCTGAATGTGCATTCCATCTCCCGGATTACCTAAAGTGAACTGCCCTTATGCAAAACCATGGGTTACCGGTGTGAGTGGGTAAAATACTTAGTTCACAGCTGTGTTCCTATTCTGGGTGTTCTGAGTATTCTGGGTGACAGCACTCGATAAACATTCCTTCTGCTTTTTGAAATGTTACTTGTGAGAAACTTCATTGTGCAAATAAATTTCATACAACTTTAGCTTCAACATGTCTGAAAGTCAAAAGCGAGAAGATAATTGGTGTCTTAGTATCATGTGACTGCAAATATGTATGACTTTACATCAAGATTCAACTGAAGGTAATTTCCACTGTGCGTTCTGTGCTCATAATTTATCATATTGGAATTATTTTTCATCCAACTTGGTGAATGTATATAAAAGGGAGTCCCTCAAGATCCAATTTTTTTTTTCATTTCAATTACAATTGTCATCGACTTTTCTTATTGGATGTGACTTCTTTGTTGCAAAAACTCGGCTCAGAGGAAACCTGGTTAATGAGTCCCAACGAAAACTGGAAATTCTTGTTTTGAAGACTGGAGTGGTTGAGCAGCTGGTTTTGTGAGTGGTAGCAGAACCCGTGTCCTCTGTGTAAGCAAGCATCACAGCCTGAATTATGTGGCATAATTACAGAAACTGAATGGGCCAGGAGGCTAACTTGATTGTTTCTCTTAGCTGCAGTGAAAACGTTACGTCTCTCTGAACCATTACTGCACATTACCTCACCTGCAGCAAAAAGGGCCTTAATCTGAAACGTGTATACCCTTGGGTTGCATTTAAACTAGTCCACCCCCCCATCATCCAGTACACCCTCATGTGCGCCCTCACACACCCACACAAAGCCCTCTTCCTCACACTACCCTCCCCCCTGCTCAGCAACAGTCTCCCACTGCCATACCTGCTCACCATCATCTCAAAGCTGCACAATGTAACCTCATAATAATAACAATATATGTAACCTCATAATAATAACAATATATGTAACCTCATAATAATAACAATATATGCAACCTCATAATAATAACAAATATACGTGGCATGGGAAAAATGTCCTGACAGTAAGCAAAATAATCTGTTAATAGGAAATGTACTTGATAAGATGTCTTAAAATGAGGATTAAATATTGAGTTAAGAAAAATAACCTTGGTGTTAAAATGCTAGGTAAAAGAATTAATCTTAAAACCAGAAAAACAAGAGTGGTTGTCTGAATTTAAGTCTAAAGTACCCATTAAAGTTTTAATTTTCTGAGATGCTAGATCACCATGCACCTGCAAAAGCATCCCCACACCTGTGTGCCACTCTAATGGCTGAAAAATACCCTTCACCTTCAAGGTTTCTGGCAAGATGAGAGGAACACAGTGATTAGCATGTTGCACAATGTGGTCTTTGAAATGATGTTCTTTACTGGAATATGGTCATTGGCTAAAATATATATTGGCTACAATATATATTTTATTTGCAATGATGTTTTTTACATTTTTACGTTGCATTTACTTGTTTATTTGTTCTTGCATGTGTGGTGTTGTGCTAACACATGCTATTACACATTCCTGTTTAAGTAAAAGACAGATAACAAGAAACATCATTTTAAGCCAATTTCACCCACACCCGCTATTTCCTATTTGCCTCCTTCCATCTCTCTCTCTCCCCCTCTTTCTCCCTCTCCATCTCTAATGTGCATTACAAATTAAAAGGTAAATGACTGCTGCCCAGCCACCTAGAAAGATGGTTCCACTCTGCGAGATTCCTTCCTGAGCTACTGATACACGGAACAAATCGGGGAATGATCTGACAGCACTTTTGGCAGCCGACCGATAAATTTGCCATCTGCAATTTATTCCTCTGAAATGACAGGCAAATGGTGAGGCCTGGTCTTGTTGGAAGGGGTTTGGGGGATGGGGGCAGCTCTTCGGGTTTAATGCGTCTTTCTCCTGACATGCCTGGTTCTCTGTCAACAGGGGCTGATTGCATTAGATGGCCATCGGAAAGCCAAACAGACGAGCCAGAACCCAAAGCTCAGGCAGTGTGTATGCAGGAGCTGCAATGAAGCCATTAGGCCTTAGCGAGAACACAACAGAAGCAGGAGGTACAGATTAGGGCAGATTAAAGACTATTTCAACCACCGTGTTCCCTCAGCTCAGAATTTAGCATTTTACATCTTTATACAAAGATGTTAGAGTCCTGAAATGGGAGTATTGGTGGGGGTGCAAAGGAAGCTTTCAATTGCTATGACTGAAATGGCAATCAATAGTCTGGACATGACTGGATATTGAGCTGAACAGCGCAGTTTCAGTCTAATGAATGCTCAGATTCATTCAGTCAGACCTGGATTCAATCAATATCTGCCCTGAAATTTGATTCTCAGTTACTTGCTTATTACTCACTAGACCTGTTCCTATTTTTAATGAAAACAAGACTGAATTCATTCAATGAAATTTCATTCATTACATTTCCTATCTGTTAGAAAAGAACAAAATTATTGTTTTTAATTTTAAAATTCTTTTTAATTCCCAGGATAGACAACAGTATAAATTTGGTGGTAGCTGATGTAAGTACAAATTGTTATTTTTTTGCTGAAATATTTTTTACTTGAGGTTCAAGAACCACATTTTTTAATGACCTCCCCCAAAAAAAAAAAAAACAAAAAACACGTACCTTCATACGTTCCACTCTCTAGTAAGGCTCCACCTTTCTCTAATTCCATAAAACGCTCAACAGTCACAAAGTTATAATCCACCCCAGGGACCTCTCCTTCCTTGGGTTGCCTTGTTGTGCCTGAAACAGGAGAAGAGCACTGATTACTTATCTACCACAAACAAACAAACCCATTCTATAGATTCACAAAACAACAAGCTGACTTCAGTTTTTCTGAATCTTTTGAATTCAAAGATGCACAATTGAATGTACTCAATTGTACATCTTTGTTCTGCTATCGCATAAGAGTTGTTGAAAGAAGTCTCTGCCAAAAAAGGACACAAGATGCTTTTCTTTTTGGAAAAGGGTTAGGCTAATTTTCAGCCAAGCTATAGCTATGGCTTCAAATACAAAGCAAAATTTGCACTGGGCACTCAGACATAGAGCACCCAAGCAATGACATTAGATCAGTTCCCTTCATCATGAGCAATAGCTGGGATTAGGATTAGTCTCATTGATCTCATATCAATGGTTAAGAGTAACAATATACCCTTGTATGTTCTGGCAGTTGAGTCCACGGTTAATCTGAGGAGGATGTGAGCACGTATTTGCAAGTGAATGAAAGAGTGGAGGGAATGAATCCTGCATTGTGTGGCGGCAGCAGAGAATTTCATGTTAGTGATGCAACACATCCACAGAGGGAGAAAGGCACTCAATCTGCATACCTTTGATGTGCGAGAAGACGACATCACTTCACTGCTCCTAGACCCAGACCCAGTTAATGCTGCCATTTTGCTCATGTGTAGAATTGACACCATGAATAGAATCTCTAGACTCAATTACGACTGAGTAATGTACTAATATGTTACATTTTATACAGCTCTAATAGTGACTAAGCCATTATAAAATGTCTGCTAAACAGCACTGATCAAAAACTTATGTAATTTCCTTGTTTCAATCACTTTTCGAAACCTTCCTTTGTCTTAATGTGTAATTTGCCATTGTGGTTATCTTCTATCTCCTGTGCATAAAGCACTTCATCTGAGTCCAATGCACTTGCCTATGAACTTGTGGCTGTTTTTCACCCAGTACCTCCACCCAGTGCTTCAGGTGAGAGCTAGCACCAAAACCAGAGAAAAATCATGCTTGTCCATGATGATTGGATGTATCAGGCTTGAAAATTAAGGGACTAAACAATACCCTGGCAACCTCAAGACCACTGGCCAATTTAAACCTACATTACCTATGGTTGTAAGCCAACATTTAAGTACACCCTAAAGAGTAAGTGCAATCTTAGATTTAAGCGCAACCAGAATAGCTAACTCTCCACACTGCAGCACAATAATTAGGATGTTGCTGGCTCCAAAGTTGCTTTAATTGATGCTGGCTTTGACAGCACAGGGATGTCCCACATGGAGGTGTGAGACAGTCTGCTACAGTAGCGTGTAAACAAGCTATCCAAGTGGCTAACACATCCCTGCACTCTCCCTGGAGCTGGGAGGAGGTGCCAGAATGCAGGCGGTCGGCATCCTGCAGATGCAAATCCACATGCAGCAGACACACTACTGTTGCAGGCCTTCCCTCCCCACCTACTGGCCAACCTTGTGACATGAAATCAAGGAATATTTGCTCTTTAAAGCAGGACTAATAGTGTAGGTACTGGTCTAGGGCCAGTCATACTTTTGCAATTCTTAGTCAAAACTAGTGCAAAGTGAACATTAGAAGTTATCCCTGGACTAGCGCTTACAGGAAATGGAACCCTTAAAAAGGATGCCTTCAAACTCTAGATCAAGGGAAATGACATATAGACTTTACACACAGGTTTATATGGTTTAACTGTAGAGACTTGTTAACTTCTTCTCACAGTTGTGACTGGATTAAAACGTAGCAGAAATGAGATGTCCACGATACAGATATGAAAAACAGGCAGGCTGGCAAATCTGTTCTTAACTTGATGCCACATCCTCCCAAAGACAAATTGGCATATTTCATTGGGACCTGTCAAATGTCACCAATTGGCATTTGGCATGTTCAGACGATATCTGGTTGTCAAAATGCTCAATGACCTAACCCTTTGTAATAATGGCTGCACTTTAGCTAATTGCCTTCTTGTCGATGAGTGCTTAGTCTATTGTGTTAACACCTAGCATATGAGGATCTGTCTAGTAATCGCTGATAATGGATCCTGGCCAATGTCATTTCTGAGATAGTCATCGATAGTGACAGAGTCAGGGTCGTGCCCTGTCTTGGCTGCTGCAAGCTCCTTTAAAATGACGGTACCACCCTGAGGAGGCAAATCTACCATCTCTATGGCAAATCAAATCTCTCTGCCCAGCGCTGCCAAATGACGCTGCACTTACAGAACACATTTCGGTCACTATTCCTCCTATCTCCCTGCTGCTGGGTACCCAACCATGAAATAATACAGTGAAAAGAAAATGAATCCACTACAACCATTAAATTGCTTAGCAACATTCCCCTGAAGCTCCAATTGTTGATCAATCAGTACTTTAATAGGGAAAGCAAATTGCGTGACAAAACCGGATCTTCACGGTTTATGTCTTTGACTGAGGAGGACCTCTGTGCCAAGCATCATTTTTTTAAAATCATTCTAAATCTATTGCTTTGTATTCCTTGTTGTCTTCTTCTCAGTCTGGACCAGGAATATGTAGGCACCCTAGTGGAACCTTGGTTCTCACACAGTTCCTTAAATCTAAAACCACATTGGGCCTTGTCCATAAAAACATATTTCAATTCAAATTCTAACTTCACAGGCAACATATGCAGAACAAGATAAAGTGTGCAGAACAATTTGCAAACAATCATTAATGCATTAATCACAACATGAAAATGGGCACCTTCTGTTATTGTATCACTCATAGGTTCTCATACCCAAGATGTTATGTGAGATTTTACACTTTGGTGAGATGTTTCATCAACAAAATATATTTTAAATCCAATCACACTTTATGACTCCATACAAGTGTCTGAATTTCACTTGAACGGTATGGTATGCATGCAGAATTTCCCCATCAGAAAACAGGGAATAGTTATTCAATGGGATAGAAAATCAAAGGGCATTTAAACAGGTCTGGTGGGGCATGATGGCATATTTAGCACATTTGGATGGATGGCATGTCACAAACAGCACATCAAGAGTCAAAATGGTCCTTAGCCTCTGACATTTCTGCGGGAAACGGTGTGCGATGGCGGCTCTGCGGGGCACGTTGCACGTTTCAATCGCGTGTCGCGCCTCATGACAGCACAACAAGAGAGCCCGCCAAGCTGGCTTCAAAGGGGACCTTTGATGTTGGCCGAGTATAATTAGCTGTGCCTCGATCGGCTGTATTTCCGCAGCCTCTAATAGGAAAGAGTTATGACGATATCCACACCCGTAATTCTTTTGAACTCTTGCCGTTGTCTTTATCGGCTCTTCATCATTTGGTGCTCCAGGGAGGGATTTACATAACAGCCATTTGTACAGCTCAACGTTACTGGGTTGGATTTTACAGAAAAAGCTGGATTTTACAGCAAAATTAAAAAGAAATATGGAGGTGTCAAATGAACACTTTACCTCATTTTTTAATCTTTGAATGCTGACTGTACAAGTTGCTAATAGCTACTTGGGTAGCATATGTGTGTGTGTATCTATATATGTGTGTGCGTCCATGCACATGTGTATGTGTGTGTACTTGTGCGTGTAGTAGGGAAAGCAAAGGGAAATTTGGCATAATAACACTTTAGAAAGTAAAACAGCAGAGACGAACAATCAACAGAGCTACTTGACTTCTATGCATCTGATGCAGAATATATTTACTTTGATTAGTCAAAGGAACAAAATGGTACAGTACAGGTGTATGCTTGTGGAGGGTGGAATGTCTCTTCTCGCCGCTCTTACAGTGTGAACTGTCACTGAAGCAGAGAATGATTTTAAAAAATGCTTTCCGTGTTCAACAGAATCTTAGTTTTTTAGGATCTTCTGATGGGGAGGAGAGTTAAAAAAAAACACCAAAAAAAGAGAAGATGTCAAGGCTTTTACATCAGGAAACAGCACAAAGCCCGTGAATAGCGAAGATAACGAGTATTCATTTGAGATGACTCCTAACTATTCCTCCCACAGTGTCTACAGCGGCGGCTGGGAAGCACGCCGTCCCTCCATATACATCATGTCCCTGAAACCTCCCATGGAGACAGAGAGAATGGAGATAAAAATCACTCTGTGAAAATAAACACAACAGAAAATGGTGCCGCACCTCCTCAGAACAAAGAGAGACGATGAAAATTACTCTGTAATGCAGGCGCCTGTAAGTAGCTACGCAATGTTGTCGGTGAGAACAATTATTTGAAATCATGACTTGTATTTCAATTTGTGGATACATACAGTGGATATTTGGGGATATACTGAGATGATGCATCTTGGAATCAACTATTTCAACAGCAAAAAGTGGTCTACTTGATAAGTGATAGCCCCATACTGATTCAGTTCGACATGTGAAGCAGGCAAACAAGTTGATCTGAGGAACCACTGGTCTAAAAGCAAAAGGTTGTAGGGGCCGAAATGATTTTAAGGTGACAAACTATTATCTGAATGCCAAATGCAGAAACAATTAGAACCATTATTAATTTTGCATGCTCCATTTGTCATATAACACTGTTTCCCATTGCCTGCTGTCTGTCTGTCTATATTCCTTGTGTGACAATACCACATTTGGTGCAACTGGGAAATTATTTATTATTTATTATTCTGCTATATTCTTATGTCCCACACAGCATATGAGGCTAAAGCAGTGACTCTGTGCTTCATGACCCACAATGCATACCTGACCATGTCATTGCCAGCTATCACCAGAAGTTCATTGAGCTGACATGGAGCTGGCCCTCATATTACATAGGGATGGATTCAGTTTTCAGGGTATTCCTGTTTAATCCTGTTACAGCAGCTGCCCTCAAACATTTGACTGCAGTGCATTTGAATACTGTGCATTGAGCGCAGCCAATAGACTGTGGCAAAAATAACTTTCCAGTAGCTGCACACATTTCCCTGTATGTGCTTGCTATTCTGCAGTCTACTGCATTAACAAAGGGTGTTGTAGTATATCAAATCCCAGACAACATTATTATGTTCAAGGAACTTGGTAAGTTGGAGTAAATAATGGCAATACTACCATGCTACGCTACTGAAACAGTATACAGACTAGCCGATTTGGAGCCCTGACTGTACTGACCCAGATCCACACTGATGAGGCATGAGTAACAGTTTCCTCCAATGTTCTGGCATAATTCTTAATTTGATTTTAAGATGCTGTCGCAACTGGCAGCCAGTACTAAAAAAAAAAAATCACCAAATATTTTTTTCATTTGTATCTGGGACCATTTTAGCCACAGTCTGGAGCCCTGTGCAGACTTACATCATTAACAGAATCAGCATTCACTTAGCAGAACAAATGACCAGAGAACCCACAGCTGCTCCCCATACCGTGTGCATTAACATTACAGAGAGCTTTCCTCTCAAGCCGATAGTTAGGAACTACAGTTATAATGAAAGGACAAACAGCCAACAGATTCCTCCATGGCGCCTGAAACCATAAACTGTCCCTTGATGTAAACTGCACACATGGCCATCCTAATTGTTTTTCCAGGGGATTCATTTCTTTTGACACACATTCTTATTTACTAATGTCAATTAGGTGAAACAGTGCATTTCTGTAGAGCTCTGTCCCCTTGACAGGTCCCTGAAAATAAAACAATGAAGGTGGAGGAAAGGATGAGTCCAATAGTGATAATTTCCACACCAACCTGGGTTTTTATAAAAGATATTAGGCAAAAGGAATTCTGCTTCTGAGATAGAGAACACAATTTATCTTTCCCCTTTGGGATGTATGTATATTTTTGTATTTAGACCTATTATGAATCACTTTACAGAGGCGTTTATGTTTAGGAATGTGGAAGTGGCTAATTCTGCCTGACAAGCCTTTGCAGCGCAGCCCAAGAAGTCAAACTGAGTAAAGTGTGTACCGAGGTCAGAGATGACTCTGAGGTTCACAGCAGTATCCAGGGCCCATGTCTCACTGCTTGAGTAAAACCATATCAGGAATATATATTTGAAACCTCTGAAACTGCAAAAAATAGTCAGGGGATCATTCATGTGCATTTGCTTCACTGAATGTTTTTTTCCTGTTTACAGATTTGATGATGAGGAATCTATATACAGATTTGGAAGAACCTTGGTGAAATCGTTTGTGTTTGGGACAGGAAATGAAAAAACTCTAAGATGACATTGTCGTTACGGTGGGAAGAAGGGGTGGCAGAGGGGTGCACTGTCCAGAATGCTGCTGCGGTCTGCCAAACAAGCCTGTTTTGTTTCACATCCCCATTGGCTGTCTACACATCCCCTTGTCCTGCGGCCGCACGATGGACGTCGTCTTGTGAGACTCTGCCTGTCAATCAGTGCAGGGGATGATGAGCTTCTGGAGACAGGACCAGACGGCTCCTCTCAGCTCCCGTCTACCACCACCACCTCCCCCCCAACCCCCACATAGCCTCCCCACTAATGCTCTTTAATAGGAGCTTCACAGAGCGCCCGCCGTTATTACCATGAAGCTATCTCAATACCAGCTGCAGTGATGAGACAGGAGAAAAGGCTCAGGGCCTTGGTTCTCCTACCCTTTTGCTTACTCCAAACGCATACGTTGGCCTTCCACTCTCATAAAGGGGAATGTAGCGAGTAGCCGCTGATGCAGCAAATTAACGTGCTATGCGAAATAAACACATTCGCGCACAGAGCAAGTTTGCCGTGACGGTTTAGAGACGAGGGTGGCGCAGTCTTGGGAACCATGACCTAGTTTCTCTACCCAATGCCTCGTGCACTAATAAAATGAAGTGACAGCATGCATCGTCATTCATCAACAGCAACAATTCCCTACGTTGTACTTCCACAGCAAAGTAAGCTCAATTTGTACCTGATAGTCTATGCACCCCAAAACCTCTGACATGATTTAAATTGGGGTTCAGGAAAGTGAAGATGAATCTCAGCCCCTCAGATCAGATACTGATATTTTCATGAATAATTCAGATGTGAATTTACCCAAATATAAACTGAACATGGATAGAAGGTATAAATGTTAATATCAGGTATGAATTGTGATGATTCGAAATGTGGTTGTGGAGTAATATTGGTGTTAACCACGGGGCTGCAATGATTTCCAAAGCTATAGAGAAAACCTGAAATTTCATTAACCCCACTTGTTTAAAGAGGGTCATCTCCTTAACTGATGTTGTTTGAACTGATCTGTCTCCCATTCAACCCACTGAAATTATCTAAACCTAAGACTAGTTTTTCTTTAGCAAGATGCTTGTGAGCTTGATTAGGCTGAATAGGGCAATATATTACATTTTACTGTAGAGGATAGAGAATGTTGAGTTCAAATGTTTGTTTGTATCTTCTCTTGTAACTTCATATACAAGACCAGTGCATTCCAACCATGGAGGACTTTACAATCCAATTTTTAATTTATGTTTGATATATGACATAAGAAACAGTAAGACAGAAGTTAGCACCATTTACCTGCAGAGGCTACATTACGTGCCCTAGAGTACAGGTTTGAGTAGTTTTTAAATAACAAATAAAGCACTCTCTGTCAAAATACATTATGTAGGCTACTTACACACACACAAGCACACACACATGCATACAAATATACAAAGAGAAATGGTATTTTCATTTATCTTGTATTTTTCAACTGATTGCGAGAATTACATTTGTTGCCAAATGTGTTTTAATATTCTGCAGATCTAATATCCTCCAGGGATCAATGACAGCAGTGTGTGGAACCAGTCCAGTCTGTTTGTCACTGTGGCCAGACCCTCACACCAGGGGCCAAGGCCAGGTCAGACTCTGATTGGCCATAGTTGTGTTTTGACAATGCTAAGCTCTCACCAAGGCCGCTTTCAGGGTCTAAATCCCTCTGTTTACTGTGATGAGTAGTGATGTCAGCGAAGGCCATTGTGCTGATACTAATCTAACCATTAGCCAATTAGGAAACCACGGGACTTCCTGCTGCCAGCCTATCAAAGGTTCGGATTACGGGCTGCATTCACGCAGATGGCTGCTGCGAGGTGGGGTAGGGGTTTGGGGTGTGTTTGGAAGGGGGGTTGGGGGCGTTGTGGATGTAAAGAAACCTGCTTCCACCCGCACTTTCTGTTCATTAGACAAAGCGGACGGCCTTGCGTCTGCTTACTCATCCGTTTCACAGACATTATCTTGATGCCCTCATCACACCACGCTTCAGCTGGAGTAAGCCAGGGAAGGAAAGCTGTACCCCCAGCATAAAAAGAACAAACTGTGCTCAAATTTCAGTCCACCGATGACTGCAAGAAAACTCTAGAGCAAATAGCAGTACAAATGTGCTTCCACCTGCTGTCAACATGCTTGTGCCATGATTAGTCTGAGATGGGCATGCTGGCTGTGATACTGTTGGCATGGTGATGGACTTTTCTGTCTATCATTCCATATGAAATATGGATAGTCAAACCTACCACACTTTCACATCTCCCCTTCAATTATTGATCCCTAGCCCCTTCATGTTGCCTTTTTTTTCCTGACAAGAACACTTAATTCAAAGGAAGACTGGAAATGGTGTGTGTGAGTGTGTGTGTGTGTATGTGTGTGCTTGTTTTGATGATAAGATAACATACAGCCCACCCATTATTCATTGGCATACTAATAATAAAGATTATAATAAGACATATAATAATAAGAATAATAAGACAGATTTCTTACACTGAGGCTCAATAATTCTTACAGTCTTTCAGCCATCCCATATCTAAAAAAACAACTGATATTCCAGCCAAACCCAGCATGACTGGTCAATCTAACCAACCTGGCCCCTTACCCACAATGCAAACCATCATGCTCTACTTTCTGCAGTGTGCCACTGGTATAGCAATTCACAGCCAAATGTTCTCCAAAACCTTTTAATCTTAATTTGTTTACGCTAACACAAACTTGTTGCCTGCTTAAGGTACTCCCCAGCCTGGCCCCGGCTGCCAGCAGATGCAGTAAAGAGATTGATGGTTCGCCTGAGAAAACGTGGTGAGTGGAGACGGCCCCAAAGCCTGCAGCATGAACCCTTTGACAGCTCTTTAACCGACGGTGCAGAAAAGTGGCTCTCCCACGGACCCTGGCGCACGCGGATGGGGGAACTAATCAGTCAGCGGTGAGTTTTGTGTAAATCCCTGAGCAGATTTGCATCTCTTCTGAAGTGTTATGGCTTATTTTCCAAGTGGCTATAAGTGCTCACACACATACTCGCCTCATTGCTACATGAGAGGAGACAAAGTGGAAAATTGCACTTTGACCCCAGCAGTGCATAGAGTCCCGCTGTCTATGCATACAAATGAATGATTTCCCATTGATCCCAGAGACGTGTGACATTTGGCTGTGTAGGTGTAGCCAAAAGGGAAGTGTGAGTGGTATCTTTAATGCTTTGTGTAATTTTCTTTTGCCAATATCACGTCAAATGGTGTAAATTGTTTTGATTGATCCTAGCACTCCCAGAAAAAAATACATCTTTTTTTCACAGAGTGGAGCTGAATTCTTTTTAACTGAAGAAGTTAAAATTTAATTAAATGTTCAATGACAAATGTTCAACAGCACAGGGAAGTACAGTAATACAGAATTAGGCAAAGAAATAAGCACTGCTGATACTGGAGCTTGGGGGGATTTCAAAGGCTTTTGAAAGCGCTTGGTTTTCATGATCAATTCCGAATATCATGTCAGTCGGACAGGCCAGCAGCACAGAGACGGGTGGAAAAACAGGTGGTAGATTTACCTTTCTCCCAGCAATGTAAAGACATCTTCACAATGGTGTAGGCATCATGTAAACTGCCACTTTGAGAAACCAGACACAGGGCGATATCACAAACTTCAGTGTATTATGCAATCCACTGCAATACTGAGGAAAACAGTGTCTATGGACCGCACTTTATCACAGTTATTCAAGTCAATCTTAATATGATCTGTAATAAGATCCTATTTTGTGCTGGTCACAATTTGTGCTGGCTATAATTTGAGGTGCTGACTTTCCACCTGCACTGATGAAATGCTCTCACACTGAAGTCTAGTAATCCCATTGGACCAGTGCTCACTACGCTATTTCAGAAGCAGCCAGGAAATAATTTGCATTTTGATATTTCACATTTTATTAATTTATTAATATCTGTATTCATTTGCTTGCTAGCTCTCCAGATGCTGTTGGACACACATTTGTATGTATCACCCATTCATAAAGCAAGATGTTTACAGAAACAAACCGAGTGTAGACCTTGCTTGAGGGTACAATGGCAGTGAACCACCTGGTAATGAAAACTGTGAGGTATAGGCCCACCACGAGTATGGCCCATTGCCACCTGGAAGCAGCAATCACACAGTCACACCTCCCTCTTGGCTACACCTACACTGCCATCACTTTGGGCCCTACCCATAGTGTCACTGTGACCCATAGCCTTCCCTGATCCACAAAGGAATGCCTCTCCTTTGTCCAAAGGCTTCTCTGAGCCCTGCTGAATACACAAATACTCTCAAACCATAATGCAATCAGCATAGCCCTTTAGCAGGAATAAAAGACACCAATTATCATTTCTTCCCAGCTGCTCCGAGCTCTTTTATCAATGAATGTGATGTCTAATTTTAATTTCACTTAACCTGTTTTTATGTGATTATAATACCCTCTTGTGTGTTCCTAATTTTATGTAAAAATATAATAATTCATATCCATTATTCACTAATTTTTTATGCAGAATTGCTATCAGTCCCGGAGAGCATAGACAAGCGCTCATTCTCCTCGGAAACAAGTGTTGTCAGCCGTCACTTATGTTCGCACCAGAGCTCACAAGCAGAGCTTGCGCAGACATGACTTGGAGGAAGATTTATGCTCAGAGCAACTGCATCATGTGGAAGACCGATTCACCAAAGGATGGCGCTAGAGATTGATGAGTCACGGACAACCCCACCGCTGAATCCCTCCCTCCCTGGGTGACAATGGCCAATTACGTACCGCACCAGAGAGGTTGTTCCTGGCACTGGTACAATCTGGGTTCAAATAATGCCTTAGCAATATGAGTCATCCCACACCGCATTCATATGTTTTTAAATAAAATTGAGCCTGAATAAAAATATTACCAAAATGAATCTGTCTTTTTCTCTGTACATACTGTACACTTTAAAAAATGTAATGCTTTTGTCTAGGTACTGGAATGAATTTTTGTTTCAGGTTTGCTCTCTACTCTCTGCACTATGGCTGCTGGGATTACTATTTTTATTGTTATGGCATATTTCCCTTTGCCCAGCAGATGCCCTGACCCAGGGTGACTTGCTTATTGTACATTTACACTGCTGGATATTTACTGAAGCAATTCATCTCTATTTGTTTATTCATCTTTATAAGTTCCCAAACCAGTCTGCCACGGCGAAGCCCACTGTGTGTTCACAACTCAATATAGTGGAGATATTCTGGACAAGTCACCGTTCAGTCCATCACTCTTTTTACTGGATAGATAGGGAAATAGCAACAAATACACAAGACAGCACACAAAAGGATGGGCACATATGTATGGACATGCCTGCTTAGAGCCACACACCCATATGACAACACACAAACATGCATGCCAACACACATATACACACATAAACACTACAATCTCTCTCTCTCTCTCACACACATACTTAAGATACACCTACTTACCCCTGAACAAAGACTTGATCATATTTTCAAATGACAGCTGCCCTAGCACACTCTGTCTCCTTGGTATTTGATTGCACAGTGTGCTCTTGAATTAATTTTTGTATACCTATCCAAAAGAAAAAAGTGTTCCTCAACATCTGGAAATGAATGGAAATCAAAGCAGGAGCTCACGCCTGTGTCCAATGCTCACAGACACCTGAAGGCAGATTCAGAGAGGAGTGATGGTACTGTGTTCAGCGCAGATCCAATATTGAAAAGAGGTTTTTTTTTTTGGTTTTGCCGAGGGTCCAGTCCTCTCCCTGGGCCATGGAGAATGGTGTGTGATCATTTGCCCATTGGACACAATGAAAGGGAGAGAGGGAGAGAGAGAGAGAAAGAGAGAGAGGACGGATATGCAGCAGGGGTGATGTCATCAGCGTTGACAACCTACCTCCGGGTCCCTGGGTGGGCAATGCTGATTGTTTGTGGGATGTGATTGTGCGAAAGCTCAGACGTTTGGACTCGGTGAGGCTCCCGAATGCGCTGCTGTCAGCCTAATCTCCCGTTGAGCGGCTCGGCGCCACCCAATGACACCATCAGCTGGCTTGCTCTCATTCATTTATTGTCTCCTGTCAGAACCAGCTAAGGTTTGACAGTGTGTGTCTTTGGAGAGCTTCAGACATAAAGATACTCATTCAAACAGGGATAACATAACTCGATGTCTTTCCTTCAATCCTTCACTTTAAGTGACAGACATTGCTAGCAGCAGTCAAGGTGGTTAATTTTTTTTTCTGAATTCTGAAGTGGTAGGGTAAATTCCCATATTGTCTGCTTCATCAAGACACTAAACCTGAATTGCTCAGTATGCTGGACACAGAATACTTTGTAAAATCAGTAGCCTGATTAAGATGTCCTGCTAGGAAAGTGAATTGATACATTACATTACATTAATGACATTTGTTAAACGCTCTTATCCAGAGCGACTTACAAGGCAAAGTGCATAAGAATGGTATGAAAAGTGAAAAGATAACCCTAGGGAGGGGTAATTTTGTCAGTAAATAATAAGTAAATCTGCCATGCAGTACACATAAACACTTGCTTAGATGGGCACTACTGCAGGGCAACTACACTCAGGCAGAACACTGCAGACTGACAGCTTGGGGAATTCCCATTTTGGTTGTAAACCCTGTAAACACTATGTGCTTTAACTAGCCATGCTCTACTCAGGAGCTTTTATCCAAGCTCTTGTTCATTTAACAGCTGTTTTAATTAGAGCCTACAACTCAGGAGACAATAAAACGGAACGTTTCCAGTGTAGATCGCATCATATGGAGGTGTGTCGAGTACATTTACGCTTAGGCACCCATTATTTTCAGACAGACCAAAAATCTGACTGACCAGCTGTGAGCTTCAACGTGTATGTGCCCAGACTTTCCACCAAGCTCCTATGTACCCAGAGTCTACTTTCCTATTTTTCTGTACTGCATACTAAAAATGCTTTAAGATTTAATAGTCTTTTCCATGTCAATCATGCATTGTTACTGCCTCCAGCTGTGTATATTTGCTCAAATACATTTTAATTCAATCTACAATCCATTTCTTTCTATAAATGTTTTCGAAATTGAGTGTCTGAATCGATGAAATAGTTTTTTACAGAGTCATTTGTATTCAGAGGTAAATACTCAGACAATCTCTATTGTTATCTTAAAAAATTCAACTACTTTCTTTGTTTTAGACAGCTATTTGGATTATCATTATTATTTATTCAAGTATCACGGTAAAATGGTGATAACGCATCTTGATTCAAATAAATCGATGGTTTATGACTTGAAATGATTTTCCAGAGCAGCCAGACATACCAATTATGTGCAATTATGAGTAGAACATCAGGCAGAGAAGGAGGGCTCATTTTGGAAGATGTTTTTTATTGTCTGTGGATTGCTGAGAGAATGATGCACTGACTGTGACTGCAAAAGTGCAGACTGAATAGTGTAAATTAGTGTGCACTTCTATAAATTCACCACAAACTGTCCTATATCAGCCCATAGGCCCATGATAATCAAGTTTTAATGAGTATTAGAAAGATTAATTTTTAAAATTGTATCATATACATATGTTATAAGAATGTACTGCATGAAAAATGCACTACATGTATTTAGTTTGACAGAATGAGGGAGAGGGTTGCAACTTTCAAGCAATTTACATGACTTGGTCTGTGTAGTATATCACAGCTTTGCCAAGAGCCAGCTACTTTTCATTTTAAACACAGGCTGCGTCTCGATCGCAAGGCAGCTGTCAAAGAAGGCAGCTTTTTAAAGCAGCAGTTCCACACTCATTCGTTCATGGCATTTCGCAAACAGAATGTAAAAAATGGGTCCTTTCAAGATTTCCAATTTCATCCAAATTTGATGGCAGCATCTTCTGTATCCTCATATCCCATAAATCTTTATGACAAAGTCAAAAGCATGCATTTCAAATAAAATAATGGGGGACCAAAACTGACTGTCACTGCTGCAATTGGGCACTGATGCTACTCAATGGACTGGGAGTGTAGAGAATCAATAATTCGCCATAGTTAGGTCTTAAAAATATAATTCTTCAGTTGTGTAATACATTTTGTCACCTTACTAGCCCATAGCATTAGTTACTGTATGTTAGCCAGTGAACTATGAACGTGGGTGGGTTCAACTGACGTCAAAAAATGAACAAATGATTTCTGGGCTTAAATTAACAATGTAGCTAGGTAGCTAGAAAAAGATTTTCAGGTCGTAAGCCCTCACTCATTTTTTTGTACAGAGTTATTTCATGCTGCGTTCAAACGCCTCGCTATGCAACAGATGCAACATGTTTCAGCATAAGAATGCGGGAGGCCATTCAGGCTGTCACCGGGAAACGCGCTATCTTTCAAGCCCTGCAGCCCCCACTGTGTCTCAGTTCTGATCTTCACAGACTGTCACAAAATAACAGGAGGCAAATAATGCCTGGCTTTTTGTTAATTGCTTTTTAGATTTTACATGAGATGTGGTGCCAGTCTCCCACTGACAAACAAAGGCTCCTTAGATTACACTGTGCTGACTCACCTGAGCAATCAATGTACAGACAGCGTTGCTATCAATCATTATTACTACTAATATCACAGCTTCTGCTTATACAGCTATCAGGGTTCATATAGATATACCACCCGCTTGAAAGGTTCTCACAGCTACCATTCCAGAACCTATGGTTCCTGTAGTTAAGGAAATGGAGGTACCTAAAATGAATGTCCCAGGGGTTAATGTTCAAAGGTTAAACGTTCCATGAGTTGACACTCCTAAAGAGGCAAAGACCCATGACTCTCAACCGCAGATAGGTTGCACATATGCACAAGGTTCTCCTGGATGCGTAAATGCATAATAATAATAAAAAAAAACATAAATAATAAAGTAACATTTCATGAATCATTCATATGAACAGTGCTTCTCCCTCCGAGTTCCAGCTTTCAACTTCTTGCTCTGGGCAAGAAATGTGTTCCTGGAGACTGGCTGTGTGGAGTAAATAATGGTTTATATAAACAGTGCCAAAGAAAACCGTATCGACATATTTACACTGTGAGGCCTTCCCAGCGGGATACAGTAGCTATAGAGACAGGAAGTGAAGACGGGCCAGGATGGACATTCAGGTTTCACCTTTCCTGTGTCCAGTGATGTCCACTCTGGGCTCCAGTAGGCTTTGCTCCATCAGGTGATGGGTTTGCAGAGGGGTCTGGCTCTAAGTTATGCTCACTGGATGCTCTTTGTCAGATTATCACTGTCCTCCCTGGTTCTGATGTGAAACTTGTGGTTTTGTCTTTTTTTTTCAGCTTCAGAACATTCCTTGTTACCTTGAACATTTTCTTGAAGTGACCTGACCAAACCCATAGCACATTCATTTTTATTTTGCCCCTAAATTTAACTATGTTTATTTCAATATTTTGCATTTGGAGTATTACAGTCATGTAATGTATCTGACACTAGACTCCATGATTAAATCATTAACCATCAGGAAATGTTGCCTATAGCCTGTAGTTTGTACATTTTTTATTCATTTTAATTTATTATTTTTTTATTAAAATGTTTTAAATTTTAAGTCTTTTTCAGAAGTTGTTCCCAACACTGCATTTATTGTAAGACAGTTTGGGGAATATTTTTTTTTTTTATCAAAAATTACATCAAAATCAAAAGTAAACCTAAATCTAACCTGTAACCCCTAATATTAAACCTATATTTCTTGTAAACATTTCTTTAAGCTGAGTTGTGGATTCCATTCTTTCCTATTCTGTTCTTTTTAACTGACTTTATCATAGTACAGTACATGAAATGTCCATCATTTGATCTGCACCTTTTGAAACATAAACACAAACACACATTTATATGCACACACACAAAAACACACACAATGAATTAAATAATAGCATACCGTAGTGGAGTGTGCTCCTCTAAGATAGCTGCATACAAGCCGAGCCCACTCATGTGGTTAAATTAGTTCCTCCTACGCTCTGAGGATTCATTTCTACTAAAATTCAATTACAGATGCCCCCCCAGCCCTTTCCTTTCACCTCCTCATCCAAGCCACCCCATCCCAGCCATTCCTTGCTGCGCAGGACCTTTTCAAAAGGATAACATATTCCCACACCCAATAGGAGAGCCCACTCTGCAGAAAGTTTAATTGGATCCTTTTGAGGCAGGCACCGTGACTACTTCCACCACAGTAATCAAGTTTTGCCTTTTTAAAAGACTGAGGGCCCCAGCAGGCTGAAGGCGAGACACTTGGGTTTTACAGTGCAGGTAATCCAATTTCTCCAACAGAGCAATCATCTGCCGTTATATCTACCTTTTTCCTCAATGGCCTTTTTTTAATAGAGGGCTATAAAACCTTTTCAGGGGCGTTGAATATCCAGCCTCATCGATTTCCTTCTCAAACGGGGCACGTGGCTCGGAATCGGCCCGCCTCGTCCGCTCCGCACCCCTCCTCATACCCCCACATCCTCTCTGTCACTCGACGGTCATTTTCCAGCCCTCCTCAGAAAACGTGGCGGCAGGACCGTGAGTGAAGCTCTCTGGCAGATGATTCATGGCGCCGATCGAGAAGCGATTATGGGAAAGTCAATCGGATGAATGATGCATGGCCCAGTGCCACCCTGCCCCTTGGCGTGGGCAGAGGCATAATAGATGAGGGCATCCAACAAGCAGATTAATGACTGTAAATAACAGTCATAGAGGCCCTGGCGTGGGGATCATACTGTGATGAGGTGGTAGAGAGTGCTGGGTTTACCTCCGACTGAGGGCACTGGGAGTGGTTGCATGCGGTTTGGGGACTGCAGGTTTGAGTGCTGCAGACCAGATGTGCGCTGTTGTGGTCATGCTTGTAGTTGTGGCCACCAAGGTTAAAAGAAACTACAACTTCTGCACCCTGTACCATTGGTGTCCCTTAGCTTTTATCTAAGCAGGTACAACAACTGAGAACCAGTTATCCTTTCTGTAAAAACCTGAACCACACAACAGCTGGGATAGCAGGTATGCCAGCTATCAGCAGCCTGATGGGGCAGACCTCATACAGCACAGAGAACTTGCTCCTTTTCAGGGTTTCCCAAAGAAAAGATCATAATGTCCCCCAACTCCCAGTCCTTACCAACAATACTCTTGCTACCCTCTGACTTTATGGAAATAGGAATTCAGATACCATTTCACCCAGCTGCACAATAAAGCTCTACACTTCCTTTGTGTTCTATCCTTTATCATTTTGTCTTCTTTTTCTTCTTTACTGACAGCTATACGTGATGTCCTCAATGGTTATAAAACAGAACAATGCATGTCTTTGCCATTCTGAAATAACATATTCTTACATATCATCTCCTCTAAAATGTGCTTTAATATTATACTACAAAAATAAGCAATATTTCAGCAGGTTATTTGAACTAAAGTCAGGAAACATAGGTATCATGGCTTTGGAATGATGCTTGTTTAGTTTCTGTGAAGAACACTGGTGAAGATTCTGGATATGAAGATTTGTGTTTTTGTACATGTACAGAGAGTATATTACTTCACTTTATTTGCTTATTTAACAGGGTCAGTGAACATTCATCAACCTCTCAGATTCAATGTCAATGTAAATATGCTGCTGTTAGCTAAGAACCAAATTTATATGCTTTGTGAGTAAGCTGGCTTTTTAATGTTGCATTTTTTTCCCTCCGGTGCACTGCACAGTGCTGGACTGAGCTTCAGCTGTACTGTGGCGCTGTCAGTCACAGGTGAGAGGGAGGCGGGTCCCCCGGGGGGGTGCAGAGGCCCGCAGTGCAGGGCAAGGCCCCCGTGGGCTGCTGTCATGGAAAAGCACACACCGCTCACTGACTGATGCCATACCCATGAAACCCCCTACAGATCTGTGCATACATGTGCTTTCACTCCCACACCACATCCATCACTGAGAGCGAGAGACAATGAGAGAGAGCGAGGGAGAGAAGGAGAGAGAGATATTCAAAACTAAAGCCTTTTTATTAATAAAGCAGTACAAAGCAACACTTCTCTAACAGACTTTAGCTTTGTCCTCTGCAGTCAACTAAAAAACACCAAAACAATGCCAAAAAAAAGAAACAGAACAAAAGAAAATGAAGAAACACCAACAAATCACAATAAAACCAAACACAAAGAGAGAAAGAAAGAGGAAGGGAGACAGGGAGGGAAAGCAGGAGAAACAGAGAGAGGGAGGGGAGAAGGGAGAGAGAGCAAGGGAGTGAATGACAGAAAGGTACAGGACAAGAGAAAGACACAAGAGAGAAGAGACTGAGAATGGAAAAGTGTGCTGAGAGTGAGAGGGTTTCTAAATTACTGTGGCGTGTCTGACAGAATTCCCACTCTGCACAGGGTTTAGACATTCTGTTAAGCCGCGTCCGTGGGTCAAATACTGATTCATAGATCACAATCGCCCACATTATATAAATATTGTTTGGAATCATTTTTTGAATAAGCGCTCACATCAGGCTGAAGTCTTATACCTGCTGAGTATCTGACACATTCTACTGCATTCTTATGGTGACCATGTCTGAATGAAAAATCATCCATTGTTCAATATTATGAGACTGGGAATATACCAACATATATATAATTTAGAGAACACTATACAATGGAAACAGTATATTGAGTGATTTCTGATGCGCGTGTGTGTGTGTGTGAGTGTGAGCATATGTGTATGAGAGTGTGGACAGGTGTGTGCGTGTGAGTTTGCATATATGAATCTGTGTCTGTGCGTGAGAGAGTGTGTGTATGAGTGTGTGTCTGTGTGCGTGTATGAGTGTGTGTGTGTATGTGTGTTTGTGTTTGTGTAAGCCAGAGTGCAGAGCAGGGTAGCAGGTGACAGCTGTGTCCTTCCAGTATGGAGGTGATGGGGTTATCCAGTCACGTCCGCTCCGGCTACACCTGGGCACAAAAGGCGTGTCCTTCCCAACAAACAGCCTGATTAAAGAGGATCTTATGCCACTCCAGACTTCTAAGACACTTATTTGAGCTCTTCAAATCACAAATACACCCTGGCTCAAGCCCCCGCCCTCTCCACCCAGTCTTCAAGTCTTTGAAAACCCTTTCGCATGCGACGGAGAACTGAAAATGAAAGCGTCGGGGGAAAATAATAAGTCCAGCTTTCCGCGCAAAATGAAATTATTTCTCCTTGGTGATGGATGATACTTGAAAGGCGAGAGAGGGGAAATAAAAAAAAACTTCAAAGAACATAAAGTTCGGTTCTATCTTGGGAGGGGACAAATTGAGCTGCATGTCCTTACATAACCCGTTCCATGGTGACAACAGGGAAAGGGTAGTGCCACCAAAACTTCAGAAATAACATTCTGGAAGGCTGGAGTGACATAGCAGGAAGTGATGTCATTCAGAGGAACCCAGCCACCATTCGGTTTGTGCAAGCTACCCGTTTCCCACAGCTGCACAGCCTGACCGGCTCGTTATCCTTTCACGACAATCTCATTCATTGAGGAGGGAGATACGGGCTCAGGAAGGCAGCACCGTGATGATAACGAACAGTGAGCTATGTGCCGTCAGGTGTCCGAAGGGGAAAACATTACTGAAAGAAAGAGTTTTCAACTTCAGATTCAGATTCACTTCTTTGACACCGCTGCTCTCATCCATAATGGATGAGTTTGAAAATCCAGGGAGAATGCGAAAAGAAACCTCAGTACTTTGTGCTGTTTCTCTGTCTGAATACAGCCCTTACATGTTCAGAACTGCTGTCCTTTTCAGCAACCTGGTCTGGATGTGACTGACATAAAGCCCATGTTGTTGTGAAGACACGAGTGATGTTTGCAAAGCCATTTTTTTATTTATTGTGTAGTCCAGGAAAAGCAGAAAAATACAAAATGTCACTTTCATGGAACTGGTAGCATTAGTTTAATGTGCAAGAAGCAAATTTCATTATTATGCATACAGCATACATAGTTAGGTATAAATACTGTTCAACTTAGGATGTCTCTCCTGTGTATGTCTATGAAAGCCCATGTGGGTCAAAACATTGTGTGCCTACTTTTTGAACAACACATTACAGACACATTTCAACAATCTGTTTGCTCAATGCTTGCCAATCTATGGCTGTGCTAATATATTCTGTTGCCATTATATAGTCTGCCAATATGCAAGAGCAGCATGCGAGCATCTTTACATCCTGCACAGAGGCAGTATTTGCTCACACAGTTTAAACAGACTTTACTGTTGTCTCGTAGGTTTCTCTACAAGCAAACCCTAACTAATTAGCGCAATGACAGTCAGTTTCAGACATCTTTCTCACGTTGCGCCTAAGAGACCGACAGTGTTGTGTTTTCCTCGGCTGTAATTCCTGCCCGTCTCAATTAATACCTCATTCGCAGTCTAGCCCTGGAGTACAGCGCCTGTTAGCGGTACAGAGCACGTCCGTTCGGAAGAACGATTGTAGTCTGGTTTTTCTGGTGATTCTGGTTTTCTCTAAGGACTCTAAATAAGACATTTTCAGTAGACTAAAATTGTAAAGAATATGTTTTTAGAAGGCCTACATAGTTCTAAAGAATGTACCATGGTTTGGTAACACAGTAGCCAATTATATTATTCGCACAGAATCTTAAGCACTTGCGAGACTAATGATAACAGAAGTTGCTAGTAATTCCCACGCAATCTGTTGTCGCATTTCACATTTGAATGTATATGGAATACAGCTCGGCAAGGCGCACTGACATCAAAACAAACCTCAGTGTTTGATTTCAATGAGGACGAATGCTTCTATACAACTGCAATGACAAACACTTAATGCTATTTCACTACCCAGAGTGCCATGATCATGAGTGGGGGGAAGGCACAGCAATTCCTGACCATTCATTGAGCTTCAAGAGCTTTCCGTGTTCTTGACATTAAAGCAGGAAGCGACAATGTCATCCCTTAACAGACGATGCGATTTCGCTAATGGATGTGGTGGACCACTTGTGCTTGCGGTGCGGCTGGTTAAAGGCATGAGAACCAGAACATAACAGAAAAAGCCAACCTCAGCTGTATGTATGTTCAGAAGTAGGCTATGGCACAGAATGAAGTAATTGAAATCAAAAACAAACTCACTGCCACACGTTTACACCAGTTAATACATGAGTTTTATAATTATTTTTATTATTAGTATTATTAGCCTATTATTATTATGATTATATTTGCCTCTTGTGTGTGTGACAGACGTGAAATGGAAAATATGTGCACAAGGCACTACAGAAGTCCTAAAACAGTGATCAAAGCTCATCACAGATTTGCCCTCTGACTGTTCCGACAGCGTGCTTTCAGAATGTCAGGAAGATGGGCTCTCCCTTTGGAAATCGTCTGCTGACATGTACTGAGCTGGAGACTCGCTATCGCCACTGAGCACCCGCTCTCCCCAGTGCTCCGGCACCCCTGCCAAGCCACTGCCAGCGACGCCCGGCTTAGCATAGCATTCGGTCAGGAAACACAGCAGGCAAATTAAGCGGAAAGGCATTAGAGATATCGAAGAGGATGCAAATGCATATTTATGACTCTGGCTCATTGTTGGCATAAATCAACACGTAGAAGTCTTCTGTAATACACCGCTCGTGTCAATGTAGGAAGCCGTATCGCAGTTTTTCCCCATCGGATTTTAATGGTGAGCTGCTGAAATATCTCTAGCGGCAGGAGGGGGGGTGGGGCTGGATGAGTGTCTCTGTCACTGACAGTGAATGTGGCTGTCTATGTGTGTGTGTACTCTATTTGTCTGCATGTGTTTGCCACTACAGTGTGCCTGTGTTTTTGTACCTATGTGTACGTGTATGTGTGTGAACAATTGTGTGTGTTTGGGATATATGTATGTGTCTGTGTGTACATGTGTACTCTATATGCACAGCACACAATACATACATACACACAATACATAACTACACCACACACACCCTGCCCCCTCTGAGAAGGCTATTGTCTGCATCATTCTACTGCTTTGAAACACCACTGCACACTCCGGATCACCTCCACTTCCCATCAGCATTAATCTGCCAGCTAGCCTGTCTGTCTGTCAATGCAGCTTTTCTGCTATCTGACCATGTGTGCTGCTGTCAATGTGTGTGTGCAAATGCGTCTTTAAGATCACGTTTGTGAGTGTGTGTCCGAGTGCACTTTTAGATGTGTATATGAGTGTGTGTGTGAGAGTTTCTGTTTAATCTTAGTAGAGCACATGTGACTTGTGCATGTGTGTCTGTAAGAATGCATTTGTGAATCAAATGAGTGTCATACAGTGTTTTTGTACATTTGTATGTTCTTGTCAGTTGGAGTGTGTTAGTTGTGTTTGTGTGCATTGGGGTGTTTGATTGTGTGTGTGTGTGTGTGTGTGTGTGTGTGTGTGTGTGTGTGTGTGTGTGTGTGTGTGTGTGTGTGTGTGTGTGAGGGTCTCACTGCTCCTGTTTCCTGGCAGAAAGAGAATGAATCAGAGCTTAAAAAAGATCTATAAACGGATTCACATAACAAAGGCCCTCAGTGCTGTTTGGCAGACAGCAGCTTAATAAAATAACTTTATTTTACATTATAACACCCACTTTTTGGATGTGTCATCCTAAAATACCAGACTGCAGCTGACCAGGAAAGGAATACATCACTTCAAATGAAAATGACATACCATGTAATTTTCAGAATTCTGCAATTCCAGAGAGAACAGGCTCAGGTCTGGGGTAGGTGGGAATCTGAACCGGAGGTCTGTAGAAAAGGTTGCCTTTGTCCAATTACCACATGAAAATGCCGCACAGTCAGGGTTCGATTCTGACTGCTCTACACTTGGAAAGACTGCCTCGCTGGACATGCAGTCTTCCCTCAAGGAAGTGAACTCACAAATAGAAAATTGGATGAATACATCAACTTACTATGAGTCATATTTTCTTAAGAGAGCCTTCAAATTTGCACTAGTTGAAAAATTGAACCAACAATAACTTACCGAAATCCTATCAGGACAAGCATATCTATAATTTGCCTCCAAGCCAAAGATACTTCAGGGCACAGAACCCAGGGAATAAAACAGTGCACCCATGTGTTTGTACCACCTATGTACTAAAACAGCTGATTTTACTATTGCCTGCCATTACCTGCCTGGGGAATTGTAGTACTCCATTCCTGGTTTCGTGTATCAGCGGAAGGAATGCATGGTAGCACTTCTACTTAGTGAAGTCATTGTTTCACTCCTCTGCATAGAGCTATAGTGTAAAAAGCACTCTATAAAGCAGACATTTAGACCTCGTCTTGCTGCAGTTTGCTGGCACACTCAAATGAGTGAGCGTCTCCTTGCAGATGTTACAAGGGTAAAACCAACAGCCTGCCCATGAAACATGTTTTACGGCAGTTCTGCTTCCCTCAGAGAGATCATTTGGCCCGGCGCACTATACATTACATGAATTGGCACATTAAGGGACATCCGTCTGCAGATGAGACGCTTGGCTTTGTGTTCACCGTTTTACTCATTGTCTGACACAGGAGTAAATGCACTGGAATCATTCCTCCAGTCTGCGAATTGCGTCTTTAAGCTTTATCACCATTATTGGTCATTATGTTTCATCATTTCAGAAGGCTGTGTGCAAGACTCCACTCCTCTTCCCCCCATATAAACGGTCAGAGATTGATAGGAGCAATTCAGGTTCTGAGGCATATGCAAAATTAGAATGTACAGCTGTCTGCTCACACATCCAATGTTCGGGTCGCTGTTACACACTGCTACGTATTACACCCATTACAGTCCATGCAGCTTTCTGCTGCTGCCCATGTACTCCAGCAAAGGCTGGGAGTATCTATATGATTCATTTAAGTTCCCGCAGCATGTCTTTGTTTGACAGATATGTGAAGGTAGCATACATCACGTCATAAAAATGACACATCTGAAGGATCACGATAGCAGTTTCAGGTTACCCTTGCCTTACTCATCCTTTTACGCTAATGTAATGTGCAGGTAAAAACAACTTGGTGCGTGTAAGAGCTACACACAATATATATATCAACGGTTATTTTTAAGGATATAGGAAATGAGAAATTTTTAAGAATATGGCAAATTCTCTCTTATAGAACTTAATTTTTCAAGATAAAATGTACTAGGAGATGCTCGCTGATTATTTATTAGATACATGTGGGACCTCTATTTTTATACACGTGTTCTTTGGCAACATAATTGTAAATTATAACTTAATTGCAGGATGTCACAATGGCTCACCAGGGAAAAAGCTTCTCTCTTAGTGCAGGTGTTACTAAGCAATGTGATTAAAATTATAAACCACACTGCAATCCATTAACCACATTTCAATACAGCTTCATGAAGGTATACATTTTTTAATTAAGTTAAGAAACTGCGGCAATATGAAACCTGGCTTTGATGCACAGGAACAGGTGATACTGTCATGCTTTCATTTTATCAATGGGCATAATTATGCGCATATTTTTGCTGGGGGTGGTTCCACTGAAACACAGCTGTTTGCACAAATGCTGAAAAGCCTGAGCAAACCACTGCTAATGAAAAAAAGTCAAACAGGATGACATCTCTCACTATCACCATGGAAACACTGACGGTAATTTTTATGAATCACCTCTTGTATGTTTAACAATTTTTGTGAAGACAGTGCAATGAATTCTTCTCCATCTGAGTCCACAGCCATAGCAGCCAAAATGTAACATCCTGATACCAAACAAAGTCCTGCTTGTTGTTTCCACATCAACACTGGGCCCAATGTCCTGACCACTGTTCTAAACTGTGCGGCATCAGTAACAGTGTGGGGCTGTCCCATCTGTTAGCAAGAAATAACCTAAACAAGCACAAAATAGTTCTTAAATGAATTATTAAGGGAAAATATTCTGTTTCAGTTCAACATCCTGGCTGTGACAGTCCAATAAGCAGACCCTAGCTGTAGGTTCGGCTCACGTCCATGACCGCATCATCGTCATCCTTGATGTTCCGCTGCCTGCCGCTGTGCTGCTGCAACCTCAGCCAGTGATGGACGTCATTTAGCTGCCGGCCGGACAGGTTGTTAAGCGTGGCCCGTCTCTGACGTGCCGTTAGTGTCAGGTTGAACCCGGCTCCCCATTTCTCCCCGCAGTGCCTTCCTGTTTAACCCGCGAGATGGCTAACGCCACATGCTCCCTCAGCGCTGCAGGCTGTGGAGGCTGTTTTTATGGATGGAACGCTGCCAGATCACGGCGGGAACACTGCATGTGTGCTGGGTAGATTTAATCTTCCACGTCTACGCTGCACCCATTCCGTGAGCATCCGTCACCTATGCAAATTCGATGTCTGAGATATATCGCATCAGTCCACTGAAATAATAGTCTTATTATTTACTAATTAAGTGTTTAATTAAGGTCTTTAGACACGGAGCCAGGCAATAATCTCACCGCTTCATTAATCTGTTATGTAACAAATTGAACATTTCTGGGCATTACTTTTCCAAAGGTCAAGGAATTCAATAATTGTACTTAATATTGTATGAATGTGTTAGGTGACAAAAGTCAGAGTGGTTGAGGAGATGCGGGCATAACAGCATACTAATGCCTGTGTAGCTGATCTGGGAACAGCACAGATAACAGCACTGATTCTTGCACTACACAGTTACCCATTTTTGGCTGATCTGTGAAAGTCCATTTTATCCCTCAAGACACCACTGCGCTTATTAAGAATGCATTACGCATATACTATGCCAACCTGTGACCTTCTAGTTTTCTGTTTGTACAGTATGTGCTTGTAAAGTACTGCATGTTCTAAGAGGGGTTACTGCACTGTGTACAACAGAATATATGTAATTTCAGTAAAATGTGAGGACAGTAATTATATACACACATCCACATACTCACACAGTGGTCACTTTAGTACATACACCGACCTAATTAACAAGAGGTCCCCCTTCTGCCCTCAGAAGCACCTGAATTCACTGGAGCATAGACTCACATGTCACACATGCCAAAAGTGTGGCAGAGGGATGCTGGTCCATGCTAACTCCAGTGATTCCCATAGTTGTTTGCTAATTGGCTGCTGATTGATCTCCACTGTGAATAGCTTGTTTCATCCCATCCCACAGATGCTCCATTGGCTTGGGATCTGGTGACTGGTGAGGCCACTGCAGTAAGCTGAATTCACTGTCATGTTCCCAGTTCCATTGTTGGACAATCTTAGCCTTGTGGCATGGAGCATTATCCTGCTGGAAAAGCCCATTCACAGATGGAAACACTGCTGCTACAAAGGGTTGCACCTGATCGCACAGATGTCACCCTATCCTAGTATTACCACCCACCATGAAACAGCAGGAACCATCATGTTTTTCCAGTCCTCAAGCCACTCAGAGTGTGGATTCCTTAGTCCACTGCATTCATTTTCACTTACAGGGATGGAACTCTGGTAGCTCTTCAGCTGCCACACCCCATCCATGAGTTGCACAGTCTGATATATTATATTCTGATATGCCTGTGTGGACCCAGTGCTGTACTCAGCTGTTCATTGACTGACTACAGCCCATCTGTTACCCAGTGCAAGTCATGTCTGCTTCCATCAGCCTCTTTCATCAATGGCCTTTTGCTGACCACAGGACCGCTGCTTGGATGTCTTCTGGGTGACACTGATGTGAAAGAAAACCTCAACGGGGTTGCTGTTTCTGATATAGACATACACATGCATCTGGTGCACACTACCCATACATACATATGAACATATAAGCAATAAATACTATATAAATTCTGCCATCTGGAAGAGTGAAGATGTATGCCCTAGATTTCCCGAACACTCAGATGTGTGAGAGGGGTGTTCAAACGCAGTACTGCGCTCTGTTCGCTCCTATTTGTTTTACAGTTTGGGGAGAGCTTGTGTCTGAGTGAAGTATGATCAAGAGCACCAGAGCGTTGTTCCAGTGCGATTTCAACTATTCATGTCATAACTATACAGCAGGCCTGTTCGGCTTAGAAACAGCAAGGGCTGAAGGCGCTTAAAAGAACACACCCAGACACACACAAGCACCACATATAACCAAGTGTGTGCACACATTAACTCACACCACAGTCACAGTCTTAACACACCTAATACAAGTAAACAAATGCACAAGCTTGTTTGAGGTTGCATTATGTCAAAAGCAAGCCTCTAAAAATTGATGAGGGCCTTTGTGCGGTTGAGTATTGGGACTCTGAAACTCACAATACTGAAGGCCCATCCATGCCAAAGCATGTTCGCTAAATACCAAATGCAAACCCCGAGCGTTACCTGTTATCATTCTCAAACGCATGCAGGTTTCTCCACAGCTGTTAAACACCAGTGAGGCTGTGTTTAAAGTGGGAGGAATTAATGAAATGGGAACGCTTTGATGATTGATGAATTCCCCCCAATGCCAGAGGGCGTGGCTGTGGTGTTAGCATTAGCGTTAGTGGCGTGCCAAAAGTGCCTCCCACAGCCAACATCAGCTAGCAAGCCTGAATTAAGCGATGGCTGTCAAGAGCCAAAAGCTGGAGGGCCCCAGAGACCAACATCTCAGCACAATGCTGCCTCTACTTTGATTTGAATTCTTCATCACGCCACATGTTAAAACATTTCCTTATGTTTAAACCATGCGTTGTATGTCTGCCCATGCATCTTTTATGCATGTGTTTAAAACTCGTGCACCATAGTACTTGACTTCCATGATTTTTTAAAATCATGACTATGAATTAATGAATGAGCCAATCTGTGGTATGAATCAGGGATATTATGGAAGAGGGATTTTATTTTCTCTCCATCTCGCTTCCTGCTACGGTGCTGCCAAGAGAGATCATCTGTATTCAGATCCAATCTTCTCCAACCACATGCGGCCCAGGGTAATTTGACCAGGTCAGCACGGCGCGCACCTACACGAGATTGCGACAGGGTTCAGCCGCCTGTTCGATTTGCGTGAAAATCCCCCCTCGCAGGGCGCTGTGCGGAAAGAATGCTAGAGGAATCGCAATCTCCAGTTACAGCCACAAGGCTATTTCTAATACCCATATCATATAGCGCTGAATGCAATTTTTGTTTAAGCACAATGATCCCTGCTCAATATGGCTACCAGCCAAGCATTCACTGTTTCCACTAATGGGAAAGCTAGTATTTCTGCATGTATAGCGTGTATTCACAAAGTGGTTGTGTTGTCCCACAGTGTATTGTGCACGACAACATACATCTCCCCTGAATTACCTGTCAAACCGGTTAAGTCCATGGCAGAGAGCATCATTCCAGCACTGGTATGTTAGGACATTCCTCACAATGACCCTCTGACAGCTCCACCATTTTAAAAAGCAACAGGGCAGCCGCTACATCAGACTTATTGTCACACTTAATGGCTGCTGTTCTTTCTGATCTGCATACTGTCCTGCTGTACTGCTGGAGCATCATCAACACAATGCATTCTCCCCTTCGCTAACATCCTTACCCAGGAAGAACAGCTGAGCTCAAAGCGCTCACATATGCTCCACTTCTGACAGCATTGTCTCCATGTAGGGAATTAAGTCTATACGTTTTCAGGTTACAAAAGCCCTTCTGGATTTAAGATACCAAAGGCCATAAAGTTTAAGACTAATTTCTGTAGTATTAGGGGTTTATAGTTAAATTATTAGTTTAAAATGTAATGTTCGCTACCATTAAGCAAATGTTCACAGTCCCCACATTTTATCCCCTATGCTGTATGAAAATGAAGTCCTAGTTTAATGAACGCATGTCCCATTTTCCCTTTTCTGTTAATGTGGAGTGAAATCATGAGCCAATCTCATCACAACAATCTCCTCCATCAGTTTTGGAGAGCACAGATAAGCACTCGTTCTCAACTGAAACATGAGCTGCCAGCCGCTTTTCATTTTCACAGGGTCGTATAGCTGAGCAACACAAAGGAGCACGCTTCAATCCATGTGAAGCTGCTGCAGCCAGACAAGGAAGGCCTGACAGACCAGAGGAGTCACCCAAACCTTCCATCCCAGCACTTGGATATATGACCATGGATGCAGTTCTCACTGGCATGGTCTCTGGATTTGTAAACAGACAGTGAAGTGAAACAATAAAAATGCATCCAATGCTTAACCAGAGCAAGCCTCCCAGTCGCTCCGATGGATCTCCAGTCAATTGAAAAATGGCTCACAGTTGCAAGCAAAATTATATATATATATACAACTGAATTCTTCGATATTTCATTGTGTTTTATTTGGCTCTCATGTATAGACAGTAATGATAAATGATTAGTGATTTTCCCTCATTTGTATTCATGAACAAGTATATTCACACTTATGTAAGTAATCAGGCAGCATTTACATTGCACATAATCAGGAGATCACCCTAACTCTGTTTTACAGTAGGACAGCACGTGTTTCACTCCTATCCATTGGTCCATTGGTAAAAGAGTACATGTGTCTAATTTTGGCTCCAGATTAAAGCATGTGTCAGATTACAAACCCTCCTAGTTAAACGGGAGAAAATGGGCCAAATTGAAGGGAAACTGAATTCCATCGGGAAATCTCCAGATGGAAAATTGTTTGTTCTGCGACATAAATGACCAGCATCCCCCTTCCTTTTTTCTCTTATTCTGACTCTCTTTTTCCCCTTCATCCTTTGTCCATCCCTTTGCTCCAATTTTCTCTCTTTCTCATCATCTCACCCTCCCTTTCCCTTACCCAGTCTTCACATCTTCCACTCTCACTCTCTCAACCTCCCCCTCCCTCTGTCACTCTGCCTTGCTCACTGTTTCTGATCCATTGTGTTTCTTTCAAATCCCTAAAAGCAGATTCTTCAGTGAACACATGCCGACCAGCACTGGACTTCAACAGCTGAAAATAATCTCCATTCTCCAGGACTCAGTGCATCAATTTTCCATCACCTCACCTGAATTATTCACAGGATAAATTCAGCAGTCACAATCTCCACCGCTTGTGCTATATGTTTCACTGTAATCACTCTGTCACATCCAACCACCAATCGGGAGGCAGAGGTATTGGACTTCTGAGTGTGCGCGCGAGCGTGCGAGAAAGCAAGCGTGCGTGCGTACTGACCCAATGGATTTTTCAAGGCCGATGCTGATACTACACAGAGCACTGAGGCCAATAGCTTTCATATCTGCCTGTTTCTTATGTGTCCTATGTAAATTATGTGCATACAATATTAGCTCACACATTTTATCTCACACACTTTATTGAATTTTACACCTAGGTCTTGATGAATCCACAGTTCATGCTTCCTTAAAATTCAAATAGCAACCGTTCCAGAGAAATGTGTCCAAAGTTATTTTTCAGGACTTTGCAACTACAAATAGAATACATAATATATAGGGACTCATATTAAACATGCTTAATGGACACAGGCATATGTAAATGTAATATAACTAATTTTTATCGATGCAGCAACTACAGTATAATGCTATTATGCCAAATAACCTGCTATTGTGTTTACAGAGTTTGGTTGGTAAACGTAACCAACAATGCATTAGCCATAAATACACACAGAAACTGATATTAACTGTATCTGCCTCAATAGACTGAGCTTGACAGTCAGTTTAATAAACTGGCGGGGAGATCAGTGACACACAGACTGATATGAAGACAGCCAAATTTTGATTTATTTAGGTTTTAAAATGACCCATCATGTGAAATGAAACAGAGAAAAAAATGTATTTTGGAGCATTGACCTGATGGACAGAATGCATAACAATGCTACAGAGGACTGAAAGCTGCTGCTCTTTAAGCTGATAACATTAGAAAGCCTGAATTGTGCTTGGTGTGCTTAACATTTGGAAAATAATAAAACAACTATGAGTCAGGTGCATTCCTGATACAAGAATGGTTTTTGGTATTACATTTCCACTATTAATACAATTACACTTTGTAAGAGACACAAGAATTACATCTCTATTTAAGAAACAGACCAAGCAATAGAATTGAGAACATAAAGCAAATATCACCCTGCCCTGCATATAGGCAATTATGACTGATCATTATCAGAAACATCAGTCAGTAGGGTGCCCACATACCTTTGTTTTGCCTTGATAGTTCCAGATACAAAGAAAATGATTAAGTTTTCAGCTTCTGACAAACACTTTTTAAGACATTTTCCTTGTATCACTAGAACACGTATTTGTGATCCAAAGTAAAGTTTTTATCATCTGTACCATGGTGCAGATCCAAAATCAGTCATATTTCTAACTCCTATAATGCTGTGGTAAAGCACTGGGACTAGGAAACCTAATCTTGGATCTGCTCGATGAAAGGGGGACCTCTCTCCATGGAGCAAGTTAAAAGAAATGTTTCTCATGAGTCACAAGAGCAAAAACCCTCATACCAAAGCAACAATAAAGCAGCGCCTTCTTCTTTATGTTTTTCAGCCCGGTCACTCACTGTGATAAAACACGGGAGGATAACTGAAACACAAGCTGGTATAGTTGAAACATCCAACGCTACATAGGACCTGAAGTGATTCATCTTTTCAAAAGCACATGGCAGCTTGTAAATCAATAAGGCTACCATTACATGTAATACATATATTAATAAGTATATATATACTCTTTTTTATTTGTTGTGTCTGAATTAATTAATTTTGGTGGAAAGGGGAGGGTGTTGTGTGCTCCCTGTTATCGTCTCACCAAATCTGGTTACCCCACCAATAAGAAGTCTTATTACTTCACAGAGGGACCCTAAGGGAAACATTTAAATGAGAGCGAGGGTATTTACATAATGAAAGTATAACATTCCCTAATAACTCATGTACTGCATTTTAAAATAAAGATGTTTTGGTATCCAGTGAAAAAATATTTCTGGTGCTGTCGGGTGACTCCTTGTTGATACGGGATATTCCCCACAGCCCACAGTCAAACCCTGAACATGCTATCGCTGCCTGTGGCTAGCATCCCATAAGCTGGAACATAATTGGTTGATAGCCTCTGGGTGGTGGGTTGGTCTTAACCTGGTTGGTACAAGAAACTCTGGTAGATCATGCAGTCATTTTTAGGCTCTCAAAATCTAGAGTAAAGGGGGGAATTGAGGACTGAATGTCTGGAGAATGTTCACCCAGATGAAACAGACAGTGAACGTCCAAGACCCTACTGCCTAGGGAGTAGATCTTATCGATGTGGATGCCAGCCAGGCTGACTTTCGTGTACACAGTGGCGCGGTGTCAGTCGGGTCACATTAGGAACAATAGCATCGCTAAAACCCAACTGCCCTTTCCCACTGCGTGACAGCAGGGCCCTGCTCCCTGGCCCAAGACAGGCCTCGGGAGGCTTCCTCCGATCTCCAGGAAGATCAAAGCCTGACATTTAGCAAGAAGGAACATTTAAACCGACTTAACGCTCCTTAAGAGTCATTTGCATATTTCATGCAGGCATGACCCCGGGTCTCAGAGCGGTAACACTTCAAAGTGGAGACGGACGGGAAATATCGTCCATGGTGGAGAGCGAGGCCGTCCTCAGACAGCACTGGCCTCCTGATTTCACTCTACTCACACTTAATTTCCCCCCACGGTGGAAAATGCCAAAGGAACGATCATCTCTCTGCGTAACACTCAAGACTTGAATGGGAAGCATGTTAAAGGTGAATTGTAATTACGATATAAATAACTGCTAGCACAATACGATAGCTGATTAAATGTGAGGTCAGGTCGGTGATTCAGTTCCGCCTACACCTTGTTCACAACTTGTGTTCTTGATTGTATTAACCCAGTGTTCACATTAATAACTGGTACCACCGTGATGGATTTTTCATTCAAATAACCTGGAAGGGTACAAGTAAATGCATGTAAGCCATGCGACCTGAGATGACCTGAGTTTACAGCCCATCCATAACATGTCTGCCAATGCGTTTGGCAATGGATCCATCTCCAGATTTAATAAATGGTGCAATTCAAATTTAGTAAAGCGGCAGTCAGTGCCAGTCAGTCCCCTTTGGATCTTGTTATTTACTACTGGCACGGAGACAGTGAGAGTGTATCTCAGAAATTGAAACCTGGTCCCACATTCATAAGACTTCTTAGAGCAGCAGTGCCAAGGACAAGTTTTTCTTTAAGCTCATGACGGAGGTCGGGTTACTGAAACAGAACTGATTCTAGATCGGCGCTGTACCTCTGGAGATGGGTTATAAATATGTGTTGTTTCATTCAAAATCTTGACTCTTACAACTCCCTCTTCCTCCCTGGTATTTGAGACCCACAGTGTCTGCGGTTTTCACCTTACAATCAGCACACGAACCAAACCCAACAATACAGGTTGGGTTAGTCAACTGTGTAATCAACTGCTGTGAAATCATATTCAATTAAGTGTTGAGTAATGAAAACAGCAGACTCTGTGGAGACCGCTGTTTAAGTGTGTACCCCACAGCCGAGTGGAGAGGTGCAGACAAACAGACGGATGGCACGTCCTTGAACGGTTCCAGTGCCGCTCAGAAGCAGTGCCCGAGGCATTCTTCCTGGTTGGAGCCCACGTCACGTCACTGGCGGAGACGTCCTGACTTTGTGGCCACGGCGTTGTGATCAGGCAGATGACATTGTGCCTGCCTCACCACCGTCTTTGGGGATGCTAGGACAGCATGCATTTTTCAGAACACAAACTACTTGACATTTCAGCAGACCTTTATCGGAGCGCCTTTTTTGCACTGCAGACGTTGCTGACAGGCTGAATGTCTGAAACTGGTAACCAGCTCTTCAGGGGTAAAGGCCCAGGCCAACAATTGAAATGATCCAAGCAACCGCATCAGACATGATGCAGCATAGCTTTGTATCTTGGATTTGGGTTGACCGTCTGAGTTATATTGGCTGCATGGATGCTCTGATCCAAATACATAGCTATGGATAAATATTTGTCATTACTATGGGAGTCCCAGGATTCATTTATGGATCATGAGACAGAATCTGCCACACTGAAGCACAAAGCAGTAGACAGATCCATACAAGCGCCCTCTGTGGTCTACACAAGGAAATCAGCCCACACCTGTGGCAGTACTAAAATGAGGTATACAGATTTATTATTTAAAGCATATTCATCTTTCCTCTGCAAAACAGATTTTAATGGATTTTTTGTCTAAATTTTACATTGGGTCAGAGTGTTGTGCCTCACTCCGCCCCTGCAGCAGTTCCATTAAGGGGGTGCTAAACTGGGGTCACTAGACTCTTTTGACTGACCGACTAATGGGGCTGTCAGGTGCACAAATCCATTGCACGGGGGATTTCTTCTTTTTTTTGTTACACATTTTTTAAATGGGTTTTTCTTTTTCTCAATTTAGAAACTCCCATCTGTGCCTCCTGATTGATAATTGTGACTGTGGTGCTAGTACCTCTGCAGCTGAAATGGGTGCACTTCTGCCATGCACTTCCCTGTCAGCCAGGGACTATTTTACACCCCACAGGCAACACAGAGCTACAGCATAGAGCTTGTTTCAATGGGAGGGATGAAATATCCTCTCTTCTGATTGGTGCTTCATTGGAAGAAGTTAATTCAGCGGCAACTAGGGAACCCTGACCAACTTAAACCGACCCTCCACCTGGTGCAATGGAGCCATCTGTGCCCTGCCATGGCAGAGTTAGTGGCCACAGTCCACTAGCAACACAGCGGATGCTGGAATCTGCCACTATAAGGCCCGGCCCGCACTCGGGTGGAAGGCCTCGGTAACCCAGCGGTGCAGATCATTTCACACATCTGTTCTACAGTAGATCCACTCTGTTCTGGGTACGGTCCAAATGCTGACAACCAGCCACATGTTCCCCGCCGGTCAAACCTCTGACACATGCCGAAACTTCTCGTGCCTCACTAACCATGACAGAGTGACTGGCGGAAAAACTCCCATTACCATTTCACGTTTTCAACACACTCCTCTCTCCCTCCAAAGCCCTTTTTTAAATGTATAAGGAGAGAGCAGTGAGGGAACTATATGCATTGCACTGCCGTTACCGCTGTGTTATCGTCAAGACAGATACATCCGTACTTTTTTCTGCGGGCATCCGTGGAATCCTTAAACGGGGCAGAGGAATGAAAAGGTGCAGCTGTGTGATAAACAGCCGGGGGAGTCCGGCAGATGCGGTGATGGTGGTGGTGAGGCGTGTGGCTGTGACAGTTCAGCAGCTTGAGATCGGCACGTTCCCGCCACGTCTTCCCGTTTATCTCTGTCTGTTTCCTGCAGCGAGACGCTAATCCAGCCCCCTTAATCTGACACTGCCTACCCCAATCGCACTAAACAGGCTGCCGTCCGGTCACTCACGCCTCTCATGAATATCGCACGACCCAAATGCTGCTATCAGTCCCTAGCTGATGACTCCCTGTCAACACCTGACCTCTTACCCCAACCCCTCCCCTCTTTGATGGGCTTCTGCAACCATCCCAGCATGCTTTTCACCTGAAACTAGGAAGTACTGAGGAGTTTTAAGTTCAGTGCAGACAGCTTTCTCTCTTAGACTTTCCATCCCCCTTTCTCTCCCTGGATATCTCATGCTCCCTCACCCTTCCTCTTTGTCTCTCTTTCTATCTCTCTCTTTCCCATCCTCCTTTGCCTACTCACACATTCTCCTACACTCCATTCCCTCCCCAACACATTCTGTTTCCCTCACTTGCTCCTGTTCTGTTCTGTTCTGCACAGAATCACTGGTCTGAGACAGCACCTGAGATGTGATTGATGCGCTTATTTGCATTACAAAGCATGGAGCGCAATGCAAACACCGGTGTTGCTGCCTGTCTGCCTGGAAAAAATGAAATAATGTTCAAAAGGGCTTTTTCAGAGAAGTACCAATGAATACATGCTGTTACACCACAAAAAAAAACACAAACACAAAATGGCCGCCCAGCTCTGTTGTGCACCAGCAATTTCCATGCTCCCAGCTGAATGTGGCGGCGACTCAGGTGTTGTGGTTGTTTTTCCTCTGTTTATTTGTTTCTGGGTTTCACTCCAAACCTCTTGTTGTGGTCGGAGGAGGCAGGGCTGCTCTGCAAGGCGAGCGTCTCGGGGGACTTGAGGTGTGCGTTTCCACACGTTGTAGCCGTGTTGTTTTGATGAAAATCAGGCCTGAGGGGCAGTAAGCCGCCTTTATTAGTGGCCCGCACAGCCCACTGAGCTGACAGAGGCCTCCTCCCTCACTGTTCTCGGTCACTCCAACCTTGAAAGGCCCGGGGTTCCTGTGCGTGGAATGGCTAATGACTGACGGGCGTAAACAGGTCTCTTAGCCTGTTCCTTACCTGCCGCCAGCTCAAGTAGCTTGTGGCAATAACTGCCCAGGTCTGCCAGTGCTGCTGACTGCATCCTCAGCACACTTTCAAGGAGATGATTTTTTTTTTCTGATGGCTGTCAGTCTTGAATAGGCACAAGAGAGACACAAGTGAGCAGATCCAGTAATAGCTTTTGCTCTCTGGCAGGTGGAGGGAAACATGGTGCAGTCCTTCTGTCCTGCAATGGAGGGAGCAGGGGTGGGGCTATTCCCAAAAGTCCATCTTGTGATGTCATCAGGATGGAGATAAGTGTTGTGTGTGTAGGAGGTTGAGCCATGCTAGATCTTACAGGAATTATGGAGCAACAGGCTGGAATGTTGACTACTGGTAAAGTCCTGACATGATCAGTAGTAGTTGTACTTGCAATCACAATGTTAGTCAGTAAAAGTCTTCAAAAACGTAGTCTATTCTAGGATCTAATGGGATTCTTCAATACCTTACACGCTCAAGATAAAACCATCCTTTAGTATCCTTTAGCTTTACCTTGAGATGAATTATTGGAAATAAATAAATAAATTCAACTGATGTTAATCAACCATGGAACATGGAATAGTATGGGACTGTTCATATGGACAAAAATATTTTTCAACTGCATGGAAGAGATGGGTTATTTGTAAAGCAAAAGACTGTGATTTTTTAGGCACAAAATGAGACTCCTCCATGAATTCAAACCTCTAAAGAAAATGCTCATTTTGCTCATTTGTACAATGACTAATGGTGCAGCAGCAGTGTCTGAAGGGTCCAACAAAGGCAGGCTAGGGCAAACACTGATCTATGTGAGTGATCCCACTGGCACAATGAAACCCTGCACAATAACCCCACTAATCCAGCCCTTCCTCCCTGGATGATACTGGAGTCAGCTGTGCGGAGCTGTGCTGCCCACTGGCACAGTCAGGATTTAAGACCAGCCTGTGGGATGTGATGCAGCGTGACCCTTCTGACCCCCAACACACCACACACCCAAACAGCCAGCTGTGAAAGGGTTAATGAGGAGCTCATGCCACACACACACACACCCCCAGGGTTACGCTAACACAGACAGCCTGCTCCTGCAGACAATAAAGCTCTGCAGCCAGTCTACAGCCCCTGTTTGTTATGAAGGATCTCCATCTACAGGTCGATCAATACAGAGGCTTTCATGGTGGTGTAAAGCAGGGCACTACAGCGCTGGCTCTAAGCTCATGCAACCGACTATGAGTGTACTTCCTGTAGGACATGCTGTAAAAAAAAAAAAAAGTATTTCGATCCAGCTCTGTTCATAAGACACAGACTACTTGCAGGTATGACAACAGATAAAATTCAGGTCGAATTCTGTCTGCATAACAAAGGTCACAGACAGAAATTTGAGACAAATACCTAACTCATATAAGTGGGTTTTTTACACAGAGAGTTGCCAGTGTTTGGAATGGCTTGCCGTGTGATTAAGTCCAGTGTTGACATGGTGATGGATACTCTCTGGACTGTGGATAGGCTGTGAGCCTAGATGGGCTCCATGCCCTGCTCTCATCATTATGTATTCTTGTTCCAATTTTCAGACCCCAAACAATATAAACTCAACATATTTAAATGTCATAAAATCCATATGTGTTTGGCTTCATGAATGCATCTCACATTTTCAGCATGAGGCTTGCCCATAGGCCCACAGAAAAGTGCTGACTGTGTGCTCTTCATGGTCGTACTGCACCTGTGATAAGCATTATATAAAAAGACCTTGCGCAGTTAGCCCCTCTGGTTTAGATTGTCTGTCACACGCATAACTGATAATGGTAGCTGACATGGTGATGTCAGTTAATTCACTGGAATGATTGATTTGACTCAGTTAGCCTCAGACTAAGGATGGGGGTATACAGCATGACTGTGTCAGGCTTTAGGAGTGGCTCCATGGAGGTGCCCGTGCGTTTCGGGATTAAGTCCCCCTCCCATCTCCGTCAGCGCTGCTCATGGGATGAGGGAGGAAGCGACATCTCCAGATCAATGGTGGTGGGGTGGGGGGTGAGGGGGGAAAAATCTTTCTGCTTCAATAAGGAATTTGAACTGGTAGGTTTGATCAACTGCACAACTGTCACTTCTCTGCAGGGGTAGGGAAAAGAGGACTGTGTATAAACTGAGGAAAATCCAGCGTTATGTTTTACATTTGATTTGACTCAAGCGGTCTGAGGTACACTAATGGGAAGTTTTTTCAGCTAGGTTGCTGGGCTGATTTCCATAGCACTTTTTCTTGCAATCCCTGCCACTTACAGTAGATGTGTTATAACACCTATGTTAATTAAGACCAAAATTACTACCACCTGCAAATGATGTGTCACAACACCTCTGTTACCCATTCATAGGCTGACCTGTACCGAACACATATAGTACATTCCACTGCACCAGTGCAATTCAAACCAATGGCAACTACATTAACACAAGAACATGTGTTTAGCATAACAAAAAGACATGAGGGCACAATGTGGAGGTCTTTGGTAGGGTTCTACATGCACATCCATACTACTCCAAGGATAGCCAGTCTATTTAGATGTGCACTAAAGTGACACAGCATTCCAGTGGGATGCAAATGGACCATGCTCCTGGGTTTTTCTGTGTTGCTTCAACGGTGCCAGCTCAAACCACCTTGTGAGTCACTCTGGGAAAGAGCATCTGCCAAATAAATCAGTCCATAAATAATAAGTAATAACACAGGTGATTATATTGGGGAGACCTTCTGCAAATGTCAGCAATGTGCACCTGCTTTTAGCGGCATCTCCATTATGGCGGGCATAGCTGATACCGTGGTCACGGGCTCAAATCCGAGGCCAGTCGTTTCTGTTGTAGCATGTTGTAGCACGGTACCTAATCTGACTTCCCACAGTCCAATGACTGCATGGTTGGAAACAGAAACAGAAAAGGTTTAGAGCCATTTGGACGTTTGTAAGCAATCTTAGCCTTGGACTAAGTGGTAAAGGGCAAATCAACTAAATAATCTATGAGGAGCAGAGAAAACTCAATAAGTGTCCATTATTTCAATTAGGTAGATGGGCTAGAATTCATTTGTATTCATTCTCCATCTGTTCCTTAGTTCTCCGTGTTGCCCTGAACACTCTTTTGGGTGTGTGTGTGTGTGTGTGTGTGTGTGTGTGTGTGTGTGTGTGTGTGAGAGAGAGAGAGAGATAGAGCGTGCGTGCTTGTAAAAGTACACATGCTCCTGTTTGTTTATTTATTTATTTATTTCCTTACTTATTCATGTACCCTTTAATTTTCTGAGGGAGTCCCACTGAGATTAAAATCTCTTTTCCAAATGAGTCCTGGCCAAAAAGGCTGCATCAAACAAGGCACATTACAAGATGGTTTCAACAACATAATACATTAAAACACAATTACAGCATTAAGTATGTGCCTGAATATCACGCTAGACAAAAACATCACTTTGGTTACAGAGGAATGAATCAAGCCCTGAAATTCATTCAGGGTCATGAGGGGATCCAGACCAGGGCACACTGTAATTAAATATTAATGGCAATATTTCTAAATTTAAAGCATGCAGAATGTAATTTTAAAAGGCAGCATTGAGTGCAAATTATAAATTTTACTCTTCTTGGATGAGAAAGAACAGAGGTACAATGGAAGAGTTCTACCTCAAACAGCCTTGTAAATGGAAAAGTTCTAGTCAATCAATCTAAAGTGTAATTTAATTTAAAATTAATTTAAATTAATGATGATAGACCCCCGGATGAGGTGGAAAATGATTGGTGAACGTCCCTAATTTTTTAACAAAGCACAAAGCACCATCTTACACTATATAATATTATATATTTCACAAAATGAGGTAAAACCAGTTTCTGCCTGCCTTCAAAAGATAAAATGGATTTGATTTGAAAGTAACAATCTAACAAATATCACTTCTGTGCTCTTTGTAAGAATATCAGAGTGGGTTTTAATATAGTCTGTTATCGTCCAAAATACTGTGTACTTTTGGGATTCAACACGGTCAGTGGATTTTCTGTTCTAAAAAGAAATGTTTTAATCAAGAAAACAGGGCAGCCCAACACAAGCTTTATACGATAAAAAGCACACTTTGTTTATGTGTACTGGTGTGTGTATATGCATGCATGCATGCAAAAGTGCTTGTGCATGCACCTGCATGCACACATGTGCATGTGTGTATGTGCAGGTGCTCATTTGTGTGTTTGGTCTTTTGTGTGAGTGTGTGTGTGCACATTCATGCATGCATGCATTCCTGTCTTTGAAATTGTTCTTTTAGTCACACTGTGCATGTTTGTGTGTGTTTATGTGCATGTGCATGCATGTGTTTGCATGAGCATTTGTGCATTTGATTGTGTACATGTGTGCATGTAAGAGTGTGTTGAGGTGCATGCTCTGTAGCAGTGCTGAATGAAGCAAGCAGCCAAAACCCTAATTAAGGTAATTGGTGCAAAGCACAAAAGCACACTTAAGGTTCACAAACAGTGACGTTCAACTTCCTAACTGCCCTCCTTGATCTCTTGTGCCCTGTCAGCAGTGTATGCTTTTGACATTTTACCACAGTACTTGTCACAAATGCCACTGTGAATGATGCCAAACTAAACATAGTTTGATGGATTGATTAAAAAATTGAATGAAGGTGTAAGTGGTCACATGGTTATAAATTTCATTCAGCCCCCAGGTTGGTGGGCCATTTCTGCCTCGCCCCTGCCCAACCCCTGACATTTCACAAAGTGTATGTATAGACAGAATCATCAAAATTTCGACACTTCAGTTTCTGATCAACTTGCTATATCAATGATCTTAATTGATTTTTTTCCTTCACTCCTAAATACAAATACACACATGCATGTGCACACACACAGGGCCATGTTTGTTTGTGCATATCACAACCAAACAAACAAACAAACAAAACACTAAATGAATTGAGTGGTCATGCATAGACACACATACTCAGAGCTCAGGAAATGACAGAGAGTATATACAGACAGTGGCAGTGGATGGAAAATTAAGACAGGCAAGGAAACTACATGCACTTGTCTCCTCACTGACTCAGCACAAAAGGAACATGAAGTGAGCATTAAACAGAAAAATGCTGATACATGGCAAAGCATGTTTCCATGCACAGATGGAAACAGATGGAAACATGTCTCCATCCACTCCACAGGTTAGTATCTGATAACAGAGATGCTTCTCTTGTCTCATTTAGTCTGTCTCCATGGCAATGTGCATTCACTTCATCTGTGTGGAAGACAGACAGTCTGGGCCTGAAATTCACCAAGAGACGAAGGAGCAAGCTCTTCACGTCAGGAAGCAGCTCACTCAGAATATTAACAACAGCCTCAGTGTACACACACACAGACACATGTGTATGTGCACATGCTAAAATTCACACAGACTAGCAACACACAGGTACACACACACACAAACAAGAAAAAGAGCACACACGCACCCACAAAAATGCCCATTTGCACAAATATACACACACACACACACACACACACACACATGCAAACATGCAGGTGCACACACACACACACACACACAAACATATTCATATATACGGTACATACAGGGGGAAGACAAAATAATGGAATAAACAAATGAAAAATGACTCCATTGCAATTAAAAATGCATGTACAAATGTTCCATGTTGACATCAGTACTAATTTCCAGTACTCCAAGAAGGACTGAAGCTGCTCTGCAGCCGAATGGCTGACCCAATTACTTATTAATTAATAATTTTCAAACACTGTTTGTTTTTTCCATTATTTGTTTACTCCCTATATGTACATACAGTACGAAGACACTCATTAAAGTACTAAACCTTGAGCATCAAGCTCTGTCATGTCACCTGACACCAGTATGAACAGTAAAAACAGCCTTTGAGCATAACTGTCACAAAAGCCAATACTGGCATTCAACATCTATTAGGCTGGAGACTCTCTCCTCTCTGCACCACAGAAGAGAAGACTACATTTACATCAGCGAGCAGCGGATCAATGACTATTATATTCAGCACTATGTGCTTCACAGCACCCTTCAGTGAATCTAAACCATGGTGCATTACCGACCAGGTCCATGCTACATTCACATTTAGGCATTTCACAGAAGCTCTTATCCAAAGCTCTAATACTGCTTACCTTTTTTTACATGCAATCCACTGGCAGCAGGAGATATTTTTACTACAGCTAAGTGCTTTGTTCATGGGTAGAGCAGCTGTGCACCACATGGGAATCAAACCTACAGCCTCTCAGTTACAAGTTCTGTACACTACACTGCTGCCCTTTAAGACCCCCCTTACTGGTGCACTATTGACCAGCTTCACACTGAAATCCTGACACAATGGTGAAGTACTGGCCAGGATTACGCTGAGACCCATGAGGTCAGTGCACTATTGACCAGGTTCACAGTGAAACCCAATAAGACATGCATTATTGACCTTGTTATAACAATGAGATGCACTAAAAATATTGGAGGAAATATTGGAAAAATATTGATGTTCCAAAAATAGGTGTTTTTTTATTTATTTCGATTTCTGAGAACATAGCAGCTACCCTCTTCACATTTTACTACAGAAAGAACATCAGTACTGAACCAACCAGCCATCATATCACTGTGTGCTGGAGCCTGTAGGTACGGTTCATAAAATCAGATTCATAAACTCATCTTATTAGCTAATATAATTCTCTGTGCCCATCTCTGCCTATCCAGACTCTATAAAGATCAAGGATTTTACGCAGACTTATGCACAGTGTGACAACCTAAAATACAGACTCATACTCAAACTCATTCAGACAAGATTCACTGAAAATTATATGTACAAAACGATGGTCACAACATGTATTGTGAAAAAAATATTATTACAAATGAGTATTATTATGACAGTTTCCCTGTGACTAATTGAGAGTGACTTGAATACAGTAGTCAAGAAAACCTTTTATTGTGATGGATGTTCTGGGAAATCTGTCCACTGTTCTGCAAATACTGACAGTTGTAAACAAATTACCCAGGAAAATTCTCTTCCATCTCTAAAAGGGTAATTTCCTAAGTCAGATAAATCTACAAAATGAATATTTTGGTTTTTATTCTGATGAAATGTCACACTAAAGTACATTCGGAATATGGATTGTGTAATATGAAAATGTCTCTAGGTGACATGTAAGTGTGTCACCTGAACACAACTCAGAATAATTGTACCATTGTACACATAAGGGTCTACTCAAAGTTCAGTTGCTTGCAGTGTCACTATCAAATGCTGCAATCCTGGAGGACCAAAGCCAGCTTGACATTGTTATTTTATTTTGGGAAACTGCTTTGACCCACTTGTCAGGAAAAGACATTGGCTCTATTTTAAGAGCACCAAGACGACGTTCAGAAAATGATCAGCGCTCTTGTGCTACTTGATTTTCAGGGCTCGTTTTCTCCTGAAATTAGATCATTTCAAAACCTGCGAAAGAGCCGGGGGGCTTCAGTTGAGAAGACAGACTCTCTGTGTGTCTTTCTCGATGTGACACCGATAAAACTCCCACTCTTTGTGAAATCCCCTCTATTTGAAATCCAGGCTCAACAGGAACCATTACCAAGTTGTTAGGCACTTCCTGTTGGACAATGAAGCTGTATTGCTGGCTTAAGTTCTCAAAGGCCACCTCCACCCCTCCACAAACAGTGCATGCCTCAAGATTTCAATGCATCCTCGCAAATCTAACTCAGTCCCTTCTCAGCCAGGCCATCCTGTATTGATTTAGTCAATCCATTTCTGCCTGCTGTCTGGCACTCCTCAGAGCATACTGTACGTCTGCGCTCTTCACCTCGTCCATCAAACCCGCTGCTCCTTGTAATTGCCTCAGTGAATCAATCCGTTGCCTGGCTGGCTATAAGTCCAGCATTTTTCTGTGTTCTTGTGGAGTCTGTTCTTTCCAGTCCTGGTCCTGGGAACCCCACACTGTACCCTGATTTTCTGTCCTGCTGATGTCCTGATTAATTGTCTCTGATCGTACTGCAAGTAGGCAAGTAGGAATTTGGGATAAAGTTGCATATTTGATTCATTTTCACCTCTTGAAATAACCATCTGCCTAAATAGGATTAATAAGTAAAATGTGATATTTGTTACAGCACATCAAACCGCTAAAGTCACTCATCCACATTAGCGATTTTCTAAAAGGTCAAAGAACATACAGGAATCAACATCACACTTATGTTACTGACACCACATTTACATTCTCCATTTATTTTACAATGGAGTCAGAGAAGACAAATGTCAAGATTTGCTAAATCTAGATCAGTATCTCATTAGGAGCTCAATTAAACTGAATTGATTGATAGCTGAGAAGACATAAAAACTCCAGGACCTGGACAGGGAAGCACTGCTGCAGATGATCTATTACAGCAGACTGGATTGGAGATCTCTCCCACAAGAAGTGGAGAGATGATTTAAATCAATGACTGCAGGGTGTTTGCAGCATATATCACAGAGTGCTGGGAGTGAGCACAGGGAGAATGGCAGGTGCAAGTGTCAGCAGTGAGTGTCATGGCGGCCGTGGAAGAGGAGAAATACTCCTTCAGCTACAACCTACACCCACACACACACTCCTCTATCTATAACCTACACCCATAAACATACTCCTCCAACTACAACCTACACCCACACACACACTCCTCTATCGATAACCTACACCCATAAACATACTCCTCCAACTACAACCTACACCCACTCACTCCTCTATCTATGGCATACACCCATAAACATCCATGAACCATGCCCACACACATACTCCTCAATTTATATTAGTAAATACTAAACAAACACTACGTCAAAATTCTACACTCTCATGCTCCAATAACTCATATTCCAATTACTGGAATATGTTTATAAAAATGCATAATTTCAAGGCAATTTCAGTCACAAATGTTAATACTGCCCACTGCCAAATGTACATTTATTCATTTTCATAATTTCACATGATATTAGCTTCTGTTTGTATCACAAACCAGTCTTTATTGTGTGTCACTGTAGATGTCAGAGCACATTTTGCATTTATAAACTAAAGCACTCTACTTTGGCCAAAATGCAGCCCCCACCATGCAACACAGTGGCTGACTATGTGAGACCCACACAGCACTACTACCCTCACAGCCACTCACCACCTAACACAGCACTGAACAACAGCTGAGCAGAGCAGCTGAAAAAGACAGGCAGAGTGTGAGAGAGAGAAAGAACAGAGAGAAAGGAGGAGAAGGACAGAGAGAGAGGGAGAGATGGAGAGCATTAAAAACTGAACACACCACATCCCACTCTCTTACACCTCAGAGGGAATTTGAATCCCTCTGAGTATCTGTGCTTGGCTCGGAGCGGCGGCGCGGCGTGATGCGATTTGACGTGCGCTCCTCAGACGGACAGACGCGCTGTGGCGGGCCTCCAGGGATGCGGGGGGTGGGGGTGGAGAGCCTGCCTTCATATGAGCATCTGCAACGTTCGCTGAGACGGTTACTGTTGATCCAGCGTTAATCCGACATTACCACTGATAAAATTCAGCTGACTCCACCGAACTCCACCTAAAATACACCCCAGTTTGGATCAAACTGCTCAAAGCTACTTGCAGAAAAAAATGATACAACGTTATACACAACGCTCCTTAGAATGGCACAACTCATGAGTCACCTTTCAAAAGCATAGCAACAGTGCCATCTCAGCAACACCCATTGAGCAACAGGCTCTATCCATGTTTCCTCCTCTATGCGTGTTTTTTCAGTCAGTGCTCATATTCAGTCAAGGAAGTAATGACATATTGGTGTATGCAACCTCCAGGAAGAGAGGAGTTCATTAATCTATATTGGATCTGTGTGTGATTTCTGCACTAAGTGCCTTATGTCTGATCTCCACCACTGATCTCTATATTAACTAGGGGAAGAGATTCACTTACTCACATAGACAGAAGCAATCAATCTCACCAGACAGCTGTTCCCTCTTTCCAGTAAATCTGAGGTGGGATCACACAGTAAGCAATAAAGTGAACTTGACAGGACATATCTTTCCTCATTGGCATTGGGGAAAATCAAAGCTTTATTAAAGCAGAAATTGGGGCTCTATTATTTATGTCTGGGTGTGAATGAGGATATCTGATCCAATCATGTATGAAACAAGGAAATTGATTGATTATTAGGCCTGCTGAAAAGTGTGGTCCCGCCTTATGCCAGATGAGGGCTCAATTCTAATGGCCTGCATCAAGCAAATTCACCCCAGCTCAGCTGAAGAGCCTCACCCCCACTTCGCATTCTGGCTCACTGAACCATTACCACTGTCTAGTAGGCTGAAAAGTCTGAACTCATGATTACATAAAAGCCTAGCTCATGGCTCAGTTATTACGGTACATAAGTGTCCATGGAGAGACTGAAGCTGATGAAGTCTATGTCTAGCTTAGCACTCCATTATGGTTGTCTGTGGGAGAGACTGCTAACGCAGGTGAGGAGAGTGACAGCTGAATTAATTAAACAATCACTGGATTGGACGGCTCCCTGTCTGTGGGAGGGACTGCCCCAAGCCTCACATTTACCACCTATTCACACTCCCGTCCCTTCCTCCTCCCCTGATCCTTAGCCTGATTCATTTTGCCTGATCTGTTTTGGGAGCTAATTGCAAATTCCTGTTCCATCTCATTTCCTACATTCCTACACGACACACTGTCTCATGTTTCAGTTTGGAAAAACAACACCCACCCTGCTATGTTCAGGCATATTCACTTCCTGGTGCATGTCTTGAAAAAAGAACAGATTATAATTGGTGATAATTGGCCAAAAGAGACCACACACAATTTCAAAGTCTTTTTTTAGTTTGTATTTATTTTTTATGCTGCCAACCAAAATGTTGGCTCTTGCCTCTCTCAGTGCTGTGAATTGCAGTTGTTTCATCAGCCTTGGATAACTGTGACACACTTAAAATCATCTGAACAGATCAGTATCCTTAGAATTAAGCTTCACCAGCCATCATTTCAACTAAAACGATAAAAACACAAAACTAAAAACACTGGATTTCACCAGAGCGGACAGTGGTACCCTTCTGCTTAACCATCTTTGACACCACCCAGTAAACTCTCAGCCCCTCCTGTGCGGTCCCTTGGTCGCATTGGGAGGTGGTGGGGGGAAGGGGCCCTCATTAAATCTCATTACGACGCAGACCCGGTAATTAACACAATGAATATCTGAAGAATGTACTGCTCTAGCCCCTCAGGGGACTTCACAGCCATTTAGACCCTCTCTAATTATATTAAAGAGAGAGCTCAGGGAGGCCCGCCCCCACACCCCCGAATCAAACTGTTCAACAGCTTGAGCTCTGTTCCATCACAGGGCTGTGAGGTTGGTGGTAGTTTTGCTTATCTACCCCAATGACTTCTAAAATCCATACAATGACACAGAAAACTGTTCTGTGAATAATAAGAATATGAAAAAAAACAAGAAAAGATCAAGATTGAGAAAGCTTTTACCAGCAGCCATGTACAAAATGGCCATTCATTTCAAACTGTGACATAAAGTGTGGCCAATGGAATCTATCCATCAAATCTGAGTATGGTAAAATTTTTATTCAATGGAAACTGATTGGATTGTGTCTGAGTGTGTATACGTAAAGTGAAACAGTGAGTGTGTGCGTGTGTGTGTGTGTGTGTGTGTTTGTGTGTGTATGTATGAGTGTGTTGTGTGTGTGTGTGTGTGTGTGTGTGTGTGTGTGTGTGTGTATGAGTGTGTGTGTAGCAGCAGGTCCAGGGGAGCTGAATAATGGATGGCCTGCATGTTTATTTCTGCCTGAGCTGCTCTCCTCAGAGTCGCAGGGTAGTGGCAGTGCAGTGGAATCGCATCCTCACAGCTCCGCACATGAATATTGATGGGCTGGAACAATCTCGGCTCTCTCTTACCTACTTCCAGCTCTCTTCCTCAGCTCCGGGAGCGCGGGGCCAGGCTGAATATCTCCATGGCGCTGGGAGATCTCAAAGGCCACACTGTGACAAGGACTTATTCAGACACTCCTCAGGTCTCTGCTGTCCGGGAACCCAGAGACGGATAAGGCCCTATTGACAGGCCTCGTCCAGGACACAGCATGTCTCTGTCCACCAATTAGCTCCCATTTACCGCCACTGGGGGGACCGACCTGTACTGCCCATGCCTGAGCGAGTCACAGAGCAACATTTCCACAGCAACCAGAGGCATCACAGCTCCATCTGAATCATCTGTCACGGACACGCAGTTAACCACCCGCGCCTTGAGTGAACTCACAGTTTCGTGGGAATCCTCTGTCACAGGCATGAAATCATCACCCAGCTGATAACATAACTTGGTTCTGTTGAAAATCCTATCGCAGGTTCATAAACACCACCACAGTAATCTGTGAGCAATTCACACAAATACAGTAACTTGAGCTGGCATGGCGTCCTCTTGAAATGTGCCACCGCCATAAATTGTAGAACAAAGCAAATCTCCTGTATGAGGTGCTACATTTTAAGAAATGGATCTATTTTAATTTGGGTTTTTGTTTTTCACAGAGCTGACACACATTGGCTGTCAGAGATGGCAAACAGTCCTGGCAGAGCGTTACGGCCAAAATGATTCCAGTTATTAAAAACCGGGAAAGTGGAAATGGGAGAATTAACCAGGGCACCGTGAGCGTCTTAGAAAAACAAGTGTAGGCTTTAATTCCTGGGGATTAACGGCTAATTAACAGCGCTTTCCTGTGGGGCCAGAGTACGTCTTCTCACTGGCTAACTCTGGTCTGACTGGCTTACTCATTCCACGGTGCATTCAACAGTATTTCAGGCAAATTACAGTCAACAAATGTCATGCCATCTGCTACAGGGCTATGAGTGGAAGCAACTTAGTGTGTCAGGCTGGAAGACAGAGAGAGAGAAAGAAAGAGAGGGATAGAGAGTTTGGGATAGCGTGTTTACCCATGGCAGGGTTTATATTTGTCTGTTTGTTTTATTTAAACAGATATACAGTATATCATCCATTAGTGATGACTGACAGAAGAACTGTAGATTATATTCATTCCAAATCCATTACCTTGGCAATACTGCATCTTCATGGTTAAGCAAATGAGGCATTTTTAATAAAAATTTGAACAGAAATAGAAGAGAGAGACAGCGAGGGAGATGGAGAGATAGACAGGGAAGGGGAGACTTTTAAAAGGCTCTTTATTTAACAGCTGTCAAAAAGAGCATGAATAAACAAGAAAAAGCAAAAAAGGAGAGGCGCAGAGGCAGAAAGAGAAAGACAAGAGCACTGGGAGAATGGATGACCTGAAATGTGTGTACAGGCAGTGTGTTAAAATCACTGAAGTGAAATGAATACCCCTCTACACAGGTGGACGATCACCATCACACAAATGTTACAGCAGAAGCTCAGTTCATGAATAGTCTTTCTCCCCTAACTTGTACAGAAGTTGTCCAATATTAAGCAGCAAACAGGAGTTGACTGGTTGGCTGTTCAGGGAAACTATGATGAATCCACTATGTAGTGCCATACAGGAAGTAAAGAAATTTGTAGCTCTCATGTATGCACCAACGTATGCAAATGTACCAGTATGTAACAGTAATTAATCCCGTTTTATTAATCCATGAAATAAATAGCCATGGTTATTTATTTCAGATATAACCATGGTATAACCAGTATCTATGTCAGGGCAAATTAATATGTATAGCCTCAAACCTTTAATGAATGCTTTAAAGTGCACCTTTATTTTAAGGCTATATGTTAAAATTGCATTTTCTTTCAGGAAGAAGATATATTTATTCTGAGGAAAAATTTCAATGGGGGCAAAGAAAATTGATTCTGACAATATACAGAGCTCAGCATTTTATGAAAATATTGCTCAAGGTTAGAATATCAGCAATTGTCTATCAAATATTTTCAGCGTTTATTGTAGGTCTACTGTTTTACAAATTTATAGACAAATGTACGACTGAACCAATAAAGTTACTTTTAAAGCTAAAAATCTGAGACTGTTGCACTGTATCAGTATAAATGTTTAAACAGTATTTGCTTCAAAGTTTAAATAGCCTCCCTTGTGTAGCCGCACAGATCTCCCTCTCTCTCTACACACACACACACACACACACACACCAACCAGACACACATATCCAAAAACAGAAAGCAGACACAAAAGAGAAAGCAAATGCTAGGGCACAGTGTATTACCATGTTTATTTCATACTAATTACATTTGAGGTAGCCTGTAGTCTAGTGGCTGAGGTACATGAGTGGTACCCCTGAGGTCGCTGGTTCAAATCCAAGTGCAGCTACAGCAAGAATACCATTGCTTTTGGGCCCTTGAGCAAGGCCTTTAACCGCACATTGCTCCCAGGGAGGATTGGCCCTTGCCTAGCCTAATCAACTGTAGGGCGCTTTGGATAAAAGCATCAGCTAAATGACTGTAATGTAATGGGTACAGGGCTTTATAATTAGTTGGATTTTAACTTCCCAAAAACATTACTCTTTCTTTACCACAAAGAGGGTACATTAGCTAGCACTGCTGTTGGCTGCAACCTACATGCATTTCAAATAACAGGAAATTAGTAGCCTAAATGCAATTTTATTATATGCAACAATTTATTGCAAGTGAATTTGACACAATAAACTGGCTGAGCCAGTATTCCTGTTTGTGACTGAGTCGGAATAAAGAAAATATCAATATCAGAATACTGACTATGAAAGTATGAACTGGGTTGAAAACAGTTGCCAAAGATGGCAGAGACTGTTTATTACACAGTCAATAAAGTGGAACTTATGGAATCAATGTGCTGCCATCACATGCCTGTGCTTCTGTAGTAAACAGCGTCAGCACCAGCAGGGCCATGCTTCTGCTTCACATTCTGCATATTTTATGTTTTAAAAAGGTATAGTAATGAAAATATACCATTGGTATATCTAATAACTAGAATAGGGTATTTCCAGTATTTTGCTTAGCCTTAGCATGAACACATATATACACACACACACACACACACACACACACACACACACACACACGGGGCAGTGCCCTTGTATCAGAAGTATATCACCACATACTGTGGTCCTCTCCATCACTGAGGTGTTTCAGGACCGCATCTGCTGAGAGAGAAGCGGTCGCGCTCACGGTCACTGAGCGCATTCTGAAACATCTGCGCACACCATCGCAAGGCACCCTTCCCCTAACCTCTCCTCCCTGAGAGAGATTACAGAGTCTGATGCTCTGAAAACTGAGAGCCGGATCTATGTCAGGGGCCCCTCGGATAATTCTCACGATTTCCCCAGAACCCGCAGTGGGGAATGCTTCGTGTCTTCTGTCAGGGGGAAGTTGTCAGAGCTCTGACGCGTACAAGGGGGATTGGACAGGAGTTGCCATGGAAACCCGCACAGGGGTCGGAGGGCAGGTGAGGAAGCTGCAGAGCTTGTGTTGCTCGAGGGCTGATCGAGCGAGTAGGGAGGGGGAAAAGAAGGGGGTGCGTGGTTGGAGACTGGGAGACGTCGGTGAGAAACACACCGCCCCCGAACCGACCGCGACTCACATCTCCAGAGGGGAGACAGAACATTCCGCAAGAGGAATGTAACATTTTCTCATTTTCAGTTTCAATTTTAGGGTGATTTCTTGGCATCACTTCAGAGTGATGTGCCAAAGCAAAGGTAAAGATGAAAAACAACAGCAGAAAATAAACAATTACACAGCTAAACTCTGACGGATGATAGGAGTGGTAGAAGATAGTTGGTCTCGACTCTGCCAAAAGCAAGGGAGCTAAAGTCAGCCAGGACTCCTCAGAGTGAAGCTGTGTTGCCCTCTTCAAACCCTGGAGCAGGTGCCCCTGGGCTACCAGTTGTTGTGAAGAATAGACAGGCCTCTGCTCAAACCGGCACAGGTTACTCTATGATGTTGCATGGCTAGAAGTGTTATGCCTTAATCAATACCTGTCCTTCCTCTTCACACACAATTAAATGTAAGCATTAGCTTTCCCCTGGTCTACTTTGCTGAGATCACTGACAACTGTTCTCATTGCGTGTTTATTTGTAAGTGAAAAAAGGAGTTTGAATGGAGGCCATGGTCTCACTCATCACTGACGCTTCTTTGCTGCCTTCTGTCCGCTTTGTTCTGCCATTCACACTCATCGCCTCCTCATTGATGATCAACGCGTCTGTGTGAAGGACTGGGAGAAAGGAGGAGCAGTGCCACCAGCCTCTCTCCTGCCCTGAACCAGCTTGCGGGAGAAATAAAATATGGTCCTCCAGCCAGCATTTGCACTTAATTGACCTAAGGAGACCTATTGCTCAGTTTGAGAAACTCTGTGGTAAAGAGGTAGAGAGTAGTGGGCTGGCATGGAAAATATGGCTCCCCAGTCAGCATTTCTCCTGCTCTAAATAGGCCTAAAGAGGGCTATTCCTCTGTATGAGAACAGTGGTAAAGAGGTAGAGAGTGGCCAGGTAACATTGCAAAATATGGTCCAACAGCTAGCATTTCTCCTGCTCTAAATTGTCCAAGAAAGACAACTCTATGAAAGAGACAGAGTGGTGTGTATGTGTACAATACAAACAAGAACTCTATGGTAAAACAATATAGAGTGATGGGGTTGTTTGGGAAAATATGGTCATCCAGCCAGCATTCTCCAGCTCCAAATTTCCCTGTTTAAATTGAAAGGAGAGCTATATCTACAAGAACCCTAGTGAAGAAGTAGAGAGTGGTGGCCAAGCATGAGAAAATACGGTTCTCCAGCCAGCATTTTCTCTGACCTGAACTAGATTTCTACCTTATTTACAACAGCTCTATAGTTACAAAGCAATTGGCTTTGGCGGGTAGATATAATCCATGAAACATTATTAATTAAACAGCTAATGTACAACAAATACAATATACACATTTTACATTCTGTCACCCCTGCAATTCAGGACCTTATGGGGTCATTGCCCAGTGCACCATAAAATGTATTGAATATATCTGGCATCAGATACCCTTGTGTTCTGTAATGGTCTGCCAAGATCAATTACATTTCCAACCCATATGAACATATCCAATAACACAGCTGGGTATTTATTGCAACTAGATATTATTTCAGGTTACATTGCCATCCTCAAAGTAACGACAGGGGAACCCTATCCATTTTTCTACCTTAACTCACCTGGGTGTTATTCGCCAACCATTTTGTTTCAAAATGTTCACCACACGACAGATGAGGTGAAGATAGAGGGATTTATTAATCCAGTAGATTATTATGTAGTCAGTTTAAGATAGCCTGTTTGGGAATTTGGTGATGACAGTGCAAACCCCCTAACTCTCTACACTGAAGAGTGCCCCCTACAGGTCCACCAACACCATTTCTAGCATTAGATTTTGCGTTAAAGAGATCAACCATTCAAGCAGTAACAAAACTCAACTCTGTTTAGTTTTAGACATTTGAGAAGAAGTACATGATGGTATGGCCACAGCAACAATAAAATAATAAAAGCACCTTTCATCTCAGGATGTCAGAGAGCTTTGTAGTGTCACTACACTCAACAGAAAATATAGTGGCTCCACAGAAGTGCTTAGTAAATTATGAATTTATTATAATGCATAAGTTGCATTATACATCATTAAAAATACATTGTGATCATTAGTTGGCATTCATAAATGTTAGTTGTGCTATTAAGGCAGTGGCCGGAATGGCGACTCAGCAACAGCTGCTGTAACCGTGTGGAGACTTGCTATGGAAACCCTGAAAAAATATCACATTCACCGTGATTTATTAAAAAAAATAATTATATTCTTTTACAATGAATAGTGTATTAATTAGTTTATTTAGCATTCATAACTGTACAACATTAAGATGTGGAATGGAAACGGCCAGGCATTCATTTACTTCACACTAAGATGCAGGCCGCTGTCCTTGGTACTGAATTCATTCCAATTATACATGTGTGGCACTGAGTTTGAATGGCCTTTTCCCCCTCCTGTTTCAATGTTTTCCTCCTGTTGCTTGCATTCTAGTGAGTTATTTCACACAGAAACATGCCATGCAATGGTCATTACTTCTGTGTATGACACAGTCAGTGAGGGTTTTTTGACTGAAAGGATCTCCAGCAGCTCCTGCTAAAACAGGCAGTAATGGATGAAGGATCCATTTTAGAAGTGTACAGAGTGTCTGCTTTTACGTGAGGCCAGTGTACCATGAGCATTAATATGGGGAGTCCTAGGAAATTAACTACATACTGACTCTTGAAAGAAGATTAACTCGGAGAGGACCCAGTTGCTGCTGTAGACACTCAGTTGTTTCACTAGTTTTGCAAAGGTGCCAGGAAAAAATAGAAGCCATCTGACTGCACTACCATTACAGCCCAGCAGGGGGGTGTGGCCTTTCAGTGTGCAAAACTTATATATTCTTGTACCACAAACCCCTTCACCATTCTATTTATAGTTTATTGGTTATACATTAAAAACTCAAAGGGAACCCTGGGTTTTAATAACTAGTCAATACTGAGCAAAAGAGATGTAAGCGAAGCCTATCATGAATCATTGCAGAGGTAAGAAAGACTTAAATACATGAGATGAACCCAATGCAGTGTTATGACTGCAAGGTGTAAAGGTGAGTCTGATGCTGCAGTATGGGACAGAACTAAAGCCATCCCACCCACACTCAAAGTGAGTAACGACATCATCACAACTCCCCATCTCACTGGCTCTCCCCAAAAACACACACTGCACATGCACACATCTGGCGGACTGAGTAAAGCCATTGCAAACTGGCTGCGCTTCACGGCGGTGACCTTGAGATGAAAAGAGGGATATGCCTGAGAGCTGGCAGAGAGTCGCCCCAAAATAACACCCGTCTCTTTCTCACGCAAACCTCCAGTCCGCACCGCCTGCGCCCATCTTCTCCCCCACAACAGTCTCAGCTGAGGCCATCTCTCCCCCTCTCTGCACATCCAAATTAAATCAGCACACACTTCCAGCACTCGGCCATAACCATTCCCGTTTAGGCCCAGCAGCGCAGGCCAGCCGGTAGAGAGGCTGTAAAAGGATCATTAAATCTTCTCATCAGGCCGCTTCTCTTCCCTGCACCATCGCTTCACGTAAAAAAAAAAAAAATGGCTTCACACAAAAAATCTCATGCTTTTAAAAGGCATTTCAAAACAGATGTACATAGAACAAAACCGGTAAGAACATTCCTAGAGATCAGAAATGATGATTGTTTTTTCTTTAAGATGATACTAAAGATTAAGGGCTATATTCAATCAAACAAGCGCGCATGTAATAAAATAAAGAACAGATTTTACAATACAACACATTTTGTGAACATGTTATACTGCATTGGAGACATGTCCTTTGTAATATGTGCTTTTTATTTTAAAATAGAACATCATAAGCCTTTAAAAAGACTATATCTGTTTTGATTGAATTGCATATGTCAGCTAAAGATTAATTGCATTTGATTGCAAAAAAAAAAAAGTTTTCACTAGTTTTCATGCGTTTGAATAATGTCATCTGTGAAATAGCAGTACAGCAAGTGAGAAGGGGAAATCTCATGTGCTTTGCCTTAAATAACCTAATTCCATTACATATTCAGGCATCCAGCTACACATTCAAATCCCTGAAGTCTTGTCTACAGTTGTCACGGAGGGAAAAAAACAACTCAGACAGAATAAACAAAAAGATAATAAGACAGGTCATGACTAATGGCATGGTGGACTGGCTAGGGCCTGGCTGCCTTACATAAGCCTTACTATGTGAGCTTGATTGGGTCTGGAGCCACTGTTTTACACAGGGTCTCAGAGCCAGGAACCTGTTACAGCACAGACCTCTCATAATACTGAAAAACAGAAAGAATGAAACATCAAAGCAGATTCTAAGGTGTTTTAGGTGTCAGGTGAACCAGATTTCATTGTGATGTCATCTCTCTGGCGTGTTATAGGTCCTGATTTTTGATGATTAATCACAAAATCATGTTTTTACTCTGATGTGGGGATCAGGAGTAGAGCACTGTGTCATAGTAAAAAGGAGGGAAGAAACCCCAAATACTTAAAATCTTAAGAGGCATTTAGGCTCCAGAACTCATTATTTCCTGATTAATCACAGACAGCAGAATACAGTAGGGTGAATGATTTTGGGGACAGGTCAATAGGTTTGTCCAAGAAGGCCACTGATGCAAGAAACACTCATGTCTCGATGTGCAGAACTCTCATCTCCCAGCGATGGCAGAGAACCCATGCAAAAACAGGCAATCACATGGAAAGTTGTGCACAGACAGCAGAGGTGTAGGAGACTTCAGGACTGTTCTTCTTGAGCTGGGTGAAAGAGTGGCCATTGGTGTGGAAGGCACAAAGCTCAGCTTAAAGGTACCGATGCAATGGCTTTTTCATTATATTTTCTTAATAAACCTAAACTGACAAAATAGACATCATGTCAATCTCAATGTGATTTTTCATTGAGAAGCTCATATATGAAAATTTGGCTGCAGACACAAACAATAAGAGTCAGGACACCTATTCTGTATGAAAGGCATAGAATCCTCTCCACATTGCAAGTACTCACTGACATTGAGCAAAAAATACAATTTAAACCATAAAATGTTGGGCCCAGTAATAAACAGGATTTATGACAGAATTTGACCATGACAGTATTGGCTGAACAATGACACCTACACCTACATCTACAGCAAAACCAAATGGTCATAACCAACAGCATAAATAACTGAACTAAAATAATGGTCATAACCAACAGCATAAATAACTGAACTAAAATAATGGTCATAACCAACAGCATAAATAACTGAACTAAAATAATGGTCATAACCAACAGCATAAATAACTGAACTAAAATAATGGTCATGACCAAAAACTATTGTCATAAACTACAGCATGTATCACAGATATAAAACTGTGGTCACCAATGACAGCATTTACAGTAGAACTAAAATTATGTTTAAGAGCTCAGAACCTACATCAGAATTAAATGTAATCCCACAAAAAATGGCATGATGAAAATGACATTTCCAAAAGCTCTTAATCACACACACACACACACACACACACACGCACGCACGCAGACGCACACACACACACACACACACACACACACACACACACAGACACACACACACAGACACACACACAGACACACACACACACACACACACACACACAGACACACACACACACACACACACACACACACACACACACACACACACACACACACACACACACACACACACACACAGACTATCTTCTCCAGACTTTAACACTAAAGCCTAATGAATGACATGATCAAAGGCATTTCTGACAAAAGAGAAGAATTAATGTCTTAAACCCCAAAGTGGATGAAGCAGTTACATTCCAGCAATGATTAGCTTCCATTTTAACCAATTATAGTTTTGTGCTACTGGAAGACTGGCTCAACAGAGCCAGTGAATTGCAAATTGCTCTGGTAGCTCTGTCCATTCGTGGGTTAAATGAAGCGGAACACTCTCATCACTACTTGAAGGCCCAGTGTGGGCTGTGCAATAGGGGTGAATGCATTTTGTTTGTCCACAAGGCATCACACTCTTCTCCATCTATAGTATTAATAATCTTCTCTACATGCATGGCAAAAATTTGTTTTCTCACCTGTTGGTGTAAAATATGTTGAAATATATATATTGATTACATCTTTGTTATTCCTCCAGGTTGGAACTATAAAATAATGGAAATATCAAAAATCGTATAAATGAATGTGTATTTAGTAATAAGGAGATGAGCTGCCCAGTGTACCCAGCTATAAATTCTACCTGTAAATATGTGATTATCTGGTCGTCCATTAACCTGCTGTGTCCATTTAATATAACACAACACAACTTAACCAATGGTCAATCACTACTTCTGAATAATCACAATCTTTTGTAGACAGGCCTTGAATTTGAAGCAGAAACTGACCAGTCTCTATGCATTCTCCTGTGGTTCTTCTCTAAGGAATGTAGACATACAGTGGGCAAACATTTCTAAGCAAACCAAATCCACCCTCAGAAACCTGAGGGTGCCAATAAGCTCACAGGCAGCCTAGGCTAAAAAAATCAATGCATGTTCTCCAGATGCTCTGTCAGAGATTAAGTGTCTGGAGTTGAGACTAATTGGCCGGTAACTACTGCCAGGCCAGCAGTTAAGCATGAGGGACCGAGGTTACTCACAGGGCACAGTCCGGAGGTAGAGGTTGTCCCGGATGATCTGTTGGAGCTCGTGGTCCACCGAGCCCTTCTGGAACCGGAGATTGAGGTAGTGGCGTAGATCTTTGTCAACAACTCCCCCTGAGGACAGCAAAAACACACAGCCTCCGTTAACCTCAGAGACAAACGACTGAAAGGTATTTAAAGTGCGTCTGATTTTGTTTGGACTGCGGAAGGATGTTTTTTTTTTCCTGAGCCTTCTCTTGCACAGATCTAAGAGATTCATCCACAAGACTTCCAAAAGGAGGAGCATGCTGAAGGGTGAGGTGGCTTCCCATCACCCCGCGAGAGAGAGCGGCATGTTTTTGGAAAGACAGCTGGTCGCTGAGGCTTGATCAAAGAGGCTGTTATTTATTGTGTACATTTCTGATCTGTAACTGCAAACTCATTTATCAGAAACTGTGAACTTCCTAAACAGAAACATACGCATGCCTCACCGAATCCTACAGCGCCCATTATGCATATGTCCCTCATTTGCAAATCTCTTCCCATGCCCCTCCCCCTCCCCTAATCCTCACCACTGCTCCTCCCCCACCCCCTCCACAATCCCTCCCCTTGCTCCACAACACTCAGCTGGCTTTCTGAATGAAATGGAGCCACTGCAAGACAATTCCATCTCAGATGGACACTCGTGTAACAGGGGCAAGGACGATCCCAACGTGACGACAGAGCACAATTACTGTAACTGTCATTAGCTTCTGCACGAACAGTCAGCATTTCACTCTGAGATACAAGGTGAGAAAAGTCTCTGAAAGATTAGATGGGCAACTTCCACTATAACTGCAAATAACAGCAAAGTTTATCTGTAAACCTTCAAGATTTGCGCTTAATAATGTTCTTTCACATTGTGCTATGCTTGATCAATGATCTATGGATTTACTGGTTTTCAGTTTGCGACTATTTCAGATATTGGGCTGTGATGGGGTAATGCCACTCATCCTCTTTATTTCTGGAAGAATATTCTTTATGATCAAAATCTTGCAAAAACGCTGGTTTCGTCAACCTCCTGGCAATCTTTAAGTCTACACTTGGTTTTACAAAAGGCATTCCTCATTGATGTACACTTCACATAAAATTAAACTGTCACTGCTTTAGAATGACTGAATTCATGAAACAGAATATAAAATCAGCCACAGCACTGAAATGAAACTTGGAATAATATTCCTTTGAAGAGCAAGTTAAATAGGCATGTTCTCCAAATGAAAAATTGTAATCTTGCATGTTGAGTGTCACATGTACGGACACATGCAGAAACACACACAGACACACACACACACACACACACAGACACACGCACGCACACACTCACACGCACACACACACATGCCAGCCTTCGCACTGATTTAAAATCAAAGCACACGCTTCTATGACGACGGAGACAAAATCCAATTATGTCATGGTAACGCTAGAGTCTTTGCATGCTTTTTGCGAATCAGGTTTGCAGAATCAGCCATTCAGTAACCATTTAACATGATGACATAAAACAAAGGGAGGACAGTCTCACTGAATTTTCTACTGGATAAGAAAATGAACAAATTAAAGAGGCAAAAAAGCTGCAAGGGTATTTCTGCGTAGCGACAGACATGGACACACACACAATTACAGACACACACGGACAAATGAGCACACATAGCACTACTGTGCACACATTCACACAATCAGAAATACACAAAAAAGACACAAACACACAAATGAAGACAAAACACACACACACAGATAAAAGGCACACAAATACAGAAAAAAGGCAGATATACACACAGCGAAATGGTACACATATACTGACAAAAACACACATATACATACAGACATGCACACGCACAAACATGCAAACAGACACACACGTACACGCACACATACACTGTGCGTTCAGCAAAAGGAAGTAAAAGCACCTCTTCAGCAGCTGGTACAGATGTTGCGCACGTCCAGCAGAGCGGGTTTTTTCCCCCCACAGCGATAGCTCCACAAAGCTCCTGCGCTTTGTCTCACTCTGCTCTGCTCCCTCCCCAGCTCCGCTCTCCCCCTGCCTTTTTAACCGACTAAAGCACCGGCGACAGAGGCGGCCCCGGCTCCGCGACTCGCTCAATCAAAGCCGGAGAACAGAGACCTGGGAGCGAGAGAAAGAGGGAACGAGAGCGAGAGAGAGAGACGACGACAACGACGAGCACCGTCGGGAGGCAACGGAGAGAGGAGCGCTCCGCCAGCAGGGGATGGGGGGGTAGTGGGGGAACCTATCACAGTGAGACCTGGCATCCGATTGGTCGGTGGAGTTGGGAGGTCCTGGAGCTCCCCCTGCCTGCCTCTCCCGGTACTGCGTGTGGCTGCTCTGTGATCCAGATGCTTAGTGACACATGGCAAACTCGCCAGCCTTCCCCAAAGCAGATGCCCTCTGTTCATTGGCATTGCATGACCCCACTCAACTAGCAGGAAATGCCAGTGACATGTCAAAACCAGAGAACATGTCAATGGGCAAACAAATAAAGAAAAAAGTATACACGCAAAACTTGTTTGATTGCAAAAAAGATGAGTGATCATACTCATCTCTTGGCATGCAAAAGAAAATACTCCTGTTATGTAACTATGAGGCACTCTCAGGCACGTCACACCAGACCAGAGCTAGGGGGTTTAGGCTTGGGATGCTACGCTGCATTTATCAGCTCTGTTGGTCTGATGCTGGAGCAGAGGTAATAAAAATCCTCACAGGGTCAGAGCCTGTTGCCACAGCTTTTAAAAGCGGCACAGTGGCACCATAATTTAAGGCTGGTCTCCAGAAAAACACTAGCGCAGTGGTCTCTAACCTTGGCACTGGAGATCTATCGATGTCCCCCAGAATGACCTATTTCTGGAGCAGCAGGGTTTCTTGGTGGGACGCAGGTAGTGTGTGCGTGTGCTTGTGCTTTGAGTATGTGGTGTGTGTGTATAAGAGAAAAGAGGGAGAAAGAGAAAAAAATGAGATTGTGTGTAAGAGAACATAAGTGCGTGTGTGGGAGAGTGTACATGTAAAAGAAAGTGCATAAGTGTGTGTTTTGTGTGTGTGTGTGTGTGTGTGTGTGAGAGAGAGATGAAAGAAAGGGAAATATGAACAAAGAAAAGAAAATAGAGTGTGTGTATCTGTGTGAGAAAAGAGTGTGTGTAAGACAGCAAATGCGTATGCGTGTGAGAGAGACAGAGGGGAGTGTAAGTGTGTGTGTGTGTGTGTGTGTGTGTGAGAGAGTGTAAAAGGTGCGGACTGACAGATGTTTCCATTAAATGAGAATAATGCTCAGAGGCAGAGTACTGGCAATCCCTCTGCACCGGACAGCAGCATGTTCCTCACTGCTCACCCTCTCCAGCCTGGATGAGTGAGGTTTACCAAATCTGTTTACTGCCCTCCCTGCCTTTCCCCACTCACACACCATCCCTCTTTGTCTTTCTCTATTCCCTTCTCCCAATGTCTTCCTCCCTCTCTTTCTTTTTCCTCTCCCCTTACACACACACACACACACACACACACACACACCTCCTGTAGGCCAGGAGAGTGCAGACACATGAAGTGGAGTGGGACCCTCAGCCATGCCCACCACTTGTGTGGCAGCGACCGCTGCTTCAGCTGGGCGATCACCACGGAAATGAGAAAATCAGGCATAACCCCCTCCTCACAGCGGGAAACAGAGAGAGTCCATTTCCCCTCTGTGCTGGGGCTGGCTGCAGTGGAGCAAGAAACAGAGTGTGTCTAATGCAAGCAGCCTCTCATCGCAGTCTTCAGAGTCTTGCAGTGTGCTGTTTCTAGCACATTCCCCCCTCACCTGGACAACAGCGCAACCCCAAAAACAGTGGTGACACATGGCAAGAAAATTGGGGGAGCAAACCCATCACAATGGTCTGTATTCATTCAATCTGTCCTTAACTTTGACTTACAAAAGGTAAGTATTATTTTATTTAAAAAACACCTTGGAGAGTTCAGCCATAAAAAAATTAATGTACCTGGTTTTATTATATTACAAGCTAAAAGTAAAAAAGACATGTTTAATGAGGGTCAGTTGGGGCAAAAATATTACTGAAGACATAACATGGTTTGGGGCTCTTAGGTGCATACTCAGCAAAAACTCTGTTTTTCATTGTATTTGATCAGCATATCAATAGATCATAACAATGGCAGAGTCAGCCATGGTGTGGGGCGGGGGAGTGGGTGAGTCCGATAAAGTGATCCATTAGAGGCCCTAACTGAACTCGAGGGTAGTGTGTAATTGTCTACTGCAACTGACACCCCAGTGGCAACTGCACAACTGCGCACCTGCGCCAGATGTGCAGTCCTCAAACGCGACAGCTGCAGAGCTCAGTCAGATCGCTGCATGTGAAGATGCTGAAGCTGGTTGCACACATTTCCTGGGATCAGAGGTCATACGCGTTAGTCTGTCCTGTGCTGAACATATGGAGCTGGCTGCGGCAATGGCACAATCTCAAATGAGCGATTAGACATTCTGCACTGTGGACTAAAGAAAGATAGCGGATAAGAAGTTGTTTAAAAAGAAGTTTCTTTAAAAACACAGAACCGCTGGGTGGCTAATCTTGCGGAGACATTTTCTGGAGTGTGGACGGGCCCCACAGTCTGGTTTGCGATGCGATCGTGCTGCTAGCGCTGGCAGCAGCCTGTAGCCTCACCCAGCCAGGGATTACATCCACACCTCATCATACACCATCAACCCCTACCGCTCACTGCAGGCCCACGGTCTGCCCTCACGGGTCACGCTTCAGCTCTCCCGCTCAAACACACACGCTGGTCCAGGTTAGCTAATGAACTTTTAGAGGAAAGAAACAGCCCCTGACAGCTCTCGTTTCAGAGGAGAGTGTGTTCTTTTCTGCATTCCCCAAATTTCCAGAGGGCAGTTACTGCAATGACCTTGAATACAAACTTGGGAGAAAATTGAGATAAAATGTAAAAAGTATGTGTGTGCAGCTATGTGTATACCTATTCATAGAGCAATGCCTTTTAAATGTCTGCTTGTGTATATTGTTTATAATTCAGACAGGATAGATGTGTGTTATTATGAAAAACATAAGGCATGTGTATTGCACTCCAGAGTAGCATTGTTGTAACTGTTTTAAGCATGAGGAACCCTTCATACCCCTCACTGAAGGCGTGTGAACATGCAGTGGGCTGTGGATCTGAATGGGGTCCACTGGCGCCTCAATGAATAATACAAACTCAGCGCCATCTGAATGTTCCAATAAATAATAAATCAATGGGATAAACTTAAAAGCAGCCGTTCCTCTTACTGAAGCCATCAAGTGCAATTTCAGTCTGCGCCCCCTTTCTCCACAGTGCCAAAAACAACAGAAAGTAGAGCTTCTCCCTGTGTATGTGCTTATTCCTTCACTCGTGATAACACAAGATCAAAAGACACGCAGCGGGAAGGTGGCCCGCTCCTAAGCGCCTGGGTTTTAAACGTTTTCTGGGCGATCGCAGGGGCCTGCCGCACCGCGACAGTGCTTGCCGCTCGCGAGTCATTCGTCTTCACCAGGCTGAGGAGCGAAAAAAAGAAAGAAATTCAAATGTTGAGATGGTGGCAGGGACGGCGCGTTGTTCGACAGACATAATCAAACAGAGGCTTGATAATGAGTTTGCTCCCCGGCTAGTCCGACAGCTATACGGGAGGATGGCGCTGATCTGGTTTTCGTTTGCTTACATTATGTGCTCTTATCCCCAGTGACGTGCTGTGCCAAGCTCAGTAAATGTCTTTTTCAGCTCTGTGGGTTGAAAACATCCCTCAGAACAGTGTCACACCACAATGTGCCACTCCAGGCACAAGCAATATGCCTCTGGTGCAGAGTACGAACCTTTCTGCATTTGTATTGCACTGCAGTCTTGCAAATGCACAGTGTTATTTGTCATGTCATTTCTTAGTCTTACAGGCTAGTCAGAGGGAGTATCAATGTGAATACACCGTGGGTCTTGTGGTGTCCACTTTACTGACACATTTTGAAGAGTTCAGCAATAACCAAAAACAACTTGCCAAACTGTGAGGAACAAAACAAATACATTTGTTTTGTGAGTCAAGGTAGGACGAATGTTGTCTGAATGAAGTCCTCAGTGGCTTTTTTTAGGCCATGCAGTTATTCTGTTTTCTATTAAAAAATCCAGTGGACTCTGAACATCAAACACAGAAGAGCTACGATGAGCAAGTGTTTGTCATTGCTTGATTACAGTCCAGTTTCTGTGCAAGTGGATGCTGTCCCACCAAACAATCGGTTGACTTTGTAAAATGAAAGTGGTGTTCAAAGGGTTAAAAACAAAATCAGATCATTTTCTTACTACATGAAGGGGTGGAGACAGAAAAAATCAATAGTTTTCTTTTTAATTTGACTTTATTTATGAGCTGAAGCTGAATACAGTAATCACAGATGTCTCTGTGCTGCAAATGATCTGGTTAGGGATATTGAGCTGTGGGCCCTCCACAGCGCTGAGATATCGGTCCTTCCCCCCTGGCTAATTAGAGCTGGATTTACAAGCCTCGCCACACACTATAATCTCTCTGCTGTTAATAGTGTATACACACACACACACCCGCACATGCATATTCACGCACGTCAGCATGCGTGTGAATCTGCAAACTCTGCCGCATGCCTGCGCACATACACAAGTGGACATTATCCCGCTCGCAACCACAGAGACGATTATTTGCTCACGTACACAGACACACACGAAGACACACAATAAGACGAACTGCTTCCTCCTGAAAGGCGACCAAGTGCAACCTTATCAATGTAAAGCGGTGAATACTACATCCGTCATGGGATTCAGTTTAGTTAGTGAACAGCCCCAGAGATGCAGCCATGCAGGGTATCAGTATCTGAAGGTAAGTAAATCAAGGTGAAGCTGTATTTCATTCAAGGCAAAGCCTATGCCACAATGGGGGGTCATGCATGGAACGTGTCAGTAGAGTTACGCTGCCGTGTTAAGTCTCTGTAGGGGACAATCAGCATCTAGCTCAACTTCACCTTTGCTTGACATCCCGCTGCCCTCTACTGAAGCTACATTCTTCCATATTTAATGTGTCTGGGGTTACAGTGTTGCAAACATCTCTCCAGCTAACAAGCAAAGGTAGGTCTGCATTTTGAAAATGAATGGATGCTTGGGTGTCAAAAGCCAACGAGATACAGTTCAGGATACAAACTGCAGAAATTTTTCAGATTCGTAAACCTTTCCTCGAATAATATCTGTGACTTGTTGGATCCTGGTGATTAAGAAAGACATCAATATACAATTCATGTTAGCATGGTGAAGCAAATTAATGGTACTGAGTCTGACAATGACGGTGCTACATTGGGATTAAATTGGAGAAATGGATGATGTGTTTGACATGTGGGTTTCTGTTCTGTTTTTGGTATCACAAAGTGACATACAGAAAACCTAAAACTAAACCCACAAAGCAGGATGCAGGATGAAAACATTCAGCTGACAACATGAGAGGTTGTGGAAAAGAACAATGATTAAAAACTAAATTATCTTTAGCAATATTATTCCGAACCATTTTATAAATTATGACACAAACAGTGGCTTATTTCACATATAATTCAACTTTGGCTGTCTATATGGCCAGGTTACTCCACCCCAGGGGCTAGTTGAGCAAAAGAAATAAAATCTACCAAGCAATCAGTTGTAAACATTTTCCATTTCCACAGATGGGTAGCTATGTGAGGAATACATTTCTATGCACCACTGTCATACAGAAGAGTCTATTTCCCTGCCTACAGTAAGAAAATCATTTGAAAAAGTGGCTTGTCATGCAAATAAAACTGTTGCGGTCTGGTGACATCATCTCTAACCCAAGATGATGTATGGCACAGCATGCATTAAGGGCAGAAAACAAGACACAGCAAAATAAAATGTTTCCCTACTTGTTAAAGTTTCTTACAGTTACTCATAATGGCAGATGCAGTTAAAGTCTGCTCAGGATGCCACAGGGCCAAATTACAGGGGAAAATTAATTATTCTTCTTTCCTGGCTGGTGCATCAGTCTTGTGAGTTTGACTGACAGGTTAAACAGTGTTTCACATTAATATTCTAAGTCTGTTTGATTGGCAGACTGATACAAAAGCCCTGAAACACTGAGTCATCCAAACCATTCCCGGTCATGCAAACCAATTTGCTACATTGTGCTTTGTTTCACCTTGAATTCTGTTTTTACAGTAAACAGCTTTAAGTTTTGTGATTTCACGTTTTCAGCTTGGTCAGGGACAAATCATAAATAATGCTTCTCTGTGTGATCCATTCTTACCATAGTCATGCACAAAGACATCAACAGGATGGCACATCATGGTCCACATAAAGCATCACAACAGGTTGGGTACTGGGTTGTTTAAAGGTTGCAGGTTTGATTCTGAGATAAGGTACTGCAGTTTGTACCCTTGAGCAAGGTATTTGACCTGCATTGCTCCAGTAAATATCCTGCAGTATAAACAGTATAAAAGTGTGTAAAAAATATATAAGCTCTGTAACTCACTCTGATACATTCCTAAAATTTGAGGATAGCTCACTTCAACCAGACAAGCCAAGTGTACCTTTGGTAAACATGCCCACACACACAGGACCCCTCTGTGATTGGCCGTCCTCTGCGGTTTTCACAGGCAATTTTTCTCTCCAAAATTCTCTGAACATGAGAGTGATGTGTGAAAAAGCCCCGCTTATTTTATCACCTCTACAATCTCGGAAGAATGGCAGCTATTATGCCGCAAGGAGCTAGGGGAAGAAATAAAGAGCAAAATGTGGAAATCTGATACCGTAGTTACGTCTTCAGGTTAATAGATTCTCCTCCCTGGAGAAAAGGAGAAAATCCTTATAGGATGAGGGTAGACTTGTTCCGTAGCTTGATCTGTGAGAGAATCTGAATTCTGGATTTCCGAGTCAGGGTCTACAAAAACATCAGGCCAGTCTCGCCAGGGAGGGCAGGCCAAGGTTTCCCATATTAATGTGGAATCATAACCACTGTCCTTTTGAAATCACAAGAGCACCGTTGGGCTGTTGACTGAATGGGATTGAATTGAATCATGTCAAACTTTATTTGTATGGCAGATTTCATGCAGAATTGCAACACAATGGGCTTAATGCTGTTTAAAATGCTAAATGCATTTAGTGAAAAGAGGAGAATAAAAAAACCACAAAAAAGCAATACCCTGAAACCAGTAGTTCGGCTTGCTATAATCATTTAAAATAAATATGTTAAAGGAACATGACAATTTGACAAGCAACTGGCCAAAGACATTTAATTGACAACATTAACATCTAATAGCTAACATTAACATAAATTTCCACTATTTTTCTCTTTACACGATCAGTGTATCCACGGTAACATGTACAGCCTGCAAAAACCCACTGACACAATTCAAACTGGTTGCCTTTCTGAAGGGTTCAGCAGTAGTGGCCTAGCTGTGGTTTGAACCTGGCCTTTTCCCATTGTATGGTACCTTAACCACTCCACCACACTGTAGATGAATGGTGCCTGCCTGGTTCTACGAGCACTACTGGAGTCTGCTGATCTCCGCATGCATATAACACCCCTAATTGCAAGGAGAGGCATTCTAGGTTTTCTGTACCAGACAAAGACAAAAGCCTGAAATTGCAAAATGTTTGTAGTGAACATAAGCATATTACAAACATGGTTTGAAACTTGAATGCATCCAGGATTTTGTTGCAGGTGTTGGTCAGTTTCACAAAAGGCAAAATCTGTTGTTGCAGGTGTTGGTCAATTTCACAGAATAAATCTCAGCATAAGAAGCTAAAACCTGTTAGGCAGCTATTTATTTTATTTTTTTACAGGTAAACGCTGATCGCAGTGAGCATCACTGAAAAGTCTGCCCACTTCCCCTGTATTTGCATAGCCAAATGGAACACTGACAGCATGGCAGTGTGGTAATTAATACAAGCATATGTGAGGTGGTCCCATATGGTTGACTGATAGACATTGGCCATAAAACACTTGAGTTCATTAACCTTAGTTTTTGTTATTGCACACAATAAAGCCGGAGTGACCTCGAGTGTGAAGCAGAATGACAGTGACCTGCAACACCTTGATTTAAAAAACCCCTTGACCGCTGAGCTGGTCATATAAATCAATTTTAAACTAATATACACAGTATGCACTCACAAGGGGGTTGATTAAAAAAACAAATTAATGAAAGAAAAAAGTGTGGTCAAAGGAGGACACAAGGAGATCCAACTCCACATTTGCCAGAATTCTTTGCTGTGCAGACACCCTTCCACGGCCCACTTAGCGGCGCGTGCCAACGCCACGGTGACCAGTCGGAAACCCTGGCAGGTCGCCGCGCGGTGATCCGTTTTTCTGGATGAAGCGCCTCATCACTCGGGTCACTCCATTACTCTCGCGACTCGCGCCCACGTCGGGGAGGGAGAGAGGATGATTAATGGGCCCGACCCGCCGCTTCGCACGGGAAACGCCGCCGCGTCGATATTAACGTCCGACTCCATCGGCGAACAGGGCGGGTGATGGCGGCCGCGCGGATGCCGGGTGATGCAGAGATCCCCTTATCAGCCGTGGCGTGAGAATATTACTGCGCACTCAAAACCAAATTCTCTCTCATATCAGGCCTGCTGAAATGTTGCTCTGTGGTTAAGTGCGGCTGACTGCAGAAGATTAAAACGCAGAAGCTTAGACATGCACTGTGCTGCTCGTTCAGCTGATGTATTCATTCATGGCAGTTTTCAGCATATTATACGCATCTTAAAGAATAATTAAACCGTAATTTCTTGTGTTGTGGAACGCTTTTCTCCATTCTCACTGCAGAATGAATCCATACTGGAGAGCAGATGTCGTTTTTCCTCACAGATTCGTTCACAGTTTGGCCTTTGGGTGGCACACCATGTAAAAGCACATGCTGGTGCAGCTGTGCATCCAATGGCTGGGAGTTTCAATCTAAATCACGTTGTTACCAGCTATGATCTCAGCTTGGGGAAAACTGGCGTTGAGCCAGTAAAAGGTTTCAGTCTCATTGCTCTCTAGCAACCTCTTCTGGCTGGAGCATCAACGATCAGAAATTTTCAGCATGTTTTGTTAACAATCCACTGAACATATTTGAGTTTGTTGTTAACACTGATTCTCAAAAAATATTGTCTACAATTTGGTGCATTCAGCATGGCTCAGTGAGACAATGCATTTATTTTGCTGGAATACTAAGCCATTCTAAACCGTGGTTAAATATATGGGCCACATGGCACTACAGTCCATTCAACGATGACGTATCATTAACTTATAATTTCAACCTCAATTGTTCTTTAAAATGCAAATTGTGCAGCTACACTGTGAATATACTCACAATGTCTGGGCTAAAATACTGCTGCTGGCAACTGAAGTTCTGAGGCACAAAAGAACTATTTCCACCAAGTCATTTTGTGATATACTTAGCACTACCACAATCATTGGTGTCTTGACAATTCATATTCATTTTCTGTCTTCCACATTTTACATGACTTTACTCTGGTTTTTGGGAGTCTCTAGACAGGGAGATGTTCAGAGTCTCAGTGTATTTCCTTTGGATCATTTAATGGCTTTCCTACATTTGTCATCGGCAGAAAAATAAAACATCTCTTTAGCTGCAATGACATTTATTGAATGTGATCTAGTCCTGGAAACCCAGATGGTCAGATCCCAAGAGATCGTGAGACACTACCACCCTGCCGTCTTCAAACAGCACTCACTGCTTCAGCCTCCGCCACGCCGGGGAGCGACAGCTGCTCACACTCTCAGAGACTGCCTTACACAAGAGCCTTCTCATCCAAATATCCGCCCTCACATCCAGAGCTCTCACCTTCACTTACGCCCATTATCACCGATCAATTAGCAAATACTGATTATGATCCAAATACGGGTAGCTCTGATGGTCTGTACCACACTGCTTTGCCAGGTTCATAGCAGAGAAGTAGAAACCGCGCTAGCAGATTAGGGTACATGTGACCTGCTTTATTTACCTCAACATTTCATTGGACACTGTTGGATACTTGGCATGCAAGAGGATAGAGACAAATTAAAATTGCTTTCATTAGCTCATTTTATATTCTGAAAGGAAAATGTCAAATTAATATGTTCATGGTTTAAACTGATTCTGAAATGTATGAATATTTCATTTTGACTGTGATGGCTAGCTTGCTAGCAAGTAGGATGTTCATTTGTACAGCACCGGATAAGACATTCAGTGACCAACAGTAGAAAAAAAATTACTATTCAGTCATAAATGGCATTGAGATGACTGAAAGAGCCTACTGAAGAAGGACTTTGCATATTTTTCTAACCAATACAGTCATGCTAGAATTGTATGGTAATGAGCCAATCAACATTTGCAGCAGTTCATTCAGCAGGTTTACTTATTTCTGCTGAGAAATTAGCGGCGCTGCTCTAGCTAAGTCTGCGCTGACCTTGGTGCCAGACACACGCTACAGGAGCAGACTTGCAGATTGCACATCGCTCAAATGTAACTGAGGACATCCCATGACATTTCAAATTATGCATATCCCAAACCTCAGAAATGAACCACAACACTGTGAGAATATTTACTGGAAGCCGACATTAGAACACTGGCTGCGCCGGCTCTCATTTGAATGTTATAGGCAGGAAATACAGAGAAAGTTTGTGAACTGAGAACTGTCTGATGACCTCACTATGGGCTCATTTTGTTTATATCATAAAAATACCATCCCTGGAAAATTTAGGAAGGGAAGCAACTCGTAGAGCATGCATGAAGGACACATACATGATTGTCAAAACTCAAGATTGTTGGAGGGTCTAAAATAAAACATCCATTTGTTCCTGATTCACTGAAGGGGGGAAAGGTAACGGTCTAGATTCTGCTGAGAGGAAAAAGTGAAAATCGAGATCAGATTGTTTAGAGCACTATGTGCAGATGCACACCAAAGTGTCATATAGGGAACATTTTCAAACTATATTTGTCATTAGGCTGTGTTGCTTTAATAATTTATCTATATGGCAGATTGTATACTTTTATACATGCATTTGCTTTCACAAGACAGAGACTTCTGCCCTTTACAACAAACAGTGCATACATACTGTGGCCAAGACAGTGAGGCACACAGATACACAAACACAGATATACACTAGCACATACAGATATACTGTAGTGATGCCCACAGACACACAAGTAATCATACCTAACACACAAACAAACATACACACACATGCACAAAAACACACATACATGCATAGTACTAATGAGACACACACGTGCAAACACACATCCATGCATGAACACACATATACAAATACAATATGCATGCACACGTACACACATACACACTCATTACACACACACACCCTACATACTCATGGGTTCACATGCACAAGCACTGGAAAAACAGACTAGTTTGTTGTCAACTCAGCAGGTTCCACCTCATTGACCCCATAGCGTAACTGACTGTTTCTACACAGTCACTAAACACAGCACCAAAATCAGAGAGCGCTCCCAAGGTTCAGCCAGCCAATCATGTCAGCTGAAAATGTCCTCTCAAACCCCGAGAGACATCTCAGCTGTAAAGATGACTAATATTGCTTCCTGCATGCCAGAGTGTCCTCATATGTTCCTTCATCATACATAAACCTAAGAGCCTAATTAGTGACTAGACTACGCTCTAAATACTCCCAAAAATGGTTATTTTGCAGAGCCTTGCAATGTCCTTTTCACATCAGGATGGAACACGCTTCCAGTTCAGTTTAGCACAGAATGCTGGGTAGTTCAGCTGAGGATGTCAGAAGAGGCAGTGTGGGTGTAGTTAACATCGGTCCTCAACTCAGATTTACAATTAAATGCAAGTGCCAAGCCAAAGTTTTTTTTTTTCTTCACGAGCAGCTAAATAAATGATGAACAAAAGAAAACGCTCGCATGCATTTTGAAATCAAAGTTAAAGGCAAATGTTGACTGAATCCAGGTCATAAAGAAGAACTCAGTTTTTCACTTGCATCTTTTATACAAATCACCTATCACATATACTACTCAATCACTACAAGACCGTTAACGAGAATACCTTGGATGACACTGTGTCCATCTACAGCTGAAGTCTTCAGTATAATAATGCATGTAAAACTGTGCCAGTTTGGGTATTAGAGGTGGAGATTAATTTGACTCCCTGAACCCTTTACCAGTGAAGGACTGCCTTTGGTTAAAAGGTATATGCCTTGTATTCCTGCAAGAGTGACCCCTGTGGTCAATCAGGGAACTGCGCTGTGCCTCCACCTGAAGCTTTAGTAGCTTGGTTGCTCAGCAACCATGCAGTTGGCAGATCGCATAGTGAAAAGAAGAAGTGGCTGGCAGCACATGTTGGTGTGTGCCCTCCTAAATTGACTGAGGGTACTGCAGCGATGGGATAGGGCCCATAAAAACAATTGGCGCATTCCACATTGGTGGGGGAGGCATTATACAAAATTGTAAAAAAAAGAGTAAATAATACATAATTACAAGCTGAGAGGCATGCACAAACGAAGAGAAGAAGGATTCAAATTCAAAGGGAGTCATAAGCTCAACCCTGCTCTATCAAATGAAGCATTGTTCAAGCCTCCCTTTCACATTAATGATTCAACAGAGCGTCACATTGATTTTATGCAATTGCAGAGAGGTTAATTACAAATTCAACAGCAGTCAGATCACTTCATTTGCCTGTATTTAATTAGGGCTGACACCCTCGCTCTCTACAGGCCAACCCCAAAAAAAAAAAACAGATGATCATAGAGTTCAGAAAGTTTGAGCGACCCCCCGAAGAGACGGAGCTGGAGCGGACGATGACACATTGATGTTGACACGGAGGAAAACACTGCGCTGCGCCAATGGATCGATACGCGCCATCAGCTATCTGCGGCTTCCCGGGGGCCACCGCACCCAACCCCCGGCCCGTTGTGGAGAATCTCTAAGAAGCACTTGTCAGCCGACTCTCGCGTTGCAGTGAGGGTAACATGACTCTCTTTCTGGACGTTCAGACTCCTGACCCAGATCCACCGCAATCCATTTCCCCCCCCTTCACTCCAGCCACAAATCTGAAGGGATTCCAGCTCGCTTTAAAAGGAGAGAGTGTTATCACTCTGCTCTGTCAGTAAGAGAGTGTGTGTTTGTTTCTGAGCATATGTGTATGTGCGTATGTGTGTGCATCTGGATATGTTTTTTTTGTGTTCATGAGTGTATATGTGTATGTGTGTGTGTATATGTGTGTCTGTGTGTTCCATCGTGGCTTTGTATGCGTATGTGTATTCACATGGGTATTCGTGTACGTGTGCACCCATGCACACATGTGTTTGTGCATATATATATAGGTGCTCATGTCCACATGCATGTATTTGTGATTGCACATGCACACAGGATGCACGTGTGTGTGCATGTAAGTATGTCTGTGTGCCAGTAAACGCACATAGAGGAGCAGTCCGACAGCCCTTACATTCTGCAGTAGCACGCCGCTCAATCGCTCACATTCTCCACTAGCACGTCGCTCAAAGGCCCCTCATGTCTCCTCCCATTACTATCAAACACCCAGGGGAAGCTGGACCAGCACAGAGCCAGCAGGACTCAAAGGCTGCGAGACAGCTTCCCCTCTCCTCTCAGCGCCGGCAACCACTTCATATCTTCAGCAGCACTTTCTTTTCTTTTTCCCACTCTTTCCCCTTTTTTAGTTTGTATAGCCTCCCGAGCAAGACACGCACCAGAGAAACCACAAACAGGACCCCCTGGATAGACAAACACCCAAGAGTTGGGAGACAGTGAATCAGGGGGCAACGGGGGGCCGGACATTCTGCCCCGAAGCTCCGGCCGTTTCAACCGCTGAACCCCCCCCACCCGCCAACCGCCAGCCCTCCACTCCCCAGAGATCAGCGTCAAACCCTCTGCACACTCCTCCAGCAACCCGCAGAAACTGACTCATTCTGAAGTTTTTGACATTTAGTTTTTGTCTTTTATTGTACTGTGCCTGACACACAGACAACTTAATAAGAAACCCTCAGCTAGGTTGGTCTTTTTTTGGATTAGTGTGACTCAAGTTTAAATACTTTCTAACAGCAAGCCTGGGATTCAAACCTGCGGCCGGAGTTCCCGGGAGGGCCAGGCTGTGCTCTGCACTGCTGCCCAGGTAAAGTGCCTGAATGTGCATTCACCATGCTGCCGGATACATCACTGTCTGCAATGTCAGATACGTCGCTGTCTGCATTCCAATGAAAACAAGCCAACCGCCACAATCCAATAAATGTTTCAGGCTCTGGAGTATGGAGGCTGATCCAGGAATCCAGAGACACTGGCTTTGAGTCGGACGCCTGCTATTTATTCACTGTTATTATTATTCATTTGCTTGGCAGGCAAGCTTTTCCAGCTTACTTCTCACATGCATCCTTCCGCACAGCCTGAGCCGAGGTTCGTCTCCCATGGGCACAGCCACAGCTCCCTACCGGGGAATCGAACCCAAGGCCTCCCTGCCATGGTTCAGTTCTGTCTCTCAGGTGCCGGGCCAAGGCACCTCCCCACTGGCTCAACAGCAACATCTAATAAGGGAGTGCATGCATACAGAAGATTGCTGTGCCGTTTTTTTCCCCACAGTCCAACAGTGACATTTTCTGACCCCCTGAGCTGTAGGAGTGGAAGTCTAACACAGCCATTTAGGAAAGTAGCAGCTAATACCCCCCCCCACAGGCTGCTCAGGGTGGGGGGGTTCTGCAGATTTGGTGGGCTGGGGGAGGGGGGGGCAGCATTGGGAGATTACCTCCCTTCTTAACTGTGGCCTCATCTATATGCAGATGAAATAAATATTGATGTGCCGCGTTTGTTCGGCTGAATAGGTGCATCCAGGCCTGTATCATTTATGATAACACTCTCCAATTTAATCACCGCCGACAGAACGAGCAGAGTAATTCTTAATGAGATTGAGGCACTTGATTCAATGCAGAGGCCCCCTCTCTCGCCTTTCCCAAAAAAAGGGAGAAAATGTGATTTGATCTGAAAGCTTTGAGAGGAATGAACACCACCGTCTGCTGTGTCAACAGAATGTAAACAATGGAGAGATCATAAGTTTCTGTAAAAGCTGGTGATTGTTTGTTTGGGTGAACACATCAGGGTGTTACACAGCATGGGTCAGTTAATGAATGGCTGCTGTTTTAAAATGATTTGCGAGTCAGTTAATGAATGCTTCAGTTTGTAAAACCGCTGGGATGTTTAGTGAGTGGTTTTTAAGCTGTAGAATACATTGGGTGAGTTAGTTCATCTTTAGATTTGGAAATGACTTTGGTCAATTAGAGAATAATTTTGGCTGTGAGGAGGCTTGCATCATTAGTGATTGGTTTGTACTGTGAAAGGCAACAGTGATGAACCAGCCTCAGAAATGACTTCAGTGAGAGTGTGCAGGTAGGAGAGACAGACAGAGATATGTGTTTGATGTAACCAGTGGGAATGTCCAGGAGATGTGACCTCAGTCAAAAATTATGTGTTCTGAGGTTAAATGACTTCATGGGGCATGTCACCAGTCTGGATGGCCAGCAGGGTATGCAATGCTGCCCTAGTACTGGGCACGCACATTGAGTCCTGTTTCTTATTCCATTGCCCCTCTACTGGGCATGCTCAGAACCAGCTTTCATCCTCTGTCCACTGCCCCTCTCCTGAGCATGCTCAGAGCGAGCCCTGCTCCCTCTCCTGAGGATGCTCAGAGCGAGCCCTGATCCTCTGTCCACTGCCCCTCTCCTGAGCATGCTCAGAGTGAGCCCTGATCCTCTGTCCACTGCCCCTCTCCTGAGCATGCTCAGAGCGAGCCCTGTTCCTCTGTCCACTGCCCCTCTCCTGAGCATGCTCAGAGTGAGCCCTGATCCTCCGTCCACTGCCCCTCTCCTGAGCATGCTCAGAGTGAGCCCTGATCCTCTGTCCACTGCCCCTCTCCTGAGCATGCTCAGAGTGAGCCCTGATCCTCTGTCCACTGCCCCTCTCCTGAGCATGCTCAGAGCGAGCCCTGTTCCTCAGTCCTTTGCCCCTGCAGCTAGTTCCCATTTTCAGCTCCACTGGAGCGTTGACCGAGTTAGAGCAATCCCTGCCTCAGAGATTAACCCTTCACACTCTGAGTGACCTCTTCATAAACAGGCATGTACTTCACACAGCTCACTCTCCTGATGCTTATACACTCAAATACACATGCACACCTCCATACATGATAAATTTACACGATAACATACACAAACTTGTTTGTGCACATATGTGCAAGCCCTCAGACAATAATCTGACAAATCTCTACAGCCATACACACACACAAACACACATAGAGCAAACTCAGTACACACACACACACACAAACAGAAACCCAAAACAGCATTCCATTTAACCTCACGAAGAGAACCGAGACTGAATTTGAGCGCTAGAATACTCGATGGAATTGCAACGTATACAGCTTGAGGTGGTGGTATTAGTTTAGATTCCAATCGACTAAATCCAAACATCCAAGCATGCCTGCATCCACAGAGGCACACAGCACTTAAACATTAACTCAAAAACTTTACCCGAACACCATTCCCTAAACAAACAAATTTCACAAAAACAAATGAGAGTGAAAATCATGGGTAGAGCATGATAACTACATACCCTTACTGCACTGATTTCCTTTTGGATTTTGCACATTCAGTTTCAACATGATAACTTTCATTGGATATTAAGAATTTCTGAATTATGGATGTGATGCTATCATTTCCCTAGACAGAAATGCATAAGGGACCATGGGAATAATCACACTATCAATAAACCAGTTTTTAAGAGCTCTTCATATGGATTCATTTTAGATACATGATTAAAAAATCCTCAGTAATCTAGGGATGAAACGCTGACAGAACTAACCTCATTAAAAGGTTGTAAAGGGTTAGCGAATGCTCGATTGCCGCATTTGTTTTCTACTGACACGAAAGCTTCAGGCACTGTGCTCAAAACCGGATCTTCTTACTAGTGCATGATGGTGTTTGTCAAACCCTGAATATATATTGCTACATTATTGTACAGCAAAACTGCTCTAAATGAGCCCTTTGGCATATACCTCAACAGTGGTACAAAAATCTGTCAAAATTTAATTTATTTCAGCAGACTCTTTTCTTTGGTTCTTGCACAATTAACTACCTAAAAGGGTGCCACATTCAAAATATGAAACATTTTTTAAAGATTATGTTTGTTTTCGGCTAAAGTGTGTCTGAAGCACACAGACAGATGTCCTTTGGAAAAAAATTCTTACTTGCCCAAGCAAATCGAGATTTGACCTTTCAATAAAACTGCATTCTTCCAATGAAAGGTCAAGACACCTTCAACAAATACCTTCAAACAAACTTCAAACAACCTATCTGTGATCGAAATTATTTTTTCTGTTCCATCTCTCTGCAAAGTAAGATACAATAAGGTTATTATATTGCAAGCTTGTTGCATCACTTTTGGCATAAGCTTTCACAGTCAGCTCTTGGATAATAACCCAAAACAGAAAAAATCAATTTGTTTTATCAAAGGGAACGATGACACAGCTACAATCTTTAACTGCTGTCTTACTGATGATGACAACAACAAAAAGAATTTCAAAATGCACTCACTGAATGTCAAAAACTTGGACAAAGCCGGAAAAAATATCTTCAAAGAAAATAAGCTCCTCCCACAATCTTGTAAACAAAAACGAACCAAAAGAAGGCTTCCACAGCCCAACCGAAACAGTCACAGATTAAATAGTAGGCTATAACTGTCTACCTCCCACAGACTTGCACATGGAAACCAGGCCCATACCATAGCCTTACACAGTAACCAGCCATCATGATTCTGTTAGGGCCCCAGCAACAGCTCCGCCCACAGTACCACACCACAGGACAGAGTCCTGGCCCCTCCCACCACCTTGCACACAGTACCCAATCACACAGGCAGTACCCCCAGCCCCCTGCCGCTGCTTAATTCACCTGAACTACGATGAAGTATCCCAGGATCCCTTCCATTCCATATGAATCTATATCAAGTTAAAGAGAGAAGCACTTTACACTATTGTTAGACATTCTACCTTAGCATATAAATGTGAGCTCATTCATAGGGAGGACAGAATGGATTTTCAGTAAAATTGGGTAAGTTATCACTGGTTTCATGCTGATTTCATGGACTAAAAAGCCTACTTTTAAGGCCATTTTGGATTTTTGTGTCATGCAAATAAAACCTGGCATTTGAGTTGAAATGGTAATATGGACTTCTAAAAGATGTATTCTCTTAAGTTTCTTGTTAGAAGCCAGGTGGTAGTTGGGTATTTTTTGTTTGTTCTGGAGGGAATTAGATGCAGTGGGCCCTGGCTGTCTTATCGGCTGTGGATTACAGAAGACGGATTACGTCAATTCAGCGTAAAATCAACCTGGCAAACCTGGAGAGTCCAGTCAGCGTCACAGCATGAAAAAACAATCAGCAGAGGATAATGTCCACCTGCACTACAAAACTGGAAAAACTCCCATCCCATCCACGTGGAAATATTCATGATACATAATGCACTTAGTCCCACAAGTGGAATCCAGGCTTCTTCTCTCCTGCCCACAACCAATACTGCTCTGTGACTTTAATCATACCATGTCTTATTTATCCTTCACATTTTAAAATGAAGGGATTTTTCCTCTAACATGCTTACTGCAGTTATGCAGTATGCCTCTACAGTGGCTCATCACTGCCCTCTATGGGAGGAAAAAAAAGCAAACTTTTTAATTTCTATTTAGAAGCAGCCACTCAAGCAGGGTGGGGATCTAAAGCAGATTTCATTTGGATCTGCTCAGCTTCTGAGCCAGAGATGCTGGCTAATCATGTTTCCATGTTACAGAGAGCTAAAGGGAGTAATGGGACTGTGCAGGCATGTGATTCCCATCCGGTTTCTGCAGGTCTGAGGTCAGCCCTGGTTTTTCTGTCGTAACCAAACCCCCGGAGAATCAAACTTTTGTGACTCTCCGCAAGCCAGCTCTGCCCACACACCAGCCCTCTGCTGAATCAAAGGACACACACATCATCTCCAACACACATGCAGAGTCACAGTTTCAGAGCAGCGGCGATAAGGGTTTCCTGAAACGCATCCAGACATGACAAGCCGATGAGAGAAGAGCACAATGTCTGCAGACTCAATGAGCCCACGGAAGACCCCGGCCCAGCTTTCTGCAGACACAAAAAGCTGATAGGCGAGCGGCTTACGTGCCGCAGACATGACAGGCCGATGGGAGAAGGGCTGGTGTTCCGCAGACGTGGACTGAGCTGATGGAGGAGCAAATCCAGGGCCAAGCTGCCGGCCAGTCCTGGCACCTCATTCACTGCCTCTCATTCAGACAAACTCTCCACAGCAGGGCCCACTGGCCAGATGGACATGGGCCAGGTTAAGGAATAAAGCAGCCAATCACAAGTAACCACCCCACTTTCAGATAAGTCCATGCCACACGATTATTATGATTGGCTTGAGACTCACAACAACAGTTGTCATGTGACACGCCCACATGCCACTTAAAATCAAACTAATATCCACCCCATAAATGTTAGACAGGCTTCCAGATTTGCCGCAGTGCACTGAGAAAGTTTGGGAAACTGACCAAAGATGTGACATGAGTTAATGTAATGCCCCATCCTGGGGCAGTGAGAGCCATCGCTCCAAAGACAGGCCCCCACATCCAATACCCACAGCCAATACCGTTAAAAGCCTTTTAACATTGACACAATGTTTGAGCATCAGCAGCCGTGACCACTGAATAATGAATACCTGCGACGTGAATATTTAACGTCTCTTCCATGAGAACTCTCCTCAGAGACTAGTTTTACAAAGATGCCTGATTGCTTTTCCAAAACGATCACAGATATCACACCCATTCACTGCAGAAATTCAGCCACAGTCATTAAAATGTATTTATACTGCAGATGTACAGTACATTCAGTCTTGACAAAACTGTTTTAGGATCAAATGTCTTTATACATTAAACAAGAACATTGATTATATGCTTTGTATTTGTGAATAATTTCATGCTGAAATGGTTTTTGTCAAGAGATCACATCTTTTGATAGAGTACCATAATATTAGGCATGAGAATATTAATATTTGGAATAACTTCTCAATTGTAAAGACAACTAAGAGCATTGTTTGCTTTTATCACTATTCAGGGTATCAAGCATAACTCTCACCAAATTAATAAGGAAATTGCTGAGTACATTTCAGAGATCAACAGTATGTTTTTTAAAAGCAGTCTATCTGAAATAAAGGTTTTGACAGAAGCAGTTTTGATGTCATTCATGACTTGTCACCCAGAATTGAAGGCAGAAAGCAGAACAGCAGAATAAGTTATAAGTCCACACCATTATTTAAAACCAAACAAAAAGCAACAAAGGACTTATAACAGTTTTTGTGATGTCACCCTTGAATTATCACCTACAATGATAAACAGATAGTACAACTGACAGCAGGTAAGGGCGACACTTCTAAAAAATGAACAAAACGTACTGTGAAATGTAGTGTATGTAATGTTGTTTGAAACACTGTCTATGGACCTGGTTGATGCAGTAATGCACACTAACTGTGTAGTTGCTACATACAGTCATATTTGATGCAGATCATCTAAGTTTCCACACCCAGCAGTGACATGCATTTATTGTGGTTATGTTGCATAAGATTATCCTCACTTCTGGTAAAATAAAACTGGTCTATTCACATAGCTATTGTGTTTAAATTCTGTTCATCTTTATTTAAAATATACATTGCAGAAAATGAACATCGGTCAGTGTGCTAACTTCTGTGGGTGGGGGGATGGAACAGGTGACAGTAGATAGTTACCATGCTAATTTTACCTTTGGTCTTTTGAAAGCTTGCAAGCATGCTTTTATTAAAGAGAGAATTAATACTGTGATTGTTAGACTGCAGAGACCGATTTATTGCACAGCTATGTGGAGTATCTGAATTCTTATTACATTATGTTTGAGGGTACGAATATTCATGTTGTAAGGACTGAGAGACTGTAACAAGTTCGGCCTCCTATGTGTAAACCATCATAAGTGCCAAACTCTTGGTGCTGTTCAGGTGAGGGATATGTCCCATCAAATTGTAAATCATAATTCGGTGGATGACAAACCTTCCATCTTAATGCTGCTGATTGTGTCTCACCCCCAACCACAGTTGCCTGCCCTGCTCATGCTGCTGTTCTGCTGGAGCCACAGCCCATAGATGGGAGATGCAGAGTGAATTGGTCTTGGGGATAGAGAGGGAAGGAAACTGTTCACAGGCTCTAAACAATTACATACACGTTAAAAAAACCGTTGCTCTGGTTATCTTTTAATGAACTTATTACTGTGACAAAATTATTTCATTCACCCAGGAGCACAGCGCCCTGACAAATGTCTTCATCATGACCAAAATGAAGGTTTTATTCCCCTCTGGAACACAACAAATGAAGGTTTATGGATTTTGTGCATGTCTGGGTGTGTGCAAGCATGTGTGTGTGTGCGTGTGTGTGTGTGTCCATAACCTACTTTTCACTGTAAACACTCACTTCAATTGCTGTCGTCTTTTTCCAAAATACATATTTCCATCAGGATAATCTTTAAGTCCTTTTCAAAACAGCGCATGGCAATTTCGGGCAGTAAAATTAACTGGACAGAAATGATTGCTTGGTCTACCTCCTTAACGTTACCCTGCTAATGTTTGAAGCACAGCCAAGGAAACACAATTATTATTGTTTATGCCAATTTCAAAACATAATCCTTACAGTTTTGGCTGCGCTGTCCATTTTATTACCCAGCATAGGCATTTCCTTATCTTATAGTCTATCTCAATACCATTACATTACTGTACAAAAAGTTTGCACTGTTACAATGACTTTATGCATAATGGACTACTGACATTAACAGCTACAATATTGCAGAATATATCGTCAAGATGTTAAACAGTTACTATAACTGTATCATTTTTATCTATAATTCATTTGAATGTTATGTTTCAATAAATATATAATTTTTCTTTATGTATTTTGCAGCTGTGCATCACGATATTACTCATGAATGGAAACCTCAACAGCACTGCCAGAGTGACCTGCACATTTTATCTGGGCTGAACAGTAACTTCACCTCAAATAACTACTGACAAGCCGGTGATAAAACAGAGAGAAAGCCCCCGGAGCCTTCCGGGATACGTTGCAGACGTTGACCCAAAAGCAGTCATCAAGACTCCTGAATAATTAAGCTGCCATATTCAAGCAATTGATTAATATTTCTTTACATTATAATTTGATGAGGAATGAGGTTTCATTTCCTCTGCATTTGGAGAGGGGACCCTAAGCTGAGACAACGCTTCTCATGATTCAACAACACCACTGTGTAGCGGACCACAGCGTAGCGCACTCCGTTCCCCGAGGATCCCACATGCCAGGTAGAGCGCGAGCAACAGCCACTGAGACGACGGCTCATGGCCAAGACACAAACTCTCAAGCTGCTCGGCCTCTGACATATTCCCTGACAACGTGCCCCGAGATGTTAGACAACTTCCTTTTTTCGTCATTAAGGTACAAATGTAAAGATTTCACCTTTTATGAGGGAAATGTGCTAAGAGCTCATGAATAATTCAGCCCCTCAGTAACGGATCATCTTTTAAGAGCGGCGGCGCAGACCCCCGTGTGATTAGCAGAGGCCTCCCCCTCCTGACACGCGCTTTGATGTATTCCTCCCTCCCTCCTCTTTGCCCACCGGCCTGCCAAACCGTTCCGTTCCACTGAACAGCATTTGGAAAAAAAAAAACTGAATTTCAAATAAGTCTTTAAAAAAATAGTAATTTTGTTCAAAATAGCCTTTCCTGCTGTTGCCCTTTAAACAGCTTCCGTCTCATTTTATCAGCGTTTAACGTGGTGGGTTTCCACACCACGTCAACCTCACATCAGCAGTTTGTGATATGAGTCATTATGCCACACTCTGCAAAGGGAGGTACAAGCATTAAGGCAGAAACGGTTCACACCAACAGAGCACGCCTTTTCCACACTGCGATCTCACTCGTCCTGAAAGTATCCTGCATCCTATGACTCTGAATACCGGATATTGGCTTGGACACATGTCACTGGTGGACTGCAAGAAACTCTGCAAGTTGATCCCCATTTAGAGTCTGTCTTGCTGTTGTGGTTCAGGCTCTGTGCTGATCCCAGATCAGCCATGTGTAAGAGAGAAAACTTTCAGCATGCATCTGGGAGATGAGGTCTGGAGCAGCCCTGAAAATCCTCCATTGCTAGGACACGAATGCCACCAAGCACCCGTCTGTCGGTTGAATTCACTCCCTGTGTCTCCTTGGGTATTGTGAGGTCAGACAGCCACCACCCCCAAAGAAACAAGCTCAGAAGCTCCCCAGACACAAGATGAGCACGGCACACAGAGGATGCAGAGGATCCTAGCTGTTCAGCCATGACCAAACGACCACAGACACACCGATAAGTCCCCTTTCCCAGACATTCCTTATCTTGCTCAAGCCTCAACAGTGAGCATGCTCAGTGAAAACTCAATAAGGCCAGTAATGGGGACACTAAGAAACATATTGTCAGCTTCAGAGCCAAAGAAGTTATGGCACATCAAAGGCAGCCAGTGAGTGACAGCACTTCATGGGTGGTACATTAAAGACAGCCAATGGGCAACAAGTTTTAAGGATTTTAAGGGTGGCAAGTTAGAGATAGCTAATGGCACAGTGCCCTGATTCACAAATACTAATTCATGAAGGAGCTCTGCTCAGCATGTTAAAAAGCTGCATAAAACACACACACACACACACACATACACTCTCTCTCGCTCTCTCAATTTAGCTCTCTCCATTGACACACACCAGCACACACAACACTCAAATAACATACACACAAGTACACCACAAGCTGTGCATATTACAGCTCTTGGTAGATAACCCATGATGAATAAACAATAAAACTGTGGTTATGATAATCATTATGCAACTTTTGCATCCAAAATACATCATATTCTTCTTTGTTCATAAAACACAAGAATACTCTCAAGACAAGAATATTTTCATCTATATTAATTCACACTGAGATCCAATTTGGCACATCTTGACCATGTATATTGCAAATATTTATGGTATGGTCAAGAGAATGTGTGCCAGTGTTTCAAACCTCCACAGTAGATTTATTATGATTTTTATGAAGAAATAATTTGGCTGGCACATTTCAATTTACGATCCATAACACATAACCTGTGGGTAAGCAATGGGGGTCTCAGGGCTGTCTACCAAAAACAACAACAGACTTCCTGAGGTGCTTGCCCCATAAATAATTCTGATGCTCAGAGAAACTTGCACAGCTCACATTGGACACACTGCACCTTGCTAGAGCTCCATATTTGAAGTGAAGCTTTTCACGCTAAGCAGCTCACTGCAGGGCATTACAAAGTTGCACCACGAGAGGATTCAAACCAGCAGCCCTCTGGCCATGCATGCACTATAAACACATCACGCTGCCTCTGCTCCATTTCCTTAAAACTGATGTTCGATCGTCACAGAGATGGCAACCTCGGAGGGAAACCGTGATGTTTCTTTCTCCCCGCTCTCCTCCAATCACGGCAAAATCACATGGTTCTGCTTGTGATCGGAGGCGAGTGAACCTGACTGCGAGGCGCCCGTCCGGATGCCCTCTCAGAGGATACGTCCATCTAATTTACCTCTAATTACACTGCAAAGAGTCAAACTAATATGTGATTAGAAAAACGTCGCCTAAGATTACTCTGCACTGCCCTGAGAGCAGTTGCCATGGCAATGCTGCAGACACAGATAGAAACAGTAGTTTGACTCAGATATGCTTGAGGTACATGTAGGTTAAACACTGGCACATATGGGCATAGACACTCTATATTCCATACACTCCATATGGAGTAAAGCAGGTGCAAACTGCTGTTTGCACATAACCCAATTACAATTTCACATATAACCAATTACAGTTCCATCAAAATACAACTACTTAACTATGCGAAAAAAAATGATACATTTTCAACCAATCAAACTTATTAAAATTACATCAGATTGGGCTTAAATACATGATAAGTTTATTTTGGTGGCTTTCACTACTCAAAACCTCCCCAATTATTTTAAAATACCAAACTACCCCACACCATGCATACACTCCAAGTAAACCAAACTACCATCAAACACATTCCAAAAGCATAAAAATCATGTACCCCATCCCCTAAGCATCCTCCCTCAACCCAAACATAGCCTCACAGACTTTGTGCACCCTGCACCCCCAACACAAAAACCACACTGAGAACAACAGCAATACTGACCACATGTCTGACTGTCACACTGACCTGGGGCCACTCTTTCCGGTAGTCTTTTCCGGTAGCAATGCACTGTATACAGCTATGCAGCCTCCATGTACAGTTTATTCAGTACAAATGGTAATGGAGAGAATAAGACATAAACTGCCATGCTGTTGCCATGAGCAACTATGCTTTTCACAATGAAATCTGAGGGAGCCAGTGACATAAACTTATGTTGCCATGTCCTCTATTTATAACCTGAAAACTGGACTGCAGTTAGCCACTTGCACATTACTGCAAGCCCTGTGTGCCTCGATTCATTGACTTCAGAACAGTTTCCATTGTCTTCCATCTACTCAGTCCATCCCATTTACTGTCCCATTACTGGCCATAAGTCTGTACTCACTCAACATTTATCATGAACCACTATTCAACACTTACCTTTCATCTCTCTGTACTTGCCAATGACAATTTTCCTGTGTCCCTCTGTTCATTCACTTCTACAAAACTCTCAAATCACATTACATTACATTCAGCCTTTTAGCAGATACCCTTATCCTGAGTGACTTAAACAGCTTACATTTTTACACACTATCAAATTATACAGCTGGATATTTACTGAAGCAATTCAGGTGAAGTACCTTGCTCAAGAGTACAGTAGCAGCATCCTACATGGAAATCGAACCTGCAACTTCTGAGTTCCTGCCTAGTTCCCTGACCTTTATACAATAAGCCTGCAAACAAATATGAGTCAACAGAAATGTCCTCCTTTAAACAATGACACAACACAGGTAGACCAATAACCAACTTGGTATCTTATTACTCATGTAATACCCATTTACTACTATGTTATTAGCTGCTTATAAACAGGATATGTATAGTCAGTTTAAAGTGCAAGTATTAGGCCTATGTTGTGCACCCTAGGATGATGGGCATGTTTAAGGTGTGTTGTAGGTCATGTTAGTCTACCATGGGGCCAGACCCTTTAAAATTCTGCTTTCACAAGAACTAAGGGACTGAACAACCTGCACACTGCTCAAGAGAGTACTGTGTGCATGTGTGAGTATGTGTGCATGAGTATGTTGTAAGTATGCATGCATATGTGTATATTTGTGTAAATGTGTGTGTGTGTGTGTATGTGTGAGAATGTTGTCTGTGTGCATGCATATGTGTGTGTGTGTGTGTGTGTGTGTGTGTGTGTGTGAGTATGTTGTCTGTGTGCATGCATATGTGTGTGTGTGTGTGTGTGTGTGTGTGTGTGTGTGTGTGTGTGTGTGTGTGTGTGTGTGTGTGTTTGTGTGTGTGTGAGTATGTTGTCTGTGTGCATGCATATGTGTGTGTGTGTGTTTGTGTGCCGGTGATACAGTGCAGGGATTTCATCTGAATGAATAACATTTATCAATGCATTTGTGTTAAATGGACTGTTCTCTAATGGGCAGTGTGTAAGACCCACTGTGAGATATAACCATCTGTTCACTGATTCTCATGCAAGCCTTGCCTTATTTCAAGAGGAAACTGCATAACACTCTGCATGTATAGACCCTGCTGGCCGCAGGCCATGCATTTTGTATGTTAAACATCTTTGAATGTATACACTGAAAGGAAACTGTGAGCGTCAATCTGTGTACAAGCTGTGAACTCCTCTCTGAAAATGAAGCTCATTGCATATTCACTTAAATATGTGAGCATTCACAGTCTTAGAATTACCCTCATTGTGTTTTCATACTTAGAGCTGTATATTACCACAGCATTGTGCACTCAAGCTTTAATCTGGGACTTAATACCAAGTGTGTGTGTGTGTGTGTGTGTGTGTGTGTGTGTGTGTGTGTGTGTGTGTGTGTGTGTGTGTGTGTGTGTGTGTGTGTGTGCGTGTGTGTGTGTCAGAGAGAGAGACAGAGAGTGAGTGAGATATTTACGATGACTGAGTGGGTGAAAGGGGCAGACAGATAGTAAGAGAGGCAAAGGAAGAGAGGGAGACAGGGAGAGACCTGGCTAAATGTGTGAGCACGTGCCGTTCCTCTCCAGTTCCCCTCCTTGCTGATAGAGTCTGAATGCACTCATCCTAGTGGAGTGAAATCACACCTGTCAGTGTCACTGGGGGACTGCAGCAATAACTGCTCACATTTCATAAACACGCAGAATATCTGTCTCAATAAATTAGGCCGACATCCACAGAGGACAACCTGGAGAACCCCTCTGCCAAGCAACATCAGCTCTGTTTGCAGGGAAGGAGAGGAACACAGGACAGGACTGACTGAGCGTCTGCTCTTTAACAGGCAACCAACTCTGCGTATTCCCACATAAACAGCTCAGGGGTTATTCACTGCTGACTACTGTGAGCAGGACAAAAACATTTTTCTATTCATGGTTCTATCTTCTGAAAGATGTCAATATAGTCCATCCAACTGTGCCGTGAAACCTGGCCTTGAATACAAACACTCAGCAGGATGATCTGGAATGTGTGCCAGGGCAAGAGTGCAAGGGAGTGAGCGTGTTCGAAGCAGTCGGTAATTGAGAGAGAGCATGAATTTCTGAGGGTGAATAGAGGTGTGAAAGGGTGCTGAGAATGATTGAGTGAGTCAGTGAGTGAGTGAGTAAGTGAGTGTCAAACAAAGACGAAGTTTGAGCTGCACTTTCTTGTGAAACATGTGCTCTGCGGTGCATTAAGAGCTACAGCTGTGTACATAATTCCTTGCCCTGCAGGAGGTGGATGAATTGGCCCTGTGCTGAGACAGAAAATAGGTGCACAAAACTGGCAGCCAAAGTGGCCACCTGCCACAGCCCAGAAGCACCTCTCACACACATAAAAGCTTTGAGTTAAAATTCAATAAGTCTCCCATTAAATCTTCATTTCAGGCAATTCTGCTGTTTGAAGCTATTATTCTGATGCCAATCCTGATGTACCATGTTCCTGCTTTACTTTCTGCATTGGATTTTTGGAACAAACTTTGTGTGCGTTTTTGCTTCCCAGTATAGAATTGATAGTGGTGACTCTTGAGTCAACACGCAACCATCCATGTGCCCACAAAGAGCACAGAGGCGGATGCGTACAAAGTCCTCCAAAGCAGTCGCCTGGGAAACAGTGGTGATTTTCCACACCACAAGCCTCCGTCCTTAGGAGCTTGCGGCGATCAGGGTAGAGGGTATAAATCTTACTGACGATGAATGGTAGCCACTGCAGAAGTAGCCTGAGGTCAAATGAAACCCCTTACCTAGCACCCCCTCCCCCTCCCCCAGCCAGTGCTGGCAGAATGAAGCCTACCAAGTACCAGCACTGCATTCTCATGTCTTAGATAACTATTGACACAATGAGACTTAAGTCTTTGAATAGCTGAGCTATAGATCACAACCTGCTCGGATACTATCAACATGGGGCTCCTGACTTAGCACTATGTTGACATTGGTATATTAGACATATATGTGCTCTGGAAAGAACATGGCAGTGGAAATAAGGCCAATACTTGTGAATACTAAACAGTAGCACGACAATGTATGCTGGGAACTGTAATTTAATGCAGGTAGTTTATGCATAGTGAGTGAGCAAATTATGCATACTGGGCTCAGAACAAACAGAGCAAAACTCCTCCTGTCGACAGAGCTAAAGACAAATAGCCTTGGCTATATCTGCACAAGCCAAGCATACCATACTTTTTAACTCCAGTCTTCCTCATGCGCTTAGCGCTGCAGGAATGTATGCCAAATGAAAAAGGTATTTGGATATAAGTGTGAGGGAATACAAGTTCACCATCTGTTATCTGGGGCTGACAGGAGATGACAGGGGCTCCTCTGAAGAGAGACCATTAAACAAAATTGACCCAAACAACCTTGTCATCTGTGTGATGTTTTTTTCATGAGCCTCAATTCAATCCAAATGTATCTATTGATCTTAGAAAAACCGCTTGAAAAAAACTGCAAGTTGTGGCAGACATGACATGAAAGGTATGTGGATATTTTTTTGTTGATTGCAAAAGACATGTAGTCAACTACAGAGATAACACAAGAAACAGTGAGATGTGCTCAAACTGCTGGTAGAGGAACACTCAGCTGTCACAATGGCAGACCTTACAGTGAGATGAAGTACCATGTACATACACAATTTTCACCTGAGGAGACAGGGTTGAAAAACCACAAAACAACCTCATGCATAAGTCAGTGGAAAGAGGAGGACTGACTTTAAGAGCAAATCCACTTCCTCCGTGAGCCTGATCACAATGCTCACCTCGGAGGAGCTGGGCAGTCAGGGACATGCAGAATTCAGAGAGGTGTCAGTTACTATCACCGACGCGCTGGTCAGCTCATGGTGGTAGACATGGAAAGAGGACAAGCGCTTGGGGGGAAAAGCCGAGTGTCTTTCCCCAGCCAGCAGAGGGGGGTGGCTTACATAACACCAGGGTTCTCCTGACCATCACCATCGCTCCCTGACTCAGACCGACAGACAGCTTTGCACCTAGACTACTAACAATTCACAAAGCAATACACAGGTGGGCTCCACAAGGTGCTCTGCCACTGCAAAAGCTGCTGTTATTTTCAGGTACATGAAACTCACTGTTATAGATCCTACATTCTCAAAGGAAAAATCCGTATTAAAAACATATCATTATTTACGCAAGTATAAAAGTGAAAAAATGATGATGTAGGATAACATGCAACTTTTAAAAATATTTTCTATAATGAACAGCATTGTTAAAAAATGAAACAAAATGAGTATAAATGTGTATATTCCTTCACAAATGTTCATATTAAGAAAAACATAAAATGTAAAAAATACATTTTACACATCTGAGCACATAGGTTACTTCACTTTTGAAATGTTTATTTCTGCAGTCTGAATTTAGAGTGAACTTCCAATCCCTGTTGTTGTCTTGCTAAGTGTGATACATTGCAGTTGTGTACATTAGTGCTACTTTTTCCTAATGCAATCTGCTGTGTGTGATATTTCCTCACTGAATTCTAACTTTGGGTTGTGCCAACAGACGGAAGGAACTAGGACGGGAACGCATGCGCACACACACACGCACATATCCCAACTCACAGATGAGCGCACACAGACTCACAAAAAATGTGCATTTGCACTCACAGACGGACAGTCTCGCATACAGCACACGCTGACAGACAGCTCAAGAATGTACACACACACACACACACACATATATATATACGCACACAAGCCTATACAAGTGTGCAAACACCACCATCATTTTACACAAGCCTTTGAAAGCACTTTCATGTCCCAAGTTGTCATAGCTTTTGGCATTTCTATTAGGAATGCAGTCACTCAGTATAGAAGCCATATGACAAAAATGACAGCGAGATTCAAAGTGACCAGGCGACAAAGCTCTGTCAACAGCTTGGAGCAAAGGCTGATTAGGAATGCTCCAGCTTATTTCAGCATGGCTAAGGCCCATTGCACACAAATAATCAGGATAATACACAGCCTTCGTTAAACAGATGGTATTTCTCAGATGCAACAGTGACGTCTTCTGAATCCTTTAATTCAAGTTTCCAATCGCTTTCTGCATATAGTTGCTCTCACACTCTACAGCGGCAATGAATTCAGAAACTGTAAATAAAAGGTCACGGTCATTTCCCCTGGGAACGGCATGTTCTGATCGTGTCCTTTAAAAGCCGAGACATTATTACAGAGGGAGTTCTGGAGTGGGGAAAAATGACCCAAATTCAAGCTAAATGTGACAGCCAGTTAAGCCGTTCCCTGTTGTAATACCACTGCTGACCACTAGAGCTCCTCGATGCCTGACACAGTTCTCTCTTCTTTTTTTTTTTTTTTTTTTTTTTAAAGTTCAGCATCTCAGAAGCGAGAGAACTTTTCTCTAAATCTTTTAGCATTTTATTAACTTCAAGGGAAATTAATCCCTCTGCATAAAACCGGCAGGAAGTCAACCTCTGTTCTTTCAGCGTCGGAAAAGAGCTTACTCGTCAGGATTTAATTGCTTTAAGCCAACAAGAAAAATAAAAGACAGAGTGCACGGCTTATGGGCTTAGCTTGCAAATGAAACAGTGCGTTTCTGTGGTCCTGGGGTTCCCCCTTGAGAGAGTAAATCCACACCTATCCCAGGTAAAGTGCCAGATAAATGTGTCACCCTGGTTTTTGCTCCCCCTGAACCCCAAACAATGTAAGTGAACTGATCATTAGGGCTGATGAATTCAGGTGACCAGGTGGTGGGGGGGACTCTATTTCACCATTCAGAAACACATCAGAAACTCAAATACCTGGGATTACCTTCCCCTCATCTACCTCACTTCAGTCAAGTGAACCGTCTAGATTGCCATTTAAAAGAGACCAACACTGAGCTGAACTCTTGAAAAATACCAGACTGTGAGAAAAGCTCACAGCTATAAAATGATAGTGATCCACCCAAAAGACAAAGAGAAAAATGGCTGCGTGGGAGAACAGGGAATGAATGACATTTTCCACCTGGAAAGTAGAATTCAGCCATTCCATGATAGATGGCCAGTGACACAGCAGAAAATCAAGAGTGATTATATTCTTCTTACAGTCATTATAGCAGTTATCCTACATTACACTACAGTAATTTCACAGATGTCATCTTCCAAAGCAACTTACCATTGTAGAGAAATTAAGTGAATTAAGAGTTTAAGTGCAACAGTGCTACTGACATGTCCATCAACACACTCCCAGAGCAGAGAGTACAGGTACAACATCACCTAATCACGAATTTAGGTAACAATATCATCTTATAGCCTGGATTTAAGCCAAGATTAATACCGTAAAATGCCACTCTTAGAGCTGGTAGGAGAGAAAAGATTCCTCCAGATTATGTGAGTATTCAATCCACATTTAGATCCTTGTTATCAGTATTATTTGTACTACACTTATTGCTATTTGTATATATTCAACATTATGTATTATGTATGTTCACTATTATCTGGTTCGGTAACATTATACTCCTTGTGGTGCTAATAAGCCGTTTTGAATCAAAATTTGAATAGACCAACTGCAGCAGCCTCAGACACGCAATGCAACAGTCAGTGTGATTATTGCTACAAGCATTAATTAAGCTGGAGCTCATTTCCAAGCAAACTAGATATTACCAAGATATGCCTTAAATACATTGTCATTTTCAGCAGTTCCCAGCTGGGTATTGAATGAGTTTATGGCATACAAGTCCCGGCTGCAGTCAGAGCGACGAATCTGCAGAATCAATCCCAGACAGTTAAAGCACTATCTGCCTCGTTCAGCTGCAGCTCTCTGACGTTAGGCTGGGAGTCCTGCTCAGGTCTTAGCTACAGCAGAGCAGCAAATTGGCACAGCTCCCAACCTAATTTCGCCTGAGACAATAAGCTCACGACAGCCTTGATTTTGGCAACGCATGTCCAACCGCAAGCCATGTAGCACGAGCAGCGCTGGCCTGATTTCTGGTGCTGCTCATGGATCTCTGCTCTAAAGCTATCAAAAGAACCTTGCCCCAAAATGAAGCAATCTGCATTAATAACAGCAACCGTGGGAGGTTCTCCAGGGCCAAGTTTGACAACTAACACCCTACAACAAGGTACTTAACCTGAATTTCTTCTGTTATTAAATATGCATCCACATATTGATAGTTGTACAGAAAAATGTATTTGTGGCAGTCACTCTGAATAAGAGCATCTGCTGAACACCGAAAATGTAAATTGAAATTTCACTGAATCCGCTGCCATTCCTACGCCCGATCTGCAGCATGCCTGAATTGTGTAAAATGTCCGTGTCTCAAAAGAAGTAGAACCTGTCCATGTGTTCGTGAGCTGTACTTTAGAGGGAGAAGCAATCACCACTCATGCTCTGCTCAGCTAGCCACTCACATTTCAAGCATTAAAATCAGAGCGGTGTTAAATTTTCTTCCCCCACTTTCCACAACACAAGAATCAGCACCTACTTGACGACAGACAAAATGGAGCAGCCAGCAGAAAATTTCTCGTTTCTCCACGAGACACAATGGTAATCCCCACACTGATGGGTGGCAGTTGCAGGGGATTTTGTGAGTGTGAACGTGCAGTCACAGAAAACCATCCTTCCTTAGGCAGTCAAACACGCACCCACTTTAGGCTGGGCTAAGCCAAAGCTTTGATGCACCAAACTAAAGTGTGAGCATCGCATAACGTTATTGAAAATGTTACAGGTGAAAATGTTGTCGGCTGTGGTGGCAGGCATATTCATCTAAGCTCTCCTTGCTTTTTCTCACTTGTGAGAGGAGGCATCATCTACCTAAACTGCTGCACGATTTTGGTTTGAGATAATTAATGTGCCGGGCCTGGAAGAGATAAGAACAAAACTGAAATTTCCTGAAAAGGACAATTCTTAGGAAATGCTGCAGGGATGACTTCCTTACTTCTAGAAGGGAGCTAGCTGCAGTGTCTTGTGGGAAGCCATTAATATGTCTTTGCTCCCAGCCATTTGCAGTGAACCTAAAATAACTCTTTATATCACAGCTTCAGGCTCCACTGCAAACATCTTTGTGTCTTTGTCATGTAAAACAGGTGAATCTTCATTCGCAGAGTTCCTCATGGGAATATACTAAACAATATTTGTCAGGGAGGTTGTGGTCTTTTGTGACTGAGAGAAATTAATCCACCTGTTGTACTTCCAGAGATGGCAGCCTTGCACATACGGTGCAAATCAGAGAAGACACCAGATTTTGGACATACTGTAATTAATGTGAATAATTCACAAACAACATTCACAAACAATCAGTACTCAATATTTTAGCAATGATGAAGCTTAAAAAAACCACAGAGTGCAGAGTTATTATGAGTGTAATTGCAGCATTTCTTTGATTTTCACACGTCTTTATTGAACCCAAAGGTCTGAAATAAGAACACTATCCATTTCTATTTAAACTGCAATTACAATAATGTACTTTCTTACGATACAACAATTATGTAGGGTCAAATAATTTATGTAGCAGACCTTTATCCATTAATACAGAACATTACTCATTAATACGGTGGTATCTTTCCTGTAGGTAAAGCACATCTACGTACTAATCTGCACAGGTCTGTGTGTATGTGAGAGTGTGCCTGAGAGAGAGTAAGAGAATGAGAGAGATACCAGGGTACTAAAGATGGTATTTATTACCTTTATGTGATATGGCAGATTTAGCAGCAGGATACCCAATATTGCTCAGTTGTTGTAGCAGCAGAAAACCATTTGTAAGCTTGATGACCTAAGGCACTGAAACATTGGGGAATCAAATATCTCTTCACTCGTGTATCTGTTCACTAGGGTGCCTCTTCACTACTGCATCTCTGTAGCTCCTCCATATGTGTGAATTTCCCCCAACCGGAATTAGAAAAGTTCAGAATCTCATTCAGCATACGTCGAAAAGGTCAAACAACCTTCAAAGTCTGATAGTTGCTTTTGTAACGTCTCAACCTTAGCTGGAAGGCAGGTCCCTGTGTGTCTAATCAAACTGTCATTTCTAAGGAATGCTGTAATACAAATCAAAAGCACATGCTGACCCTGTGTAAGAGCGAATTGCTGCACATTTTCATCCAAAGTGCAGGCCCAGGGCACCCCTGTGACACTGCAGCACATCCGGCACATCCTTTTAATGGCCCATAAATAAAACAGCTTTCCTAGTGCAGAGCTGTTTGAGCCAGCACAAGTTTTACAGACGGGAAGCCATTCATCGCTGATACACTAATGGGCTTCTTATAAAACTCAGAATGGCTTGATCCACTCTGAATTGGGAGTGGCATTCTCATCCGGTGTAAAGATGGGGGTTTCCAGGTTGGTTCCACAAATGTACTGCACGCTATGAAACTCAATATAACTTACCTTTCTGTATGAATTTCAGACTGCAAGGGCCTAGAAACTGTCCAGTTTGTGCTACTCCCTGTACATTTCTGGAGATTTTTCTTTAAAGTAAAGGAGAACCAATCCAAGCTCTTGACTTACCGAAACCACAGGACTCAAATGAGAGATCATCCTGTGTATTCAGACCCTCGGCTTGGCTAGGCCGGTGAACAAACCAAACAACACGTGCCAAAGTAAAAGTGAAGCTCACACTGAACGGCTGGCAGAAGCAGTCGAACACGAAGAGCATATGCAAGGATTACGAAATCAACAGATGAGCGCCAATAATATCCACTCATTAAGCACCCCCTGGCTTATCTCACAGGTTTATCTTCTCAAACTGCGTGCCTGTTAAACCATATTTCAGCTTCAACAGTGGGAGTCCCATTGAGGAGTGGCTTGCCTGGGGACCCACTGTGTATGCTGGTTTTTGGTAAGCCTAGTCTCTCAATTAGTTAAAGTTGTTGAGAAAATATTTAAGTCAGAGCATCATTTTTTCCTTAAACTAACATTTTGACACAATTCAGGGTTTACTTGTGATTTGCTATGTCATTTAATTCATTCATTTTCCACATTTGGTTTGGTTTCACTAAGTAAGTCTAGTCAAAGATTGTTACTTGAAAAAGAAAACAGCATACACAGTATTGTGCACAGTGCTTGTTCCTTTCCTGTCCCTCCTGTAGTTCCAGTGTCTGCAGTTTATCTGCTCCAGTTGCATCAGTCATGTAGTCCGCTAACCAGGGGACTGCAGAGTGAACAGCAGAGATGACCTGCTGCACCTGTTTCAGACAGCATGCAGACCACGGTTTTCCCTCCTGAGCTGCCAGGCAGACCCTGCCGTGATGGACTGGGTCTGAAGTATGGCAATTTGGCATTAAAAACCAGGAGAAAAAGGAGCAAACACTGCTGATGCCAAAAATCTGCTGAGAATCGTTATCTCTAATTTTAGCTATACAACAACAGAGATGACAGTAGTTATGATCTGTAAGTGATCTGGAAGGGGTTCAAAACAGAGAGTGTATCAGCTTCCATACAAATCCATTCTCCACATCAGCTGCAGCCGGAGCCATTAATGGCAAGTGAAGACACGCAGACATCAGACGATATTCTTCTGTCGGGAACAATCAGCCCTTCCTAGCAAAAGGAATTCCTTCAGCCTCGGACAGAATGCGTCTCAGTGCACAGATGGACAACGGCAAGGTGACACATGGCACAGAGCAAAATCAAATTGGTCCTTGCATTATTTCTGCAGAACTGAGCTAAACTGCAGTGCAGTTGCTCTCAACTTAATTATCAGAAACACATTACAGCATTTCTTCATGTTCAAAACATACTGCTGTCCTGAGACCTAGATAATATTTTGATGTGCTTCTAAAACAACTACAAGCTACTTCCAGCTCCTCTTATCATCTGACTCAAATGCATTGCTGAATAATATTAATTGAGAGAGGACCCACAGGCCTAATTCATAACAGTTGTGTGGAATTTTATTATTTTCCCAGTAAGTGTCTTTAACTAATGACCTGTATAATTGAGTGATTTGGACCTAAAAAGAACAGGCACACACAAAAACAACAGTAAATCTTACAGGTAACTGGAACACCTAAAAATTGAGATGAATGCAACAGAATGTGGATTCTGTCCAGCAAAATCCAAAATGTCTGTTGATAGCTTATTGTGACATTAGTGCAGCTGAAGGTCCATGGTTTAGACCATATAAAAGCTGGACTTTTGTAAGCCAAACAAGACACTCTGAAAGAGTGCTCCAACGCTGTCTGGCCATAGTGGTTCATCATATGAGAAGCACCACAGACGTCTCCCCTGCATGCGGTCTGAGGGGAGCAGGAGATTGAGAGTGTTTCATAGAGAGCCACGTTCCCAAGCCTCATTAGAATAACTGTGCGTGCTTTCAACTTGGAACAATGGAGGCCCATCACTCATAGTAATGTATGCAGAATGTTCTCTGAATGAAGCAAAGCACTCTGGGGGCAGTGGACTGAGGTCGTTATTTTGCAATAATAAACGATGAAGCTGAGACGAAAGTCCCACAGGGCAATTTTGTATAGATGCTATGGAAAAACATCTGCACTTTGAGCACAGAGTAACATGTTTTCCACTAAAGGGACATTTTTGCTGGTTTAAAAAGTAAATAACAAACTGTCTTTCCATTTCAGTCAAAGCAATTTCAGCCTCGCACCTACTGTCTCCATGTTACTTCTTCTGTCACATGATGTCCAAGATCAGATTTATTTCAGTCAGTGTGGTTTCCAGATTTCGACCCCACCAAAGTAGAAATCTATTGAGCATAGCGATTGCCTAACAGACCAGACCTAAAGCCAAACACAAAGTATGACTACTGCAGCTAGCCAAAAATGAAGCGGTCCAGGCCAGCTTTGGTTTGCAAGTTGTGTAATAACCTCTAACAAAGCACACAACCATCACAACTGGGGCTCAGAAGTCATCAAGTAATAACCGTAATTGTTTGAACAGTGGCGTCTTAGCATCAAGCTGTGCATTCAGCCGAAGCTGCAGGAGGAGACAAGAGACACTTTTCTCTCTGCATTCAGCAGGAGTTCACATCACACAGACAATCGACAAGACTGAAAGGTTTTGAGGTTTAGTGTCATCAACAAAAGCAGGAAAAGCAAACACAGGTTCACAACTTCCTAAATATTTCACAAGCACGGGGATGTATTCTGTCAGTGTCGGTGCGAGCATGTTCTCTGAAATAAAGAACGATACACAACACTTCAAAAACCTACGTGTGAAGTATTTGCTGTGAATTCAAAGATAATGTTAATTATTAGCACTGAAATGCTTGGCAGGCTTTTTCTCTCCCATTCAGACAAGACAGAAAGAGGTTAGCATTCCAGAGTTATCACGAAACAGCAGGCTTCATCTAAGAGGCAGCCTTCATCTAAGAAAGAAAGACAGAGAGAGAGAGAAGGAAAGTGAGAGAGCATGAGAAGAAGGATGAGAGAAAAAGAGGATGAGGTAAGGAGTGGTAGATGGCAACAGTAGCTAAGAACAAGAAGAAGAAGAATGGGATGAGGGTCTTTTATTGTGGTACAGCACAAAAAGGCCTATTTCTACCCATTTCTAGGGGAAATCCTTCCAGATTCCAGAGGGATTGGGTGCTCCCTACACCCTGGCTGGGTAATCTATGCTATCAATGGAGCAGCAATAAACAAGCCAAGCAACATGGCATGATATACTTCACCAGAACACCAAGCCTTCCGCTTCACTGCTAACACAATCTGCGCAATCACAAACAAGAAGGAAAAGAGGACAAGGAAATCCTCCAGTACTGAACGTTCCTTTACACATCCTTCTCTACAGCATAAACAGCAGGCTAAACAAACTTTACCCACTCTCCAAACTCGTTGGAGCCTATTGGGGCCAACAGAGGAACCAAATAACTCTGCAACTCTGTCCTACACTCTATATGCACATCACAATGAGTTCGGGGATGGGCTAACCTGGGTCCCAGATCGCCTCTTCATTCAAACGGGGGCCTGGGAGTGGAAATGAAAATGATTTCATTTTGCCAGCATGAAGGTACCCTCTATCCAAGGCTGCAGTCGTTCCATGAAAACCGCTGTCAGACTGAGATCTGATATCTCTGAACTGGCTGTATTATTGCTACACTGACACACAGACAGCCGGAATGTTCTGGAGGTATAGGGTTCTCTCACTAAAGCCACAGAGAACCAGAGCAGCACCACTGAAGGTGGATCCAGTCCGTTGTGTTAGGAAATCATTTAAATGTAGGTCTATATAAGACCTCGAGAGCTCCCATGGGGAAGAATTATTACCCTGATACCATATAACTCCAGTTGTTTCAGAGTTTTAAAAATGACTCAGAGTTAAGAAATCTGAATTCACTTTCTCTTTCAGGGAGTAAAGCTAATCACATCACTGGAGGATTATATTTTAAAGACTTCTTCAGGTTTCCTTCAAAATAATAAATATTTTGTGATAATTTTACACACAGCTCTGAAACCCTTAGTAAAATAAAATATAAACTCATTCCTTTTTGACCATACATAATCAATATTTATAATTCATGAGTCAAGAAATAAAAAGGACAGATAAAGACTAGAAAAACAAAGAAGAACAAACGATCACACAAACAAACAAGAATGAACAGTTCTTCCTCTTAAGCAGCAGTATCAAAGCATTCTAAATGAGCTCTAGCCTACACATACTCTATCCTACACATACATCAAAAATAAAAAGAGATAACCAAGAGGAAACAAAACAATAAAAGAACAAACAACCAAATGAACAAAAAGAATGAGCAGTTACTCCTCCTTTGCAGAAGTATCAAAGCATTCTAAAGGAGATCTAACCTACAGGAAGCAGGATAAGGCAAACAGTTCACGTCAGGAGTGTCGACACACAACATTAATGTCTCTTTCGTATTATTACAGAAGACAAACGACTCTACCCTGTCTTTAATTATACTCCCTCTGTGAGAGTCAAGGTGAGGAACGATCAGTCCTTTCTGTGGGAAATGATTTCATAGGATGCAGGCCTGTTTTTGAACTGAAAACACAGAAATGAATGCAGAAAAGGAAGAGAAGCAAAAGAGGGAAGCCAGGCAGAATTGGAGGGCTGACACACTGGAACCTACACTGAGTCGCCCTGTCCAATGGAGAGGAACAGAGGACACAGATTGAGTGGAGATGTAGGAGAACTACAAGAAAATCAAATATGGTAGATCCAAGTTGTCTATAAGTCTATTTTAAGAACCAAATATTTTGGCACCAGAATGTATTTTATTTGCAGCAATGCCCATTAAAACTGATATGAAAAATTGCACTGAAACTGCACCTGAAAGATCAACCAATTAGAAGACTGTGGCACTCAAAACTGACACTCTCACCTAAACTTTACACATCAATATCTTAATCACAGATACATATTGGAAGTTTTGGTATTGGCATAATTTTAAATTACTACAAATCAAACTCCAACATTTCTCTCATTGGTGAACATATGAGGAGAAGAGATGTTTTCCAAACATGATAGATTTGATATGGAGACATCCATTTGGATCTGCATCTGTATGAAAGTAAAGCTTGGAGTCCACTCAATCAGTACAACTAAATTAAATGGGACACATATACAACAGAAATTCTATAACCTGAATTTTGCAGAAGTATCTTACAAGTACAAAATATCACTTGAAAGGTATAATTACATCCACAATTACTTCCAAGGATAATGAATATGCAAACTTGAACTAAAATTATGGACATGCTCTAAACCTAGTGTCTAAAACATGCTAGAATTTAAAACACTGAAAACCCAAGAACTAAACCCTGAAAAAGTATCTTTAGTAAAACTGGTCCTGAAGCTTGTTGATCAAATAACCCAAACCAAGTTACAGAAGACTCACAAAACCAGCTCTGCAAACAGCACACCACAGATGATCATGAACAAATTATGAAGCAAATCTTACTATTGCAACACTGTTGCAATACCATACCTCAAAGCAAAATATTATTGCCATCAGACACCATAAATATCTGCCATCAGACAGATATAAAAAGTCAAGACTTAAAAAAGAAAAACTACATGGTCACTGTGACTCTGGTTAGGTGGATGCTACAGATACATATGCACATACAATATGAAAAACACTTAATTTAATAATCCAAACACCCATTCTCCCAATTCAATTATAGTAAGACAGACTATTCTTTTCCTTGAACCTCATACATAGTCTCAGGAGGTAGCACATACTCTTTCCTATTATTCACACTGCAGATGCAAAACCAATGACATACTGCCTATGAGAGAAAATACATTCAATTTATGAGCTTGCAGGTGCTCAGCTTGTGACCGATGACACTGGCATACCCCCTATTTTTCCACGACAAGGCTGAGTCAATTGTTCCCCTGCCCAGTGGAGCTGGTAATGGCAAGACTGGGACTTTAACTCCCAGCCCCAGGGCATACAGCTGCATCCGAAACACGGGCCATCACTACGTACACAACCCGAAGGACCAACGATAATCAGTCTTACTGAGAGAGTGCCGCAGAGCACCACTGTCTACATAACTCCAGTCCTGGAGGGTTGGTGTATTTCGGCATTCACACACCTTGTTTTCCGAAGCCTAAACTGGCTGCTGACTGAAGGAAATGACTAAAACCTGTAGGCACTGCAACCCTTCAGAACTGAAGATGTGCCCTCCTGGGGAGTTCACTCTGTGGCAGCGCAGTATAGTCTGGGGGGGCAGTGAGACGGTGACTATGACATCATATAAAATTAACAGCTGTCCTTTATGTTTTTATCATGGTTATCTTCAGTTCAAATATGTTTTCTGAATTTTTTTTTTCTACACAAGCTTTGGCCACATAAGTTTATTCTTACCATTCCAATAAAGCTAACTGAATTAGAGCATATCAAAATTGAGAGAGTTCACTGCTTTTGCAACTGTGACAAGCCAGTTCTCTTGTCATGCAAACAAAGTATTTTGAATTTCAATTTATATTTTACAGAGAGAGAGAGAAAGGGGGCAACAGGCCTAGACGCATCTGCTAAATAAAACAGACAGTGCCGCCTAGTCTTGGCACTAGCTGAAGAATCCCTAGCAAACAGGCTTAAAATCCATAGGAGATAAAAAAAAAAACAATTTATTCCGACAGCATTGCAGGACAGGGGAAAAAATGAAAATGGCTAAATGCAAGTATATCCAATTGTTGGGCGGGAACCATTTTCCCACCACAGCCAGTGTGATCTAAGCCTATTATTGTGCAACATTTAATCAATTTTCCACTACCTCTCTCCAATGAACAGCTTTTTCTCCCCATTAGAGGACATTCAGGGGATTGTTCTGTTGCCCTGGGAGATGGAGCAGGAACACCCACTGTCACTCTGTTTCAGGGTCGCCTTCACCAGTGTCACCCTGCCATTTCAGACCACAGGCGTTCCTTTCGATCTTCTCCCCACCTTTAGCCTCTTGTTCTGTACCTGCAGTTGCCACTGTGTGCTCTGCTCTTTTGCACCAACACTGCAGTATTTTACACCTGCATCCCGTTAGGCTCCCCTTCAATCATGGGAGCTCCAATGTCTTGCCTGTAACCCCCTCCCTCCAGCACACCTGTGCTTGGTTTGGCCATGGCCCCCCACTGGGTCTCTGTTCCTTTATGGCCGCCGACGGCCGACACCCGCCCCACGCTGGCAGCTCGCCACAAGCTGTTTAAACTTCCCCCATGTACCCCGACTCGCCTGCGGCAGACGGGCCAGCTCCGTGCTCATCGATTGGCCTCATTCATTGAGTCAGCTGGAACCTGCAGAGGGCCTGGGAGACTGCAGAAGAGTTCCTCCTCTCTTTCACAGTCTCACTCCTGCCATTATAGTTTTCTTTCAACATTCTCCCTCTCAATCACTTTCTCTCTCTCTCTCTCCACACAAACACAAACAATATCTGTAGCGAGACAATTTGCACAGTTTGCTAAGACAATTTAATTCCTCAAATAAATTAGCAAACTGCCTCCCACTGCTGTTGCAATAGGATCCCCAAGTCACCCAATAGGCTTATGTCTTCAGAATTAAGTATCCAAACTAATCCAATAGGCTTCTGTACAACATTTATGATACTAACTCATCCAACAAGCTTCTGTAGTAACATTAACGATTCAAACTCATCCAATAGGCTTCATATTTATACATTAGCTATACAAATTCACCCAGCAAGCTCCTGATTTAAAGGTTAAGGACCCAAACTCACCCGATAGACACCTGATTTACAGACTGAGGATCCAAATGCACCCAATAGGCTTCTGCCCCACAGATTAAGAGTGTTAATTCTCCCAATATGCTTCTAGCTGACAGATTATTAAGGCGTAGTGAAACTGGAGGTGTCAGGGAGAGGTGATGTACATCATATGCGTTCCCCTACTGAGTCTCTTACGGCAGAACAGGATTTCTCTCTTACCTGCAGTCACATCTTATGATCTCAGGAACATGAATGCATTCTCTTATCTACTGTGATCTCAGTCATGAGCCATGATTTCCATCCCTTCCATCTCTGGACCTGAGAAATAAGACGATATTCGTCTCCCATAAACCCAGTGATCTCAGTGGTAACATAAGATTTCCATCCCTTAAATCCCATGACGTCAGTAATGTACCAAGTTCTTTCCTTTCCACACTGTGATCTCGGTAATAAGGTAATATTCCTCTTCCTCCCTTGCTTGTGATCTCACTAACACACCGAACACTGTGTACCGGCCCTGTGGCACCAAGCTGTTTTGATAGTAAACATCTTGACAACCTCGATTAGGTAAGGTATGTGCAACTCCTGCCTCTCCCCTTAGCTCTGATTCCTACAAATGCTAGGGCAGTGTGTAACCAAACAGGTCTAAGACACTTGCCTGAAGCCAATGAACACTAAACGGCATGTCTTCAAGGGTTTTTGAGCTTAATCATGTTTGATCTTCACAGATTTGATGAGCTATTAACTCATCAAGGGACATTAAGGGACAGGAAGCATGGCGGACAGTCGACATAGGCATCACAACTAAATGCGCCAGTGCATTTTTTTTTTTTTTTTTTATCTTCCAATGACCCCATTTGCATTTAAAGTCTTTCTGGTGGCGTTAGCCTCGCTTGTTTCTTTTCGCCGATCTGACGGAGCTCCCCTGCCCTTGACAGGGGGATTCTGGGACAGCTGCAGTGGGACGATAACCACATACTGAGGAGCAGTCGCAATGCTGGCCTGCAGTCTGATTGAGAAGAAAATGATATTCATTGACTGGCACGCTTGGAGGACTTCATCCCCACATCTCCAGATCTTGGGCCTGCAATTTAGCTGGAAACATCGCTAAAGTCTGCCACCCAGCCCCCACCCCCAAACCTCCCTCCCCCTTTTTAGTATCTGATGACCACTTCCTGTTCAAAAAGTCCAACTGTTGTCAGTTGAAAAGCTTATAAAACTGGGGGTTGTTCTGTGATTGTGGGTGTGACTGATGACAGAGTGTGAGTCCTGTTGATGTGAAATGGGCCTTTCTTCTTCTTCTTCTTCTGTAGTCAATAATGTAGCTGTCATTTTGACTATGGTAGAGGCTTCTGTGCCAGGTTGGTGTACAGGAAGTTGTCATGTGCACATGTGTTTTGCTGTGTCATGAAGATATGACTTTGTGGTTTATTTGTGATCATGTTGTGGTTATTTGCGTCATAAGTGTGGTGATAGGTGGCGCATTTGTGCTTTGATTTCGTGTCTGTTGTTTGTTTTGGTCAACGTCATGCTTATGTTGAACCTTAACCTTTGACTTCAGAAAAAGCTCAGTACTGCAGTCGTGCTGGAGAGCATTGGAGGATAGTTTCACATCAGACTGTCCTCTGACATCAGTCTTACAATTTAATCTGAGGGTGATCTTTCAGTCTGTGAGGAGCCATCCTTTCTGGATAATATCCCATATGCTTTCAATAATTCAGTTACTGTCTCTGTCTTTTCCATATTGTTGGTGTCATAAAAAAAACGCTGTGTCTCCAAAATACACGTTTTTAGTAAATGAGAAAAACACTGTTGGATTATTACATTATATTGCATTGGACAAGCTTTCATATGGGGTTTAGAAAAAATGTATTCATCAAAGAGCCATTTGACACTGACAGTACCCAATTGATGATGTAAGCTGTCTGTTCTCATGTCAGTCTCAAAAAATGCAAAATTGGCAATACAACCTTTGTTTAACCATAGATTCAATATTATAAGGAATTAGAGGGGACAAAAAACACTATTCAATCAAAAAGCAAATGAACTTGAGTAAAAGAAAGAATGAGGAATTCATAATCACATGTACCAACTGAAAAAACACAGACAGACAGTTCCACAGCACAGGGGCAACACAGAGCAGACACCTGTGACAGCGCCACATAACCACCAAAGACATCAAGGTCAAAGCGACATAGTACATAATGAATGAATCTAACCTAGAGGCACTCTACCAATGTCTCTCTATTTCGCTTTTTATGTACCATCACACTCATACTATGTACTTTTCCAGTCTTAAGTGGACTCATTCCACCAGGGTCAGTTGAGTCCATATCATTCAATATCAGGGCTACACTTATTTCCAAGCAAGTGATCAAGCAAGCATGTCCCCATCTATTTGAAAAGCACATTTGTCAGTCTCTGCTTTGTCACCTGAAGTCATCATAATTGGGTTACATTAGGAGGCTAAAAGGGGCGGAGACTAGGCAATGGGAGGAGGAATATGGGAAGAATAGTGGGTGGGGTTCCAGTTTTGCCTTGATGTATCTGAGCATATAAATGTCAAGGTTGCTATCCCCTCTCCCCAGCTTCCATGGTTACCAAGTACCCAGTCTGCACATATTCTGCAGCAAGGCTGTTTGTTTGTATGTTTGAAGAGGGCAGAGTGCTTGGATACCAGGAGAATAGGCTTGGATCAGTGCCTACTTGAACCTCTGTGAGATCTAGAGCAGAACAGATATCTCCTGACCCTGAACCAAAATATTTCCGACAACTACTAATACTTAAAAACAGGCATTTTTTTCCACAAATTACACATGCTTAAACATCAGTGAAAAAAACATTTATTGTAGATGTTGGTATTTTCAAGCAATTCACAACTACCTTCTAGCATGAGGAGAGTGTTAAGTTTCAGGATGAAGGGATTAGAGATGCAACGTGAAACAGCTGGCTCGCGTCACACAGCTGTTAGGCGGCCCAGATAGGAAGCTGCCCTTCTGAAGCAGACAGGGTGGCCTGGTCAGGCGGTGGAGCTCGGCCCTCTGGCAGGGGGCGGGACAGCAACACCAAGAAAGCCAGTCCTCTACCACTGACTTAACCCACAGATCTGTGATGAGCCTGCTGACAGTTGTAATGGCAGGCTGTTGCAGGGTGCTAAAACACAGGCTTTCTGCACTGAGGGCCTGCTTTGAGCTGAGGGCTTTCTGTCTGAGAGCACTGAGGCTTTTATAACGCTATACAGCTATACAGCAGAAGCCTGGTACCAGCACAGAGATCAGTGTGTGTATGATTGTGTGTGTGCATGTATATAAATGTGTGTGACTGTGTGAATGTGCATGTATGTACATGTGCTTCTGTATGTGTGTGTGTGTGTGTGTGTGTGTGCATAAGATGTACACAGAAACAGTGATAACCAGGCCTTGAAGAAAGAGAAAAAGATGAATGCTCTCAGGGCTCCAGAGATGATGAGGGGAGGAGGAGGGAATCACCTGAGCGAAGGAGGCAATTCACTGACCCAGCAAACAGTAAGTCACGCCCACTTCAACTCAATGTCAGCCAATCGATCACGCGTCCTCCTCACAGCATCACAGCAGAAGAACATGACATAGTGCCGCTCCTCAAGTTCTCACAAGATGCACAAAAACTCATACTTGCACGTGCACGCAGGCTCCGACGCACCCAATATACAGTTTCTCTGACACACACACTCTCTCACACATGCTGTGTCAATGCAAACACAACCTACTGTCCACAGAAAAGTGTGCGATAGAATGCAGCAGTATAATCCCCAGTTGTCTAAAAAAAAACCTCTGCAAGTACAAGATAACAGCATATTATTTAATGCCACCAACATTAACAACCTGTTTTCAATTGTCTCTTGTGTTGAAGATGGATTCAAAAACACATTTATGTGCAATATTGACTGTGAATCTCAGATGTTGTTGCATGTAAGGAATGGACTCAATGTCCTGTGTGAGGGTGCGGATTTAAAAGGAGTCAGAGTCAGGTTAGTCCAAACCTGTATCTCATACTCTGCCCGTGTAATTAATGTGCTTTCAACAGGTTAGTGCTCTGACAAGCACTGGCTCTTCCACCCAAACCGTGAGCCAAATAGGATTACAATGATGTGCTGGAGCCCCTCGGCGTGACATTGCCGTTAAATGCCACTTGATGAACTCAATAAGTTTCTGGGGACCTGGTTGCCATGGATACGGGTCGCTCCTCTGACCCTGCTGGGGCCGGTGGCTGGTGTTTACAGAGGGAACATCCTTCCATGAGTCCACTTAAGGGCACGCTGGGGTCCCCAACTACGTCAGCAGTGTACCGCGGGCCCCGGGGGGTTCAGGCTCCCCCAGAGCCTGGTTCTCACGTGAACTATTTATGGCAGAAAAGGCAGAAATGTGAGAGAGGCTGTTGATGCGGTTGACTGTCTGGCCGACCACTTCAGCATTTATCAGCCAGAGTGCAGAAGGTGTTGGTCAGCAGGATTTGCAGGGAGAGAGACACAGAGGGAATTATAGACAGAAGGAGAGACAGAGTACGTGGGGCACAAGGAGAGAGCAAGAGGGGGTGAGAGAGTAGTGAAAGGGGGAAATAAGGAAGAATGGGTGGGGGGGACAGCTGAGGAAAACAGAGAGAAGGGAGGAAGCGGGGAGGAAATTAAAGAGAAAGATGGAGATCAGAGAGGGAAAGGGGTAAGAAAGAAAAGGAGGGAAAGAGTGTAAAGAGAGGGAGTGGGTGAAACATAAAAGGGTGAGAGAGAGGAAGGGAGAGAGAGGGGAAAAGGGGGAGGTCATGAGAGAACCACTGAAACACAATCAATGAAAACACTGCGATTCTCACCATCAGGCTGTTTCTACTTCAAGCCGTCAAGTCATGAAAAACAACATGTGTCGCCGAGAGATTTATGGGCTCATGATAAATTAATGACTGAGGGAAGAGGTTGACTGCTCACGCTTAAAAAAATACATGACCTGCATATCCACTTTGAGTGTTGCCTGGTCTCTCCGGATGCTGGAAACTTTGATGTAAAAGGAACAAGGCCTTGCTCTGTCGCACAAACAGAAACACCACAGATGAGTTGAAGAGCGGTCCCTGAGTTTTCCTCCCATCTCCACAGGTCCTCCAGTATCCCATCATGCAATGCAAAAAGCACTGTGACTCCCATTTCCCTGGCTCTCAGGGCCATCGGAAAAACCTCAGTCTCTGATTTTTGGTCACAGGCAGGCCGCGGAATGCGCTGAAACACATCTCTGTACTGTTGCTGACGTTTTAATTGTTGGTCACAATTATGTGTCTGCCGCATGGGCTCGATCGAAATTCTCGTCGGGCTTGAGAAAATCTGTCCTCTTTGATTCTCTTCCACAGTGCAGAGGGAACAAAGTCAGCACATCCAAATCCCAGACAGTCTGAATTTAAACACACCCCTGCATGTGAGCCTACACAGACTCTCACATATCGCACCTCTATCACCAAGGACACATAAAAATGGACAACTCCAGCTACCCAGAGAGATTCCCCAAGCATGTCAGCTGTTTTTTGCAGATTGCATTCATACATAATTATTTACACAATTTACATTCTTTACACACTATCAGTTTTTAAAGCCATATGCCATATAATTACTGAAGCAAGTCAGGTTAAGTACCTCAGGTTAAGTACTTAGCTCAGGGGTGCAACATCAGAGCTGTACCTGGGAATCAAACACACAACCTCTGAATTACAATCACGGCTCCCCAACCATTATACCGAACCGTCTCCCCATCAGATTACAATGTTGTGTATTTAATGTCAAAGGAGGGCAAGGACAGTGCAGCCACACCACTACTGTATGTTTCCACCTAAAAATGCTGAAAGCGAAATTACAGCAGTGTGTTCCAGTATAATCATTAATCACCAAGGAGCTCTGTGGACTGCAGAAACAGACTAATATTAATACTACTACTATGAACAAACTGCATTTACATGGTGCCTTTAATGGATCTCAAGGCAGATTACTTTGTGCAGAAGAGGCTTTAATAATGTATACCCAGCAAGCAAAATAACATTTTTAAAAGTTTTTTTTTATATATACATAAAACCTTCGGCACTGATTAGTTATGAGTATAGTTGTGATTCAGATATACAGTTGTATGCAAAACTTTAGGCACCCTTGGCCAAATGACATATTTTGTTGATTTTTGAATTGAAAAGTAGTAAACACAGCCTCTGAAGCAAATGGAACATAAAATACAATATGTTCTGCAAATGGTAATGCACAATTATTATTATTTATTTCATACTTTATTTTTTAAAAAAATGAAACTGTCATTGTGGAAATGTCCAAAAGTTTGGACACCCTTCATAGTTAGCACCTATATATATATATGTAGCTGTGTACTTAGCACCCCCTTTGGCAGATATCACTGCTTGCAAATGCTTTTTTGTAGCCAGCTAAAAGTCTTTCAATTCTTGTATTTGGAATTTTCCCCAACTCTTCCTTGCAGAAGGCTTCTAGTTCTGAGGCATTCTTGGGCCGTCTTGCATGCACAGCTTGTTCAAGATCTACCCACAGATTTTCAGTGATGTTTAAGTCAGGGGACTGTGAGGGCCATTCCAAAAGGTAGTTTATGGTGGATTTTGACGTATGTTTTGGATCATTATCCTGTTGTAGAAGCCATCCTCTTTTCAGCTTCAGCTTTTTTACAGATGGCATGACATTTGCTTCCATAATTTGCTGGTATTTAGTGAAATCCATTCTTCCCTCCACCCATGCAATGTTTCCTGTGTCACTGGCTGCAACACAACCCCAAAGCATGATAGAACCCCCATGCTTAACAGTTGGCAAGGTGTGCTTTTCATGAAATGCTGCTCCTTCTTTTCTCCATACCTTTGCTGATTGTGGCAAATGAGTTTTATTTTAACTTCATCAGTCCACAGCACTTGTCTCCAAAACACATCTGGCTTGTCTAGATGTTCTGTTGCATACTTAAGATGTTGAGTTTTGTGATGAGGTCGCAGATAAGGTCTCCTTCTTATGACTTTTCCATGAAGATCATGTTTGTGCAAGCAAAGCTGCACTGTGGCATGGTGCACCACCACTCCTGAGTCAGCTTAACCTTCCTGCAGGTTCTCTGCAGTCATATGGGGGTTTTGATTTCCCTTTCTGACCAGCATATGAGCAGTTCTCTCTGAGAGTTTCCTTGGTCTTCCAGATGTCATCTTGATCTCCACAGTTCCCTAAACTGCCATTTCTTAATACATTTTGCACTGTGGAAACTGCAAGCTGAAAACGCTTTGCCATCTTCTTATAACCTTCCCCTGCATTGTGGGCATCATTTAGTTTCATTTTCAGATCCTTAGATATTTGTGTACAGGAGGCCATGGTTGCTGAGTGTTAGCACAAGGTTTGAAGAGCCAGAGAATTTATAAAGCTTTGAAATTAGCATCAGTTGACAGTTCATAATGACAATTGTTGACATGCCGCAGGCCTAACTTGCTAATCAAGGTCTGAGACCTTGTAAAAACATCTGAGTCTTTCCAACGCTCAGGGCGCCCAAACTTTTCACATGCTACAATGATGATTTTATTTATTTGTTTATTTTGGTTATGAAGTAATTGTGCATTAGCATTTGCAGAAAATATTGTGTTTTATGTTCCATTTGCTACAGAGGCTGTTTTTACTACTTTTCAATTCAAAAATCAACAAAACATGGGTGCCCAAAGTTTTACATATAACTGTATTTACAATGTGACTTGACAGTTGTGGTTTGGGGTGGTTTCAAAAACATTGCTGCAATGTTATTATGCACAACCATTCTGTAACATTTTAAAAAGTAGCAGTACTGTTTTGTGCTAGCTGGGTAGCACCCACATGAAAGATGCATGAAGGCAAACCTCTCCAAAGCACCACACATGAGCTGCTGGGGCGAGGAACGGGTTCATTTAGTCAATTAAACCGAGTCAAAGGGGATGTGCAACAGCTGTCTCCACTGATGCTGATACCAAAGGCTCCAAAGCTGCAGAGCCTTGTAGGTAAAGTGCCCACAGAAGCACCAAGGGATTATGGATTCAAAACTGGGCATAGCTGGGATTTTGATGTGTAATGAATGTTGAGCACATCTATGACACAGTACCTCAGGCACAGGCAACAGATCAAATGACCCAACTCTCCATACTGAGACAGAGAGGTAAAGAAATTTTCAAAAATGTAAATTATACAGTACTAACTGCCTATTGACTAAACTGAGCATTTTTCCTCTCAAAACAGATGACCACATTATGGTTGTAAATTCCAAAATTTCCCATGGAAATATTCATTACATTAGCTTTGGAAATCTGGTCATTTTGGCCAACCTACAAAGGCATAAACTAACAGCACCTTCTTAAAAAGGCCACTTAACATGACTAATAGGTGATTCATTATAATTACAATGTGTGTATCTATTCATATTCATACTTCGTTTCTTTAGTACTCACAATATTAAAGTTATATGAGCCAACAGGTCCTGAGCCCTGACCTTTCTGCTGGAGCGATGAGTTATGTTTTGAAAGCGATGCCGTGTCGTGCATACAGATAATGTCTTCAAGAACAACCTCCGACCTGCTGCGCTGTCCAACTCAGGCGCAAGTAGTATCATGAAGATATTTGCTAGTTTGCGAGCAAGATGCAAGACTGTTATTACAGGTAGTCTTCTACGCATCTTAAAAGGCGTTGCTATTGCACCACATACTGGAAATACTCTGATGATTTTTTTTTATATAATGATAAAGTGAATTCAATGGGATTACTAAAACCACTCGAATATTTAACTTCAATTAACTCAACATACTTCCAGCTACTTGTAGACATTAATGTTCATATTTTAAATTATAATTTCATCAGTATTCTGATTTAAATCCCCCATAGCTTGTTGTATTTATGCAACTGCAGGAAAGATGCACAATTTACATGAGAAATCATTAGGCTACTTTGCCAGGCAAATATGGCAAAAGAACATAGAAATGTTAAAACCATGCTACAAACTTTACGTAAACAAAAGTTTGCTTTAGTATTAGAGTTTACTGCATTTTCGCTGATGATAAACATATTTCGTCAGTGAGAAAATTTCACTAAATTCCAACGGAAATTTTCCCAATCTGAAGACAGCTATAACTGTGAAACCCTGCACATGCAGATTTCTCAAAATTATCCCGTCATAATTACTCACTTGTAAGACTTGTCATCTTACTCTAACCCAGTCTTTTCCTCAGTACAGTATCTACCTTGTCCCAAAAATATCAACGCATATAATATTGTCACGATTATCCGTATGTAAATGGGGGATTACAGTCATTTTTCATTATTTGCCAGTCTCGTCAAAAAACACGTTTCCTCTGTATATTTCATATACAGCCGTTTGACGTCTTGTATCTTACTACCGATTTCTCATGACACAACAAATGACAACCAGTTCACTCCTGCCAGAAAAATAGACTGTATTGCAGAATCGAAGACACTTCTCAAAATGCTACGTAAACTTATCTAACAAAGACAACAGTATATTGTATAAAAGCCAACATTTTAGGAAATGTGCATGTATACCCACAGCCACCTCATGAATTTCAATATCCTTCTTTAGCACTCAGAGGACACCAGAAGTGGGTCATCGCTGCAAACCCTCCTGTCAACCGTAACTCTTGGAGGACCACAAGCCAACATCGATTTATGCTACAATAACTCACTTGCACGTCTTGAATGCACAAGCATTGGCTACACCAGCATCGTCATTATCTTCTCACTGAATGTTTTGCTTGCATGATTTTTTCATTTAATCTACATTTACACATTATACTTTTCTTCCAACGTATAAATAGTGGATACATAATTAGGGAAATGATATCATACTATGATTATGATTCCGAGGAATATCTCCCAAGCTAGAAATAACAGTCCAGGAAATGTCGTTTAAATTGGATGTAGAGTTCAGACATATTCTCTGAATGTTCCATGAAACATTATCGGGAAGCATTGGGCATAATTATTATGTTTGTACTACTTATACCAGGTTTTATATTTTTAAATACATTTAACAGTAAGTCTTTGTCAATATGCTTTTTTTATGTGCACGTGTAAAATACACATTCAAACTTTTTTAAAAAAAGACAATTAAATATAACAGTGCCAAATCCACAGCCAGACTGGCAGACGCTCGTCAGTTTACTTGCAAGCGGGCAGCACAACTCTTTCCGAGACTCAAAATGTATGAAACCAAAAACACACTCAAAAGAGTGTATCGTTACTACACACCACCATCTGCAGCTTCGATAAACGTATAGTCAAAACTCAGAACAGCTGCGAAGGCAGCTGATTAAATCTTCTAAAAGTGAACACACCCCCTTTCAGTTGCTCCATCGATTTCGCTACTTGGCAACAATCCGTTAACAACTTCACATTTGAGTTTGTTAAAAAAAAAAAAAAAAAAAAAAAAAGCAAGCAACTTCGTCGTACCTCTGCATCTCGAAAGCTACAACAATTAAAGCGACAAGATAAAGTCTTTGCTAATGTATACAGTCGCAGAATTTTCACATTCTCAACTTACTGGAGTTTTCTCGAATAAGCAATGGCAGTGAACTGTACGTGTCATGAATGACATTCGACAGCACCCACACAACAAGAGTGTAAGATGTGGTCGCGCTCACAGACGTTATTTCAGACAAACAACCGGAGTGCGACTTTATGTTTACATTACAATAGAATCTCACCTTGTTTGACACACTTGAGCCGGACGGGGTCCTTACAGTGCTTGATGACAGCGAACACATCCCTAATAGTGAGTCCGGCCACTGGCGTGTCATTAACCTCCAACAGGAGCTCGTCCTGGGACAACTTGCCACTCTGGCAGGCCACCTTGCCTTGCTTCACCTCCCCGAGATATGGGAATTGTCCATTCTCAGCACCTCCTTTCAGCTCGAACCCCAGTTCGCCTTCAGCGTTCCTGCTAAGGACAGTCTCGTGGACTTTGTTGGTCCAGTGGTTTTTCTTTTTCATGGTCTTGGACATTGCTGAAAAATGAGTGTTACATGAGGACAGTCGTGGAGTAAGTTCTCAGATTTCCTTGTGTTGCTGGTCTCGGCCCCCTCCTCACGAGAGATGCTTGAAAATTTCAATAACGGTGAATGCCAATGGAAGTATCCATGTCAGCTCGCCTCAACAGCAGCTGGCTGGGGCTGCGTTTCACTGTGGAGGAGCAGCTTTACACACAGTTGCAGGCAAGTGACCCGGATGTGATGTCTGGAGGAGGAGAGAAGCAGAAGGGTTTAGAATCTCACCACAGAAGGGGGGAAAACGGAGGAAAGTCAGTCTGGTGGTATTCTCACCGAGCTCAGCACGAACGCCAGTCTGAGTCGGCGCCGTGCACACGACTTGTACAGTGCACTGAGAGGAGGGGTATCAAAACAAGCCCTGCTTTTGTCTCTCCACGCAGTTTTGTCATTGAAAATATATTTGAATTCTGGGAAACGGATGAAATTGTATGGTGCAAAAGAGGAATTGGGATTATAGTGCTGCCACGAATGTGCGAACTACACACAATGTAATTGCCCAGTGTCTGTACATTAACCTCTATCTCCATAAATTACCGCCCCGTTATCGTTGCAGTAAAATTTGCAGTTGCTGAAAGCGACTGAGAAGGGGATAAACATGTCTGTGTGGTTTCCTCAGAATATATTATTTTGGCAGAGACAACGTGCCCACTTCAGCTTTTAACACATTCCTCAAAACTGCTATATAGTTTCGATTTTACGACGAAAAAGGCGCAGATTAAGTACCATTACATTCAGCTATGAAAATTACATAGACCATACATAATAAACACAAATCCCGCCAAGTAAGGCGCGCGATCCGAAAGAGCTTTGAGCCTTTTGTTGGTATAACTTATTAATGAAAACGTGGCTGTGACCAGTCGCAGCGGGTCTTTCATTATTAAACAGGAAAGAAATAAGACGTTAAATGATACAGTCTAAGAATGACAACATTAAGCAACCAGCCACACTTAGCGTTCTACAACAGATCAGTCATACGCACACATTCAGGAATGAGACACACTCAAAGGTTTCTACAATCCCATTGTTTTGGGTTTACTGGGATCAGTACAAAGGATGCATGTATTATTTAGGCCGTTTTGTTTTCCCCACTCTGTAAATATTGTTATATGAGTGGTGGGGGACTTTGCGTTAGTCTGGAGTGCAGTCTTTGATTGAATCACTCAATTAAACACTTTGAGTTTGTGAAATGAAACATATCATCCATTACACATTAAAGGATGGCCGTGAATTTTAAGATGATATTTATGTTATATAAGAAAAGAAAAACAGTTGTTACGTCTTTTGAGGTTGCTTTCAAAGTGAGCATGGAGGCAACTACAACTCAGATGCGCAGTGTTTCAGATTTAACACAACCCTTTTTAGTACACTTTACACCACACAGATAATGCCAGACATAGCCTGCACATATATGACAATTTTAAGGTCCTCTCAACTCATTTCACACTTCAGCTGATCTATCACCTGCTGTTGTTTAACAATACTGTTGCACAACAATCCAGGTCTCAAAATTCAGATTTCAGGGAAGGTAAGAGTATTTTTGCTGGCACATTGAATTGTCTTACTTCCTCCTAATATGGCCCCTTACATCCCATACAGTATGTTCATATGTGTATGGATGTGACTCAGCTATTCTGCTTGTAAAATTACTGAGAAAATGAGGAGGAATATTTTATTTCCATCTAGTTCCTTGGATTACCAGATTACTACTGTTTGCCTCCATTTTTGTTTTTGTTTTTGTTTTTTTGGTTTTGTTTTTTGTTCCAAGAAAACCAACAAGGACAGTTGGAAAACATTTAAGCAAAATCACATGTCAGACCTTGAAATAATTATTCAAGGTCTGAGTGTTATCACACTATTTGTTATATCTCAGCTCATGTTACATAGAGGGAACGACAAAATCAGGGTAATGGCTGCTGCTACAGCCCATGCCGCCAGCTAAATGCCACTAATTTTCAAACAAATGTGATATTTTCATAGTGACTCATTTAGAGTGAAGGGTGGAGTAATTTAGCTTAACTCAAATCTTGTAGTGCAATTCTTAAGTCGTGAAGCATGTGCACCACTGTGACAGCAAAATATTAGGATTTTAGAGATAACAATGATGAAATGTGACAGTTTTTCCAATGTTCAGATTTTGCCATTGGCATATGATATTTCTAGGGTTGGAACTCCTTGATGGTTGGCAGTTTTTGGCTGGAGGTGGAGTTTCTTCCCTCACATGGGTAAAATTTGTGAGGTTTAATCCCCATTCAGACATTACCAAATACAGCTAACAACACTCTGCTAAAAGTTTCTTTGGCATCATCACAACATAGAGACAGTCAGGGTGAATGTTCCTGGTAGGTTCTTGTTTCTGCTATGGAAAAACCTGTACACTAAGCTGCCATTGAAGCCACATGGCTGAGATCTTCACAGCACATTTGGAATGAGAAACAGACACTCTGAGTTGGCACACATTATATGGAGTATCAGAGGCCTGACAGCCCTGATACTGAGAGACAGAGAAGTGGTACCGACTGATCCAACCAATCATAGTAATAGTAGCCACACCTGGCTCCTCCTCCTCCTCCTCCTCACTCGGCTGTAGTACATTTGTATAATAAACATGAAAAAGCATAAGTACTGTGTTTGTTTAAGTAATAAACGATACTGACAGGAGTATGAGGCTTCACAACACTCATACATGGCTCAGGGACCAAAGCCAGTCACTGCTAATTACAAAACTGAGCCAGTTCAAAGACTTTGTACTTCATAGCAAAATACTTACATTGGTTACTGCTTTGCAAGGTCAGTTGAATTGACTGCACATGATAGCTCTTCTCATTCTCAGGAAGCCTCATGTTTTCATCACTAACAAACAGGCTGCAACATAATTAGCATGGCGCTATAATGCATGGCGCGCATCATCCTGCCGTGGGGGGAGGCCACAGATGCATTGAGATCATAGCGTGGTGTGCAGTGAGGTATGCCTCGCTTTGCTGCTACCCTACTCCAAAGCAGCGCGCCTGGTGTCGAATAAAACAATACCCAGATTAACTCTAATGAAATAATGCAGATTATGGTTAGATATCCCCATGTGGACCTGAAAGAAAATATGATAGAAAATTGGATAGCGTTTAATCCTAGGGAGGATAATCAGGGTGGATTATGGGGATTACCTTGCTCGCTGGCCGATGCTGGGGGAAGCCATGGAGCCTAACGCTAGCTCAGTAATGCAGGCCTCAGAGGAGAGACTGTAGATAAGATAGGGTGCCTTCTGATTTCAGACTCAGGTCAGAGAACTGGTTCGTTCACTTGTTTCTGCGTGTGCAGCTTTGCATATTCTTTCACACGCATCATCAATATTAAAACACAATTTCCCTAGCCACCATTTTATGTAGAATGATATATTGCATTGTTCCTCAAGTCTTTTTCTCATCTAGGTGGAGTTAGGGTTAGGGAAATGTATCTCTACTTTTATTTACCTCTGAGGTCCAGCAAAATGGCTGTCTCCATGTTGAGAATGATTCGACTGGCATCTCAGTGCCAGCTGTAATGGGCTGTGAGTCAACATCCTCATGAATGATGGTGTTTTTAAATTCTCTGTTAAAGCCCAGTTTATGTAAAATTATCTTTGCTGTTTTCGATGTAACTTGAGGGGTTTTCAGTCACCCAGAGACAATGTTTTGTTGGACATGTAATGAGATAATCAGGTTCATGGCTTTTCACAGCAGGTTGATGAACAAGTGGTTTGTCCAATTAAACTTTACCAATGGTAGGCACCTAGCTGAATCAGTCCACAAAGGCACTCTCCACATGGGTTGTACACTGATCCCTATAGGTTCAGCATTGTGGGTCTGAGCCTCAGTCAGCAGCCAGCTGCTATAGTAGATCGCAGTTGGCTTCATTTTGCTATGGTTTGGGTGGGGCTTTGCCTGAAAATTTTCCTTAGGATAAATGAAATTCTTTTAATAACATGCTGGGCACACTCAGGTCTCCATCCAATAATATAGTAGGCACACACTGGGTTCACTGCTGTTGATGAGAGATGCACAACTCCTCCAACAGGCAGTCTTTCCCCTTCAGCACTGTAGTGCACTGGTAGCTGCATCTGCAGTGCCATCCCACAGACCAGGATGGTACAGAGGTGGCTCGAGAGCCAGTTGGCTGTTCCAAAGTGGGGAGAAAAAAGGGGAAAAGCTTATAAAACACATTTTCCCCATGATAATTTAATCCACAGAAGTACCCCTTGATGTGTGACGCTGCAGATGTGGAAGTTCAGCCCTCCCTCGCAATCAGGGGAGCCCAGTTCTGCATTTTAGATGTGGGAGGAACAGTGATGATGGCCAAACAGAGGGGAGTGTTTGAACAAAGACAGGAATTCACTTAAGAGGGGTGTTTTAACAAGGAGAGGAATTTACTGAGCGGAGCTGTTTAACTAGAAGAAGAATTCCCTGAGATGAGTGTTTTTTACCAGGGGAGGACTTAATTGAGCGGGACATACAGTGCTGAGTGGGGGGTTCAGAAACCGGGGGCACATGGGCTGATGTGGAGAGGTCAACAGGAAGTTTCACAGTTAATATGGATGAGGGACATTTGGGACTGAGAAATGTAAAGGGTATGTGAAGTGTCCATAGAGTGTCTGAAAATTAATCGGAAGCAGACTCATGGCACCGGGCTGCAGGCACGATGGAGTCCAACACTATGCCGATCACCAGCGCTGGCCTTCTGCTATCCTGAGCTGACCTAGATTTTCCTCGAAGAAGGATTAAGGAGTCAGCCGGCTATCTTTCATTAATATTTTGAAAGGAACTCATGAAATATCCCACAGATGTCCATTGGACAATGGCCTCGGACCCTAGCATGCGTAGTCCCACAATGCATTTCAACAGATCTGAAGAGATGAGTTGACCCAATGGTGTCGCCTTTGGGACCTTTGAATATCACTCAGAAAAATGGTGTCATCATTACACTATGGGCTATACCATGTGGATAAAGTTAAACAGGCTTATGGATCCAGCTGTCCTGCTACAGTACCAAGAGGCTTTGACAAGGGCTGGCAATGGCTGTGTTGTGTCAGTGGAGACATTTTGGCTCATTGCAGCTCGAAAATGCAGCATACGTCTTGTTAATCTTTTGGCAGATAAAGTTTTCAATACTTCAACAGGACAGGGAGAAAAAAATTGAAGCTGTATTGTGCAGCCATTTTATCAGACAAGGAAGTGATAAGTGGACCGTCTGTGTGTGCTGTGTGCCATGCTTATTTTGTCTCCGTCTGTTCGATGGTCTCCCACTCTCCCGCTTGCCCAGTGAGTTTACAGGAACTGAAATGAGCTCATCATCCCTATCAGGACCTGCCAAAACCCTGTGCCACAGTAAGTTGTGCGGTAGCAGAGACTGACATGAATAAAGCCATGCTCTTAATGAGCCGGTCCTCAAACTGGGAGTGACTCAACCTCAAGACAGGACTACCTTCCGAGGAGGAATTCAAATAGGGTATTTGCATTCCTTGTTCATAGGCAACAGCACATCTGCTGTGATAAAATCCATATAATTCACGTCTTCAAATCATAGAATTTATTGCAGATATGAATAACAGATTATTGCAAGGAACAATGAAGGTTAAATGATGTTTTTCTTTGGGGAGCTTACATGAAAAAATATGCATACAAGTAAAGACTTAAACCTACATGAAAGTATACATTTACTGTTCCACCAATTTATTGTTTCACACAACTTTGATGCAGAGGAAATAGCTGTTTAAGCCAGAAAATAGAGGTCAGTACTAAATATAGCTCATGCATATTTGCTTTCCCTTGTATTCCTGAAATACACTTAAAATCACCCTGATGTAGCCCTTGGTGTTTTATTTATAAAATCACATTGTAGAACAATATACTGAGGCCATAAAATGAACATTACTAAATTAGCCAAAGGTGAAATGCATTATGGGAATATGCACACCAATTCCAGGACATTCCTCTTCAGACTTCTGCTGTCTGATTACCCCCAAACCATCACGTTAAGGCAAAGAATCATGCTACATATTAATATTTGTTTAACAAAACGTTTTGTATTTCAATTCAAATTCAAAAATGTTCTTCTCTGCATGTGCGATTTTGAGGGATGTGATGTTCACACTAGGTGCACAGTACTGAGTGAATCTAGAGCAGCATTACTGACAGCATTCAGAATGGACAAAATGAACCCATCATCTTCCATCTCATCATTTACATCATCATAGAGTACCCTGCCCAAAGCATATTTTTTTGAACTTTTGAGTCAATCACCAATTAGCAGCAGTCCTTAAATTAGTTAGTCTTAAATTCCTGTTTTAAAGCCACAGCAGAGATGTAGATAAGTCAGCCGGCTTTGTGTAAAACAATGAACTGGAAGTGACCTCCCCATCCAACACCCCCCCCCACTCACACACACACACACACACATCCCCATTCCTTTGGCCCACTTCAGGCGTGACTGCAGGATATATTTAGGGCTTTTACAGTGAACGGCTGAGCTGAAGCCACAGATTAAAAGCGCCAGTACGCTGGAGACACTTGCACCCCTGGACATGATGAAGGACATGTGTTCCTTCCTGTGTGGGGGCTGATAAGTTCTCTACGCCACTCGCGGCAACTCCCGTAAATTTCCCTGCTTTTTCACGCTTCACTGTCCTGAACACTCTGACGCTGGGTCAGCCAGCCTCACTTGTCAGGGTTGTAACCATGAACCTGGATAATCTCTCTTTATAACGTGGCACTCGGTCCAACTTCTAGGGATGTGCTTTGGGAGTAAAACAATGGTCAGTCATTTCCTTTGACAAACCCAACAATCAGTGAATGTATGAAACACATGAGCCTGTCCACCATCACATTGCAGAAGTCCTCAGGCAGAAAGGTTATCTAAGTTATCCCCATCCTCTGTTGTGCGTCTGTAGTCAAGACTGTAAGGCGGGTGATCATCTCTGTCTGATGGCATCATGACAGGGCAAACTTTTCACCACGCCAAGCCGTCTGTCAGTCCCTGACGTCCCAGGGTCCCCTGTGCACTGGAGGACGGCTGCCGTATCTTCGTTCCAACAATCCCTCCAATACAGCAGTGAACTATAACAGTTGCCTTGATTCAGGCCATGCATGGTCACGATTATGGGATACAATAGTGCTGAAATGTGCAATGCAGTGATTAGATGAATTACTTTACCTGTTCATTCTGATTATGCCATTCAAACCAATCACAGGGCTTTTTTTTCAAAAGTAATTTAAAATAGAGGATGATGAATGATTTTGAAGTGTGTTAGTCTGGGAAAAGAATGTGGAGTTAACGAATGATGCTGGCCTCGTTTACTCCCACAGACAATTTCCCATTGCCCGTTTGTCAAGTGTAACTCCTACATTTGAGAGGCAACACTTCCATCCATCTTCCTTCATTTCTCTCCGCTGTCATGAAAATGACATGGGAGGAGGCCGCCATTACACTCATACTGCTCTCACTTGGTCAGCATTTCATTTGAGCGTGACGTGATATGGAAACAGCCCTATAATGAACAGATGTCGTTTTTATCCCGTTTTTCTCCCATTTATATTCAGTCTGGAATTCACAACTCTTCATCTTTACAGGCCCAGGTTCATCGCTTCACCCTGCTGCCTTTCACCAGCTCTCATCACACTGCTGTCCACAATGCGCAGTCATTGCATCAGAGGTGTGCCCTGCATGTGCAGCTGATTGCTGACGGACTGCGCATCCCCGATCGACCACTGTCATGTTACGAGGCCAGATGAGCCCTGCTGAATAAAAGCCTAAGGCACACCAGGCTTTGATGTCGGCCCTTTGGAAAACATAGATTTGACACAAATGAATGAGAATAGCATTCACTACAACTTAAAACATACACATACTGTATCGTGCTGTACTGTAGTTTACATAAATCTAATATGCTGTATAGTTCATATTGTGTGCTGTAGTTTGTCTGAAAGCATTATACTTTGCTTTCTCAATACCATGTTTAGTGTTTGTAGGTAAAGTAGTTCCTAATTGGTGGCACCACCTAATTATGCTAACTAGGCCTGGAAATAAAATGTTTTTTTTCTTGACTGCATACAGAATAATGCCATCACATACATACAAGCTGAGCCATATATTTGAACATAATGAAGAACATAATGAAAGGCCAAATGTCCTCAGCTCACTACAAAAATGTGGCTAAGTTTATCTGTAGTTTCTTAGTTATTTTGCCCAAGGAGAATCCCAAAGTGGTGAAAATAAAAAGAGCAGCGTTCATTTGATGTAGCTTCCACTTTGTAACCTTTGATTCTGTGTCTTAGAAGTAGTCCACAGACGGACGTCTTAGCATTTGCCTTCCTCAGCTTGTATGCATATTAAATGCCATTTAATATTGCCTTTGCGATGGTGTCCTCAGCTGAAAGTTAAACCGCTTTCTCGATGTTGCTGTGGCAACATGATATCACCGCTGCAGTGTTATACAAACATTGTGAATTCTGTGCAACAGCTAGCTAAAGTCACCACTGCTCGCTCCGCTTTTAAAGTAGAGCTGATGTGTAGTGTCCTGGCAATACCCTGATACTCATGTGAAATGTCACCATGATGATATCATCTTACAGCTCTAAAACATAAAAGTTAGACACAATAGGCAGTTTCAAGATACCAGATACTTACCATTAAATAAAACATGTTACTTTTCCTTTAGGAACTAATTATACTTCATTTGGACTTTCAGTTGAAGCTCTATTGCACACCATGCATTGTAAAGAAAGGTATTGTGTTTATATTAATGAGTCATATGGAATATACAAGGTGAATTGTATACTCCTTGATTTCCTTGGGTCAGGACATTCAGCCATTTGACCCTTACACCCTCAAGTGACTCTCCCTCAGATGGACACTGGACTTTTCTGACTCTCCATTCCTTATTATAGAGTGGTCTCATATTAATATTACTTTAAGTATTATTATTAGAAGTAGTACAACAACTCTTACAGCCCTATAACAATGTGTATTAGCCTTCCTCCTCCTAAAATCCATGCTTTCTTTTCAGTTTCCTATTCAATTGTATTTATGCATATAACTAGTATCAGTTGCATGAATGTTTGATGTTTATGTTTCCTGCTTGGTTATATTACCTATAGCACCATCAAGTGTATAGGAAATTATCAATACAATTCTATTACATTCTTTTCTATGCATGTAAAAACCTGTCAGAAAAGGCTACAACTTTCAAAAAAGATTTTGGCAGCTCATATTTCTGAGAAATGATTCTGGTCCTTTTTTCAGTTTCTAGAGTTCTTTCAGTCTTTACTAATTTTGTTTGAATATGTGACATCTGACATGTTAGTGTCACACTTTGCAGTCATCACAAACACTGTCAGATTCATTTTCACTTGCACTCCATCGGATAACTTGATTATCCATTCTGGCTTCTCATCTACAGCACTACACTGCACAAGTCAGTAACCCCTGTTCAATAAATATATTCTTTGCCAAGATTAGATTTGTTCAGATGACCCAGATATTAAGTGTTTTCTCTTCATAGTGGATCTTCATCGTGAGGGGTTTGGCTCAACAGTGACCCCTGGTGTCCAAATATCACTACTAATAATAAGTAGGTATGAAGGTGGAGGGGACGATAGGAATATGGGGGTGGGGGGGTTCAACATGCTGACATCCAATTCTGCTTTGTGTCTGACTGCATTATTCATTGGGTTACACTTTGTCTGACCATATTCTCCATTTTCCTTATCTGAGCCTGTTTTCCCTCCCCTAGTCTCATCATGTTTCACTTTGCTTAGCTGTGTCTCATGTGAGAACAGATGTTGACTGTGACTCTTTGTGTGTGGACCTCAGTCTCAATGACTGCCCTCCAAATCCTCTCTAACCTAAAAGCATACACCAGTCTGTGAGAAAACAGCAACAATTACTAAGGGTGTAATGCTTCACTCAAATCCACAGTTACCTCAATTTTGGGGTCATGGTTAAATCAATTTTTGGTAGGGGCTGAAAAACAGACATGCCAACAATAAAGCTGATTTGTTTATTTTACAAAACGCAAGCTAACAAGAAATGGCTCATGGACGAAAGCTTGCCTGCTGAGAGTGTAATCAGGGATGTAAACATTTGCCTATGGTCAGCTCTTAAGCAAAAACAAACAATTACTCAACACTCAGAAAGTGCAATATGTTAGTAGAAACATGGCTCTGACATTGTGTCCCCTGTGGGTTTGCTTTCAAAAGGAAAACGAAATCAAAGTTCTTTTAAAATGTCCACATCAACATAAAGAGCACTATATCACAAACATCACCATTGACTGCAGCTGCCAATTTGAAGCAGCAGTAAATAGTTATTTTGATTATTGGATACTCTGTTCTCAGTCCTAAACTGAAGTGCGTAGGAGCCATGGCTATAAACAAATCTATGGCTCTTTTAAGCCTGGTCAGAATCTGCCCATTTCGAGCTTCTTTTGTTTCAGGTGACAAACATCCATAATTGTACCAAGATTCCATTCAGCCAGCACACAGATTTGTCACCACTCTATACAAATCAAGCTTACATGCATGCAATAATAAATAAGTTGTCTGCCTCCCAGCTAGTCATACCTTTAACCAGCTCACCAGCTGTTAAGCCAGATGGAGAGGGATTGCTCGCTATGCTTTATTTACTCCTCCTATCTGCCAGAATAGAGGTGGAATGGTAGGTCTACTGACATGTCGAAACAACGGATCGAACTGTCTCTGAATCTGGGACTGGGAAAGGCACTATCATTACAGTCAACTGGGAAGCCAAAAGTCTAAAATGATATGTTACTGTGATTTTCATTTTTATCAGGTGCGCATAGCTCCAGCTGGCTACCAAATAAATAAGCCACAATATTTCTGTTTTACTCAGCCTGGAGAGAAATACAATATGGTGTGTGTGTGTGCGCATTTGTGTTTTTTAATATACTGTTTCACTGCATGATCGACCCTTGCCCAGTGGAAAATAATTTATTTCATGGTGTGGACTGAGCCAAGCTCCCTGTACCAAATGGTTCTGTCTAAGTACACATATTGTTACTCCCCCTATAATTACTGACCAAAGACCTGCCAGTCCAACCCATACTGTAGCCTAAATAATTATAGAGGAAGCTGGTGACTGATCCAGAGTCAGTGCTCAGAGGTGTGTTAAAGAGGGCTCCTCTGTTAATGAAACTGATCCTGGTGCTTTATGCTCCTGGGATGCAGTAAGAATATTCACACAGATCCCATGAAATCCAGGGAAGAGTTAAAGTCCTCCCCCTGGACTGGGCCAACAACCAATCCAATAACAGTGGCACCTCCACCCCCACCTTCCCCCGTACACACACGTCACTCACCTGTCAGGGGCGTCCTAAAGTCCTTCACCGAATAATCCCTTCACGCGTGGCTCATGTTTCTCCCTGCATTTATCCAGAAAGTCATTAAAATACCCATCGACTGCAGAACCCAAATACTAGGCTGGTGAGATTGCTATCGCTATGAATATTTATGGTGGGGACGTAAGATCAGAGGCATCTTGATGAACAGGGACTGATATGCATGCAGGGCTGGGGATCAGTTGTAAATACATTTGTGAGCATGCCAGGGACTCCACTGTGTGCACTTACATGTATGAATAGTTGAACCACTGGATCATCATTATTTTGAACAAATTGGGTTTTATCAATGTGGGAGAGCATAGACTGGCACACTTACCCACCGGAGGGCATGGAGCCAGCCGCCTCCTCCTCCTTCCGCTCTGCAGATGTGCAGCTATTGATCTGCGCAGCTATTGATCTGCAGGACTGCCCTTCATGCACAGTTGATGCAGTTAGACCACAGGTGTCCAATCGTTGCTCTTCCACAAGTGTCCCGTCTCAGAGGAATATTTCAACAAGTGTCCAATCACACAGCAGAACTGCAGTTGTGTAATGAGACAAGGGGAATGTGAAAGTACAAACTTTTTTGTACCTGAGTAAAAGGCAAATTCTCCATTCATCTTTACGACGTTCAGTATTTTTGAGCTCGATCATCCCTTTATAAACTCCAAGCCTCAGTGGGTCTGCAAATAACAGCTTTAGTACCATATGGCTGTTTGGACATTAACTTCCTGGTCATCTGTCCAGCTCGGCTGCAAAATGACAGGCTGGCAATGGAGCTGTTGTCAGGAACTGAAGGGCTGTGCGATGCACAGTTCCCTTTAACCGCTTATGCTCACACAGCCAGGAACCCTTCTTATCAGTTATTCCTTATCAGAAACCTAATCTGCTCAGATATAGTGAGGCTTCAAAAGAATCTTAATGGAAAAACGGAAGCCCCACAAAGAGTGAAGACCAACCAGTACCAGAGTGGTTAGCACTCAGTACAGGCCATGGCCTCCTCAAACATCAACCTCCTCCACTGCGTGTCTCAAAAGCACCGTTTACTCTACTTCCACTGGCACTGCTAAATTATTTAGCTGAAAGGGTCAAAAGTTTTAGTTCCTGTCAATCGATTCTTTAGGCCAACAGGTTGTGGTCAATGGGTATGGTGTGTGCCTGAATCAGAATCAGTCATTTCAGAGCAGCGGTGTCAAACTCAAGGTCTGGAGGGCTGCTGTGTCTGCAGGCTTTTCTTTTCAATTGTTGTGTGGACTTGAGTAGCCATGGCTGCTCTTGTGTACACTCCAACCGACTCACTTGTTGAGATCTCCCATAATTCTTTGCAAACATAAACAAAACATATAAAACATATTATCACAGCTGTAGTACAATGGGAGAAACGAAACTGCAAAGGAATGGAGGATTCTGGGAAATCAAAAATGAAATGTGATATTTAAAAGCACAATACCCATTGCATTTATCTATAATATTATGTAATTGTCCCACCCATTTAATTACATATATTCTTTAGGTTAAGATAATGAAACCTGCTAACGAATCAAATTGTGTGTGGTTAATGACTATTATTCATGAACTCAACAGAACTGGAATAGGATGTTGGCACTGCTACCCTATCTTGTTACGCTCCTTCACTAAATAATTGCAACCCCAACTCTTATTTGACCATCTCAAAAGTGCCACTTGAGTGCATCATCCAGGAATGAAGTGAGGAAGTAGAAGTGGCCATTGCTGAAACAGAATTAGCTTGGTGGTTCCAATAAAGTAAATAAAGGCTGAAATACATTGAAAACCAGCCTACACTGCAGCCCTCCTGGACCGATGCCTGACATCCCTGCTTTGGAGCTGTAATACCTGGGAGATAGGGCCCTATTCCAGAGGCAGGAGCTGAATGAAAACCCCATACCCCATCCCTTTTATGCGCAAAAGTTCATATTCTGAACAGAAAAGGAGATTATGACGTTTATCACATGCGGAAAAGCACCCAAAGGCTGCCAGGACAATGACAAAGAGCGAGAGAGAGAGAGAGAGATTTCTCGCTTGCAAGAGAGCTCAAAGACCAGGCTCTCCACATTCGCCTGGGGAAATGAGGATAAGCCTCCACAGCGGACAGGAAGTGAAACTAATCATTTGGATCTCAGCACCTCCCAGTTACAGTCCCCACCATGTCAAGGGACACCATTATCACACTCACCTCTCAGTCACTACTGGCCAAAGGATCAGGGTCAGGTTCCCATTGCAATTTACTCATGGGTCCTGCTAACCTATGACCGTATGCATTTGGCTAGTGTTTAAGATGAAGAACAGCAGAATCAGAGCTGATCCCTGCCGCATATCTGCATATGGTGACAGCAGTCAGAGCAGTCTGTCAGAATCAGGTGCTAACTGAACAGAAATCACATTCAGTCCCCTCGCAAAATTTCATATGACTTCATAAATCGGGTCTATGGTTTGTAACTAGGGCAGCTCTTCAGCAGTTCTGCCTACTTCAACAACACAGCCATACTGCATGGTACGGGACATTATATCTTGCATCTGCCCTGCACCTGTTTTACAAGATTAGTTTTTATACTACAATTTTATATTTACCATAAATCCTTTGGTGGAAAATCCAATATCTTTGCACCATATATGCTCCATAATCTATTGAGTGAATACGTGTAGTTTATAGTCAGCAGAGCACTTAGTTTTAATTACAAGGATGTGGTGGAAAGACAGATATAGTAGTGGCTTGGATCCTTTCCTGATCCTTCCTGAAGGTCATGTGTTCAGATTCCAAGGTCAAACATATTAGATTAGATTTGAGGAGTGTTGGACCGAGCTTCCTCTTTTTGGCTGTATGTAGTTTGCTGCAGCAGGGAATTCGGGGAGAAATCATGTGCATCTGGAGACACAGTTGGTGTATAATTATCAAGTGCTTATCCTCCCATCCCTCTTCAGGCCAGCCCCATGAGAGACAGTTACTCCCACAGCTGGGTCCTACTGGGTTAGAAACTCCATTGCTACAATGGCTCCCCATATTAAAATGTGTACATAAACCAATATGTGCCGTTTTCGGATTATATCTGAGAACCTGCTCCAATGACAGTTAATGCTCTGTCACTTCAAGACATTAGATATATGTTCCTTGCATATATTAATTCAGAGTGTTATTCAAAACAAAGAGCGTTGCATAATATCAGCTGCTGACTTTGATCAATCTTATGCTTCTATAGCCCCAGACAGCTCCTATACACTGATGCTCTGTAAGTACTGTGTGTAACATAGGGACTATCCATGCTTAACACTGCGCAGACAGATTTATTTTCCTCCTGTGCACAACAGCCTCCCAAGCCCCTGCTCTAATTCCCACTGCGTCGAACCCCGCGCAGAGCAAAGAGTAGATCTGCTCATGCCTTCGCCTTTTGAAAGCAGAAATCAAATTTTCAAAAATTAAAATGCATTCCCTGGCTGCAACTTGGTAAGGAGAGCTCTGAAGCTGTTTTGTAGTTTCTCCCTTTTGCACAAAGTAACTAAACACAATCAAAGGCACATACCACCCCACCCTTAGAGGCCCAGACAGAGCGGGAGGAGACTCTGTGAGGAGAGACAGAGAGACAAAGGGAAAATCCTGATTGAGTTCCTTTATGACAGTCCATTTATTGGGCCTCATTGATGAGGCAGGATAGATCAATGAATCCATCAATCTAAAAAAACATGCATGCATTAGTCTCAACATGCAGCTTGGATCCCTCTCTGTATTTACTAATGTCCAGGGAGCAGTCACGACCCTGGGGGAAACTCATGCAGCCATGGCCTGGACACCCACAAGCACTCAACTCATGCTGCTACTTAACAAAGCAAAAGGACAGAAAATATGCAAGCTCACAGCGTGGCCTCACCTCAGCATGGTGGTATCAACACCTGTGAGGTGACCAAATTAAAAACTGTCATAATAGGTTAGAAATGTTCTTCACATCATTATTCTACATTAATACAATGCTTACCAACATCCCAATTTTCTAGCATTTTCTAATCGGGAGGCTCTGAGAAAAATGCTTCTCTTTAGTAAAGGGTGTGGGTGGAACTTTCCAGCTTCCATTGTGTCATTAGGAAGAAGCCCTGCGGTGCTAAGAAAAAAAAAAAGCTAGCTCTGATAGGTTGGTTGGAAGGGGTCATATTCTACAGATCATGTTATTGAGTTCAGCTGGGTCAAGTAGAATTATTCTGATAGCAGAGCTTGTACTGTACAGTGCCGGTGTATCTGTCTGGGGTTTTCTGAGGCCAGAAACCGCATCCCTCACCTGCCCTTTTAAGCTGTTATTTCAAAAGCACCATTAAGAGCAGAAAGATGACAGTCTGTACCATCACAAAGGAGCCACAGAGGCCCAGTGCATTTTCAAATTCCCTGGCACCATAGCGCGTCAGCCTTGCTCTTTCAAAGCAACCTGCAGCAAGTGTCCGCTCTTTGAGCAGGTGGGAAGCTGCCCTCGGTGGGAGGATCCCAGAGCGGACGCACATGGCATTTGTATGCAGAGGCAGCAGCAGGAAGGATTGGGGGCACGCATCCTGGGAGGAGGGCTTCTCCTTTCAAGTGTCTCACTTTCGCAGTGCGATCAATTAAAATATAATTACAGGCTTGCTGGAGGCAGCCGGTTGCTCTTTGGGGGGTACAGGGCACAATATCACAGCAGCTCAGAGGTGACAGTGTAGGACGCAGAGAACACTGGGTCTGGTGTAATCCACATGTCACTTAATTATTTGAGTTCCCAAAAAATCTTGCCTTCCCCCAAACCATTCAAATACAGGGTAGTTGGATATCAAGGCCATGTGACCCTTGCATTCATATATACACACACACACACACACACACACATGGCATGGACAAAAACAAACATAAATAGAATGCACAGACTGGAACATGCAAATATACTCACATACATACACATACACTCACACAAAGATGCACACATACAGTGAGACATATAACAATGGGCATTCAAACACATACACGCACACACACACACATGCACACACACACACACACACTCACACACATACAAAATCAATTTATGCACACCCTGGACACCGCTTCTGGCAAATGTTACAGCAAGATCCCATTATTCATTTTTACAACACAACTAAAGCCCCACAGCATGTGGATATTACTTTTCATTAATATGAGACGATTATGTTCATATTTCATCTCTACATCACATCCACTTCAAACATTTGGTGCGTTTATCACATTAAACCACAATTCTTCCACAACATTATGATGATGAATGAGGAAGAACCTAAGACTTCACCAAGCGCCTTGCCTGTGTGCTCAAAGTAGTTTAGGGAGCAAGTTTTATTGTGGAAGGGTGAGGCTGAATAAACAATGAAGATATCTGAAATGAGTTTCAACAAACACCATCTATAATTGATTTTTCACACAGTCCAGTGATATTAAGAGTCGAGTAAACAATATATTCTGAAAACAATTAAAATTCAAAGCTAAAGAAAAATGAATGGTCAGAGGTCCCAACCATTTTAGTTCAACTAGTGTACAAAAGGCTGTCTTGATACACACTTAACATAAAATAAATATGTACTGTAAGGAGTGACTTAAGGTAATGGTTAGAGAGCCCCTGTTGTTTGCAGAAACAATGCAGGCAGTGAGAGGCTCGGCAGAATAAGGGGTTTACTTCAGTCATCAACAAAATTACAGCATGAATACCAATGAGGACATCACTGGCGGCTGCCTAAGATCAGACTTGAAAAGATATTTTGCTTACTGTCACTGAGGCCTTGTGCAATGTTTTCAGAGCATAAACAATGTGAATGATGTGTTGGCTAACCGCTTTTTCTCTGCAAACAGATATCTTGCTGGGAAAATCCTTTAATTGGCTTTGTTCAGTTTACATTTCTTGTAAAATACGCCTTTCAAAAAAATAAACATTAACAAAGTAGCCTTGGATATTATGTTTCAGAGCCATCTACCAGTCACTGTGCAGACACACTCCAGCTGTATACCTTTCTTGAGCACAGGGAATCCAAAAATCCCCAGGAACTGAAGATGTACATCTTTGTAAGTGTAGGAGGGTTACTCCTACCACCCAAAGGTGAAAAAGTGCAAAAAGATCTGCAATAGCAGTGTTATACCTGCTTAATAAACCTTAGTACTGCACTGTGAACTCTCCGCATCTACTTTCAGAGTGACATAGCTGAGATATTAGGGGTGACAATATTTTCTTAAAATGGAAATAAGTGACAGCATTTTATAGGGCTGCTCCATGTCACTGACTACTGGCTACAGTCATTCTGTGGGTGGGCGAAAGAGAGAACGAGACTGAGGAGAGGAGTGTGCGTGGTAGCAAAGCGGCAAAAAGACACTTGTTTATTTTTACAGCTTTGCTGAGCTGTGAAGCAGCTCTGAATATATGGACAAATAAGCAAACAAAATGTAAATACTAAGGAAAAAAATAACTCTGTCAAGATAATATATGAAATTATGTTGTTCATCTGTCAGGATACAAAATGTTACTGATGGGTTAGTGCAGCCTCATAAACCCTAAAATGGGTGGAGCCATCATCTTCTACCCAAGAGTGAATTGAACCAATTGTAGTGGTTTGCCTTGGGTCATAGCAGTTTTAGATTGGTCCATACCAGGATTGATTGCACTTGATAGTTCCTCTTTTCTGCTCCACCTGTCAGTAATGTAAAGTCAGGCCTCTGATAATGAACACGGTCATTTGAATTGTGTGAAATGAACAGCAGCATCAACCCCAGCAGATATCTAGGAAATGTGTTACCCCAGAGGTAGGGGGTATGTACCCATGGTCCTGCAGCCCTCCTGGGGTGCTGAATGGGACACTGCTGAGGTGCTGTCTGCACTGTTTCATTCCATTTGATGTGCTGCCCATTCTACCATCCATCCTTTTTTTTTGGGGGGGGGGGGGTTGGGGGAATTAAATCCATTTTTGACCAGCCTGTAAGGTGGTGTCCGGTACTTCAGGCAGAAAAACTGCTGACCGCAGCCCAGTTATTCGACTGACTGGCCTGGACCACAGCAGTTTTACTGCTGGGCTTGTATGACAGTGATGAGCCAGCCTGTTATTCAGGCTAAGAATTAATCAAATGATGTAGTTGACTGGAAGAAAAAAACAGAAACATCTCTGGCACTCCAAGACTCCAGAGTTGCCAAGGGACAGACACAACATATGTGGTCCTCATGCAGAGACAGGGCCTACCTATGCGTTTCTCTCAACAGCGTCTAAAAAGCACGAAATCGCTTCTGTGTTGCTGTTAATACCTCCCGTGGTTTCCGCATGCTGCGATGGTACACATCTCATTTCTGCGTGCTGTCGATGGCGGAACGCTCTGCGCAGCATTGAATCGCGCGCAGCGGGGGCTCCTGTCTGGGGTCTGTGCGTTCTCAACAGCGGTGCTTAAAGGAAGTGAGTCATCCTGGGCTGGATCACCATACGAGCAGCTCTCTCCTTCAGCCTTTTCACTGGAGACTATTAAATGACAGTTTATTGCTTTGTCATTTTACTCCCATTCTGAGTGTGTTGCTGCTGTCATGACAAAGCTATATAATTATAGTTATACAACTACATGATGATGATAATCAAACATTAATCAGATCTAATAATAATATTATTATTATTATTATTATTATTATATACATTGGTCCTCTCTCTGTCTCAACACACAAAACTGTCTTGTCTCCCACCCATAACTTTCATAACTTCAATAGGAACAGACACAGACAGAGAAAGACAGAAAGTATGGGAGACGGGTAAAGAGCACAGAAAATTAGGAGAGAGTATAAAAGCCAGAGGTAGACAATGAAAATAATGAGAATGAACATGCATAAAGTAACTTATGTTTGTTCATTTTCATCAGTCTATTCAAATATGACTTGACAATAAACCATTCTCTCCCAATAAACTGAATTGAGAGGCAGACAGAGAAACAGAGGAAATTAGGAGGAGTGAAACAGAGAGATTGATAGGCAGAGAATTGCAGGGAAAGAACCCAGGGTGTTTGGAGCAGATGGAATCTGTGAAACTTCATAAATCTTTTTTTCTGCATTTTCCTCTTTTTCCCACTCAAATTGAGCTGCCATTCTTTCAGCCCTCGGTGACTCAGGAGGAAGCCTTAGATGAGTCACATGCTGACTAACCCTCCCTTCCCTCCACACTGCAGATACAACACCAATTGCACACTGCCTATGTTGCCAGTGAAACACAAAACAAAAAAATATGACCAGGCCAGACTGGAGCAGGTACCTGGCCTTGAGAGCTAGAGAAAAATGAGACTGAAAATTTCATCCAGCTTAACCACTGTTCATCCTGGGTAAGGCTGAGCCAGCTGGAGCCTGGCCAGGGTGGACCTCCAACCACAGCCAGTGATGGAGCACCGGGGACTCAAGCAGCTAGCTGCCACACTTTTGCTGCACAATCTTTTGCTTCTCATGCACAATCTGATGGCCCCACCACCACACAAAGCACACAAAGTGGGATGGATCAGTTTCTCCCCTCATGCATAGAAACACCTGATGTTACCTCTGCAATGCACCAACACAAAAATCTAAACTTATTCGTACATTTTGTCTAAAGTTTCTAAAAAAAAAAAAAAAAAAAAATTTAAAGAATGACATTAGACAGTAGCTTATGGAAATGCCAACCACTGCGCCCTTTTCACATGATAACGCTGGCATTCTCACATCCTGTTTATGCTCTGTTTGCCTGAGAGCGACCCGGCTCCGATTGCAATGCATTTCAATGCGTCCGCGTGATGGGATCACTCCGGCTGTGCAGTGGAGTCTGGTGGGGGTGGGGGGGCGTGCGGGGCGAGATAACCATCAGTTCTGAATCCTGCAAAGATGATTTCTTCACGGGTTCTTATGATGAGGCGGCTCCGGTCCCAGATGTGGAGGGTCAGAGAAACAATTTCCACAAAACAGCGGGAAATGCCAGGAAATTCTCCCCCAGCTGCAAAGGTCAGAAACGTGACTGAAAATCAAACAGGCCAGGGAATGCCCAGGACAATACACCCACTCAGTTTACTTCAAAAGTTCAGGCCAGTTTTGTTGCTAATTCCAACAAACAAAACCCTCATACATTTTTTTCAACTGAAGAAATAAATTCATGTACACACTAGCTATATGCAAACTAATTATTGACATGTCAAACTAATTATTCATATGAAAATGATACCAAATGGCCAGTGATACTAAAATAACATCATACATTTTGCAGAAAGCAAGCTGGCTTTATTGAAAAACAGTGCTAATCCATGTTTCTTACATTTGTACATGTAACTTCCAGATTTCAGTCATTCAACGACTGGGAAAACAACATAATGCTCAGCTGAAATCTGCACAGCAAGGATGAATAAGAACATAAGTTTGATGGTGATCTGTCAGGATGTAATCAGTAGGTTATTAATGGACCTGAAACGCTAAAGAAGAACATAATCAAGAGATGAAAACACCCAGAACAAAACAATTTCTAACTTCATTTTGAATATAATATGGATTTTTATCAAAATTCTGTATTATTATTTACTTGAGGTCAGGCAGTAAAGAGGATCATACTTATAAGGATGGATAATCTGTGGTTTTTGCACTTATTTTTAAAGGATACACTAAAAAGTAAAAAGAATTGAACTGGTGCTATACAAGCATGGGTTATGCCTGGCAGATGGCATTCCTGCCTTCCCCACAAAAACGAGCTGAGACTGCCGGTCAGAATGAAGCACTTGGGTATGCATGGAAGCGGCAGTGCAGTGAGGCTGATGGGCGGCTGACGGACAGCCAGGCAGAAAGCTTGCCATGCACATTACTTGCTGTCCTCCATGAATTCAGATAAGATGCAGCTCAAGAACAGATTCCCCCAAAAATCTGTACACAAGGTGAGAAAGGAAATAAAAGATTGAAGGCAGTTTTCTTACCTTTCTGTCATCTTTTATAGCTGGATATGGGGATTAGTTTGAAACAAAGATTACATTTAGCAGTGACTGTCTTTGTTGAAATGTGGCTTTAACAGAGAGCTACTTAAGTGAGCAATAACTTTTGTGGAGACTAAACTGTCAGCATCGAGGTTAGCTTAGAGACTTGTGAAAATGAATATTTTAACCCCTACAGACTGAATATATAATATCAGTTAAGTATATCCGCTGAGCAGAGGTAAACCTCAGGGAAATTAACTACTGATAGAAGCAGACTAATATAAACAAAATAGCCTCAGCCTTACTGTAGAGTAACTTTTGCACAGAGAATTTTTAGTTTAGAGTACCTTTACCAGAGTATAATGACAGTGTAAAGTAACTTAGCGATCATCCGTGTTTGTCTCCCAGGGACATGCAGAGAGAGTGACAAATCTTCTTCCCCCTGAGTGTCAGAGCTCTGTTCACCCACCGCACTGATAACGAAAGCGCTGCTAATTAATTATACAGAGATTCATTGTCACAGTAAATATTAATTACAGTTTCATTCTTCGCTCGTGGGTGGGTGGCTGGAGTGTACAATGCAAAGCAATCAGGGAGGCTGACAGATGCTTGGACAGTGATCTCATAGGCCATGCATAAATACTTTCACCAAAAATCCCTCTGCATGATAAACAGCACAGGAAGTGGGTGGGAGAGGGACAGGAAATGCCTCACATCAGAGGAGTTATTTATTCAGGCTAAAGACCTTTCCATGGTCTTGACCAATGGCAGTAGTGTTTCTTGGAAAGACCAACTCCTTTTCACTGTATTAGAGAGGGAGTCCATCATGTGATCCAACTCATGAACTTTCAAAATTAGGTGCTAATTTTGGGAAGGGAAGTCAAATTTCATTATTTCAATCATAATTACAGTTTTATTTCTAAACCAGAGTCACAACATGCAGTAGTCACATTTTAAATCAATAGTACGATGAAAATAATTTTTTGAAAAACGTTGTAGTAGTATCATGTGATTTCTTACCTATCATAGAAAAATTCTTAAAATATAGTTATCAGATGTAACATGACAATGTACTGATAAGTTGTTTCGGAACAGTCAAAGATCGAGTGCTGTTCTCTCTCTGACAGTTTCTGTCAGATACTGGCTGCAGGGGACAAAAATGCACAGCTGAAAAAAATGTTCTGAATGTCGAAGCAGCCAAATAGAATCTTCCCTAAAAATATTTCTATTGGCAGGTCTAAATTTTTCATTAAAGCATGTTGAAGTTGACAGTTTTTTTTTTTTTTTTTTTTACATTGACCTGAAACTATCCAAATAGTTTTCTGCCCAAAAACCTTATGTAACATCTATGCTACTGCTCGGCAGGGAAATACTGTAGCAAAGAGAACCCCACTTACTGAATTTCTTGGCTTTTTCAGTTTTGACAGCATCTTTTTTCTATGCTTAACTCTCAGTTTTGTCACAGGCTTAATAAAAATATGGCTAAATGACATATATTGATACTGTTACCATCCCTGATGTGAAATACAAACATAATGAGCTGTTCAGGCTCAGATTACAATTGATGCAGCAATTCATCACAGATTCAACTTCACTTTGTCAAGTGCCATCAGTCTGACTACTGTCACCAAGAGAAAATCAGTGTTGATGGTTACCACGACAGACTTAATTGAATTTTGACGCTATGCTTTTCTGGGTTGAGGCTCAGCACCAGTGGTCAGAGCTACCGTCTAGCTCATCCAAATCCGCACATAGCAATCCCACAACCTAATGAGGTACTTCTCCAATACTAAGGACTGGACTGGTGAGGAAATGACACTAACAAAGGGGGGTAAATAAAACCTGATGGAGAGTCTCATTAGCAGAGAGAGCAGGTTAAAATGCTTGTCGCTGTCAGCTGGAGCTCCGGCGGACTCTCGGCTGCCACAATTAATGAAGGGTAAACGGGCCCGGCCCTGCCGGACTGCAATTGATACCACGCCTGCCACGCGGAGATAGCTTCATTATCCCGGCGACGCTCGGCAGGGCTTTTCACACGCACCGGATGACTGCCTGCGCCTCCTGACCGCCCAGCTGTGAGCCTGAGCATGTTCAACAGGACGGAAGCACCTGAGCGACATGGGCCTCAGAGCCATGGAAACACCGGCCCGCCAAACGCAGCACAGAGCCTCAAATCGCATTATAATTAACTTTCTAACTGTGGCGAAGAATACAGTGTCGGAAAATGAACAAGCTAGGTAGCAAAACATAGCAGCTAACCTGAGGACTCAAAATAGTTGTCAAACAAATCTGTTTTTATTGTGCATATAACTGGTTTGCCAGCTAGATGGATGAACACTTTTTTAAATGAAGGGAAAAGAAAGCCACACAGCTAGCTATATGAATAAACGGCAACTAATGCAAACAGGTGAGCATTATGTTATTGAAGAATAATGTCATAATGAAGAATATGTGATTTTTGAAGTTGAGTTAAATTCGCAGTGGACTTTATGGTAACATTTGTCATAAACTTTAATATGCTATAATGATGGGTTTTCACTTTGATATCTAAATTCTGGCTGGCTCTGTACCTGTGTTACTGTTTTTCATGCTTCTGTTTTTAGGTGTTCTGTGTATCATTATGCCATATTAGCTTTATGACTCACTCTGAGCTAACAGTTCAAAATGCCAAACAAACGAACTCAAAACAAACAAAAAGACACAAAAATGAATAACCTGCTAAAAACGCAAACCCGCTGCGGATTGCAGTCTGTTTTATTTGCATTTCTTTTCGCATCCAAGAAAGCGCAGAGGCCGGTAATAGCTGCAGAATGCTGGTATAGTTAGCGGTGAGGGACCGCACGGCCAATCGATGTGTTTTTGGCATGACGCCAGCCCATTTGAGGACCAGGATGCCGCCGCTCTTTGGCTCACCGGGGCAGCGGTGTTTTCATAGCCGAGCCGAAGCTCACAAACGTATAGCCTGAGAGAGTGAATTAATTTCCTTGGCCGCGCTTGATATTTACTGAGACCGGCTGCAGCGCGGTGCTCATTTGATGTGCTTTGCGAATGGAACGCGTCCTCATCTCCCTCCCCTCCGAAAATATTCAGAGTGTCTCACACATAATAATCAGGGAATCGTGCCATGTCTTCACACTTGGAGCTCCGGATCGCTGTTTCTATATTTAATACGAATACTGAGCAACAGACGAAGGTGAATTTCCAACCCTGATGCTGTGAATGCTTTATCCTCTTAAAGATGAAAACCCAGAGACAGGATAGATAAGAGAGGCAGCTTAGGGTTATCTCCCTGATCCAACCCTAAGCATAATGAAACGAATTGGATCATTTGTTACACTACGTATTGAAACAAAATGGATTTGATATATTCAATGTGTGCGAGAGTATATATAGGAATATATTATGCAAATTTGGAAAACAGCAAAACAATAAGGAAGAAAGTGAGTCAAAATCCAGTGGAATGGCAATGGGATATTTAATTTCAATAGCGCTGCGGCGCAATTGCTACAAGATTTGACCCCACACCCCTTTGGCTCTGACAGCCAGGTGAGCCTGAGGTCAGCACCACCATTACAGTGTTAATGTAACTGTGTAATTTCATGGATCAACTTTATCAATCCATGTATCAAGTGGCGATGAAGCAAGGCCATGTTCTATCAGTTAGTCACAGGTTTTAACAAATTATAGGGCGTCACATCACAGGACTTGTGCATCTCTTGTATAAATGAGGAACATCCTCCATTACTGAGATTCATCTTTAAGAAGTAGTGTACACTTAAAAAACAACCAACCTGGTTTGTTGTTTCCAGGGAAAATGTGTGGCAGTTTCTGTTTGGGCATGTAAAGAACTGTGTTTCTTTAAAACAGCTAATTGGTGTAGACTGAAGATTGAGTTTGCCATTTGCACCCTGGTTGTATTTGTGCGTGTGTGTGGGTGTGAGAGAGAGAAAGAATGAAAGAGTGAGAGAGAGCGCCATTGCACTGAGCAGGATTACAGTGAATCCCCCTTGCTGTGTCACTGATGTACTGTGGTTGCACTGTGATAACCTTTCTGCTACCTTTCTGCTACACTGCAGAAACCGTTGTGGGACCGTTTTGCCGTGTGTGGCCAGCCGCTCTCCAGACCCACGATGGCGGCTGAATTCCCACAAGCTCTGCTGCTTCCGTCATGATCTCACACGTACGCCAGCAGCGCGGCCCCCCCTCAATCCTCTCAGCGCAGTAATCCGGCTAGATTACTGTGAGTGAAACTGCGGATCATTAACCAAAGGTCCTCTATGACCTCTCAGATTCACACACACCACAGTCCCGATCCGCCCAGCTTTACATGGGGTTTAGGATACACAAGTGTGCCCTGCTGCCTAAACCATACAGTTTACTAAACACGGTGTGCTTCTGAACACTGGTTGAGTTATTACATTGACAGCAGCCACCTTATGGCCTTTTTAATATAAATACATATGGGTTTTGGGGATACTTACAGTATGCCAACTTCTTCAGACAATACGCTCACCACTGCTGACAGTGGCGATTTTGTTGGACAGAGGCGGCACTTACTCACCGCTCCACCCCTGGCCCCCCTGTTGATTTGAGATGCGTTTAGACGCTCCGCTGCACTCGCTCAGCGGCTCTCAGGAGACCCACTCGCCTGTGACGTTTAGCCCTGGCCATTTGGGACATTCTGGGTAGAGAGACACGGGAACACTCTGAGAAGTGTTGAGCAGCACTGTCATGTGTGCGAAGAAGCATAAAGAGACGATTCTATTAATGGCTCATTAAGTTGCTATAAATAGACAGGGAAATAATTCTCTTGATAATAATTATCTGTAAAGCCTCTAATTAGTGAACACCCACTGCAGTCTTCTGATGGAGCTGTAAGCTGCAGCCCAAACCTGCCCTTCATAACGACATTCATACAACGTGAAGTTAACACAGAAAATCCTGAGCAGAGAAATTAAACTGGTTCTGATCTCAACTTCCCAAACCTACTGACATGTCCTCCCTTTCTGTTGAACCCCGCCCATTTTTCCCTTTGATTTAACTCCTCCCTTATTCCCTTCTGGAGATCTCTGCCCACCTTTCCCTTCTACTCAATTGCTCTTGTTTTTCCCCTTTTGCTAAATTCTTCCCTCATTTCTCATTGGCTAAACTCCTTTTGAATTGCCCTTCTCATCAGCCGTGTTTGAACACTTTCCACATTTCCTTGCCTTGCTTTGTTTCTTTGATTCTTTCTGATCACATGACAATGAAGTTCCTCAGATCTGTCCCCTCTACTTAAGTTCGCCCACCCTCACCTCCGTGCAACATCCAGGGGGTCTGTGAGCATGCTCAGTTCTGTCCACCTCAGGCTTTGGAGAGATCGATGGTGCTTCAAAAAGGAAGGCTGACCTTCACATCTTTATCTGTACAGAAGAGAGAGACGGGATAGATATTTCTGTCTGCTGACATAGAAACTCAATTAGTGAATTATTTACAGTTTTATTGTCAAAGCAATAGTGTTATGAACATTATATGCTATTGTTGTGACAGGTTGAAACTGAACCATTGAAAGTTAACATTTTTTACAACTCCACCTTTAACCTACTACAGCCTAAATTTATAGCATTATTATACTTATTGCATTTACTGTTGTATTTCAAAAAAAGGACAAATTGATTTGCTTTGGCAATATATATCTACCATATGCGATGCCAATAAAGAATGTGATATTAAATTGAATTAAAAGACCGCAATGTTTTCAGATCTCTCAAAGGTACAGATGAACCACATAAAAAAATAGGAACCAAAGCTGCCAACTGCCAACTGCTTTCTGATTCAAACAGAACTCACGCTGTGAAGACAGCATCCACTAAGCAATGGACTGAAACGAACTTGCGGCTCTCAGCATTAATACTTTTATAATGTGCATTATTGATTATGACCCACAAATGGTATTTATACAGAAGCTCTCTACTAAGGCGTAAATTTACACAATTTGCTGTGCCAACCCAAAAGCAGGATCCAAATGGTTCCAGTGCAGCTGTCTGCTTTTGTGGATCAGGGACTAACAGTAAAGGAGTATAACCCAATACCAGAGAATTTGCACAAACACACAAGCACATACACAAACACACACATACAAATACACAAGAACATGGATACCTGCATAGAAACAGAAGTAAGCATGAGCTCAAGAACACAAATGCACACATTTGTGCATACACACACTGTTCCAAGCTTAGCTGAGAATTGGAATAATCATACACACGAACAGAACAAAACACACACACACACACACACGTACACACACAGTTCTCGATCACTCTGGCACATGAATAGTGTTCCTCCAGTAATGGGAAGCCAAACACCTTGTTCTGCACAGTGATTAAAGACCTTCAGTCTTCTCTTCCATGCCTGCTCCTGTCTCTCTCCTCTCTCCTTTACCTCACCTGCCCTTTTCTCCCATCCCTCTCTCTGTGTCTCCCTCTCAGTCTCGCACTGTTCCTCCAATATCTCTGCCTCACTCGCTAACACACACTTACAGACACATCTAGATCAATCTAACACAAACAAACACACACAAGCAAGCACAAATAAATATACACACACACACGCAAACACAAACACACATAAACACTCACATACACGCACATACCGTCAATAAGGTTGCTCAGCTGGAGGCAGAGCTGATTGAGGTAGAGAGAGGGCTTGTTAACCCCAATCAGCCTCTGGCTGCTGGTGCTGTGCCAGCGAAGTGTGTACAAGTTTACCTTCCTCTCGACTGAGCAGAGCACTCAAAGGCTTAGGGCAGAATCACTGCTGCAGCTGCATAGCCTTGCCTCTCTTTTTCCTCCAGACTGATTGACACAACCCATAAACTACTGCACTTCAGTGTATATACAGGGTAAACAATTAATAAACCTTTCCATGTAATTAAGGTTTCTTACAAGAATATGGAGCTTAAAACCATTCCCGACTTAATCTGCTCCACATTAGCCAAAAAACAACTGTCTGGTAGATTAGAGGGAGCCAGGGGACTCATACTGCCATCTAGTGTCCAAAAGGAATAATTGCTTGGAGTGATGAACACTCCTCATGTTTGTTTCATTAGCGGACAAACTGAGATCCAGAGAAGAGCACAATGAGAAAGTGGCACCTATACTGGTTTTCAGCTCTTTAAGTGTCACATTTATCCAGGAGAGGATTGGCTCCTGCTATCTCATCTCAAGATTTAATGCCTTGAATTGATTTTTCTCCCCTCTTAAAAACCCTCTCCTCTATCTAAGGGTTACCAACGAATCAAATCTCATCACCATATCAGTACAGAATGGCCGGCCATTTCAAAATCACTTATCTACCAATTACTGCGTTGTAATAGATATGCTTTAGAATCAAATTCTTCTCTGAATGCACCCTGCATTGCAAAAATGTATTCATCTCATGACTTCTCATACAGCTACTTCTATAATTCGATTTTTGGAAGAAAAAAAAAAATTATTAATTTGCCTTGTTACAAAGTAGACAGTTTCTCAAAGACTCATGTTGAGGAAGCTGGGAAAGACGCAGTATATTGCAAACACCAGGCGGTCACCAGCAACCAGATCAATGGGGCTTTGTGTAAAACAAACACAAAATGAATCAATGGGTTTCTCCGCATAAAGAGCTTTGGCGCGACAGAGACTGTAGCCTTGCTCTTCTCTCTATTGATCCACTAAGGAATATGTGGCTATAAACGTAGGTAAGAAGCAATGGGAGATGTCAATAAAATGTTTTTACTGTCAAGTTGTTGATTCAATCACCCAAATTAACTTTAAATGTTTGTCACCGCATAAAACAAACAATTTCCAAGTTTGGCAATTTTAAATATATAATGTTTAAAATGTTTTGTCTGCTTGACTGTAAGAAAGTAAAAGAAGGTTTTGGGCCTACAAGTTGAATGATGCAGCAAAACCAGTAGTCCCTGATACAGTGACATGACTCTCTGTGGCAGAGGGACCTACACTGGTGTTATCATCACTCATGGAGGGTGGGTATATGTCAGCAGGATTTTCCCCCCACCTCGCAGCACATGAAACACTCCTCTGGCCTATCTATACCTGTGGCACACAAAGCATAGTCACACAATGCAATGGCTCCATAGCTCTAAAAATATGATTGCGCTTTCGAAATTGGTAGAAGAGTACATCCAAGCATGAAAAATTGTTTAAGAAAAAGAAAAAGAAGTGGTGAATCCTAATGGTATCTTATGAGGCCTGCATTCTCACATTCTCATTCTGTAGACAATCTGCAAGGAATGCAATTAAAGTCATGGTCGCGTTCCTTAATTCACCCTGACAAACATACCCCGAGTCAGGGAGCTTTCATCAGATGGCAAGGGAGTGTGGAATTGTTTTGTAATTTAAGATAAGCTAAATTCGCTGGAAGATGGTAGGAACACAGACACAGTGTTTGCTGCCCAGATTTTCATATCCACACATTTAGCATGGAAAAATCTGTCTGTCAAGGTTGAAGATAAGAGTGTCATAATTGGTTATCAATGCACTGTGAATATTATTAATGTGCAATAAAGCATTGGTATCTGAAATATCATCCCATAAAATTGTTTATTTTCACTCCAAAAGGAATTCATGTCAGTTAGTGTATAATAGGAAACAATGATTTGATCTTTAGGATTTCTAGATTTTCAAGCTTGTGTGCAATTTCTCCATTGGCCCTGATGCTATGTATTTATAGTGCAAACTGTCGCCTTGCATGGGAATGGCTTAATTTAGCCTCCTTCTTAGTAACACATTAACAAACATTTATTAAAGTTAATGAACAATGTAATCAAGTAATCATGTATAATACAGATATAAAGATATTGACTTAATTGGATTCTAGTGTTGCCCAAAACAGCTTGCACTGGAATACCTATAGAAAGAACACAGCAGCTTAAAATCTGGCATGTAGAATACAATGGGTCATGTGAAACAGTTGACATAATCCATAGAGACTGTTCAGACCAAGACCCCACTGAATATTCAGGGAAAATCTCTATAGTAACCACTGAAAAAAGAAGTGAAGGTATAAGATTATCCAAGCGTAACGAGGCATGTCGCAGTGGTATTTTATAGATTTGGTCTGGGCTTGCACTCACCAGCTGTGTTTGTGTCCTCAGACTGGGGCTCGATGTCTCTCTAACATTTCTGTTTATCTCACTCAGCCTTAGAAACCCCTTAATGAACACGTTTCTGATTGAAAGAGCCAACATGCACAGGTCAGATCCAGTTTTCCTTACATAGTAAATACGTAAGTGGGGAGGTGATCTACATTTCTCCATTTTCGAATGAGGCGGCAGACATTTGAAACGGGGGTCACATCTACATCTTAGTTTTCACAAAACACTCGGGTATGTGGCAAAAGCAACACATTTAAAGAGAACAGCTCTGCTTTCAGAAAGTGCTTATAAGTAGAACATAAATTGTACAAAATACTACTATGGGCTTCTATATCCAACATCCACCGGTAAAGAATAATGAAATCTCATTTAGACTGTTTTAAAAATTCAATTACCGAAGGCTTATCTCCAAGGACCAAACATTAGTTACAGAGCTTCACACAGAAAAATGACACATCTCCAAGGAATTTGGTAGAAATACAACAACATAAATACATTGTCTGTCTCAGCTAAATCTTCCAGTCAGCATGGATTGGATGAAAACAAGTTAAGTCTAAACTTAGAACAAATACTAAACATACAACTAAATGCTGATCTTAAAAAGAATACCTTAAATATATTCAAATACATACACATGCACTCACAAGGTAGCCTTTAAAACTATCAAGCAATCAATCAATGTGGGGATTCAATTGTTGAGTTGTTTCCTATCAATCATTTCTGTTAAACGTGGCCCTTGATTGAGCTTGGAAAGCTCTCCTGTAACAAGGTTTTCCAAAATAAGAGTTGATTTTAACATCAGAATGCTTATTTTAGATGCTAAAGAAACATGCAAATGTAGCCAATTAAAAGGTGGCCCACACTATAACACCATGGTCTTTGTTTGAACAGGGCAGACCCTTGAGAGAGAGACACACACAATGGGAGAATCTGAATACGCATCAGTCTTAGCTAGCTCAGATCCTCTCTCCCACTCACTAACGAGAGCACGCTCATTGCCTCTGTTTTGTAAGGAAATGTAAATGATTTGTCCCCAGGGGACAGTCAGAACTCTGCGCTTTTCTTTAAGAGAAGTAGACAGTGCAAAGGTGACCTTCAGCTTTGTGTTTGCATTTGAGCGGCACCGTCAGCACAGGGAAAACAGCCTCGTTTGGGCAGTACAGCCAGATATTTTATTCATTTGTTTTGTTTATTACAGAGGTTGAGATGAAAAGCTCCGGTCCATCGTTCACTCCAGAGGACTGCAGGAGACCCCCGGAATGTACAAACACTCGCCTTGATGAATAAGCATGCCAGAAAAGCAGTCACCTTTAAACCCACAATGTTAGTATTCTTCAAGTGAGCAGTAATTAAACACAGGGCCTGTTCTCCTTTGATGTAGGGGTTCACAGCGCTTCTGAAAAGGGAGGTTTCTGGGTGTATAATTTAGAATTCTTCAGGCACAGCATGTTGGACATGATGATGTTACCATGTGCAGGGTTTTTCTGCTTCCTGCACTGTAACATTCTGCTCTTGACATAATCATAATTATGTGGCCTTTCCTCTCAGTTTGGAGGCTGCTTCCTCTCCACACACAACAAAGTCCTAAAAAGTCTTGTCCTACAAATTGGTTGCAATTTCACAACACTGATTTTTATTTTAACATATGGTTTTTAATATTTATTGGATATGTTGGATATCAACATTACAAATTGGTCTTAATGATAGTATTCTAAAATTATTGACTTTGTGTTCTTAGAGGACACACACGCATGCATGCATGCACGCACGCACACACGCACGCACGCACAGACACACACACACACACACACACACACAAACAAACAGGCACTTGATGACATTTAGCAATCTCATATTCTGGCCTTGGCCATGATCTTAATCCAGACAATCAGCACTGCAAACTGACCTTTATTAAATATACATTTATATAATAAACATTAATAATGCATGCTATAACTGAAGGTATAATGCGGAGTTCTTGGCCTCCCAAATGACATCCAAAATCTGTTGAATCCTCTCAATATTATGCAACACTTGAAATGGTCCTCAGCTCTCATCTTTCACAAACTCTGCTTTCAAAAGTATTCTGGAGGTTATTTGCAATGACTTTCATGCAGTAAATTATGATGAGGTCATCAAGGAAAACCACTGTGATGAAATTCGTTGCAGGTCCTTCATGCCCCGCAATGTGGTGGAGGAGTCATTTATCACACTGTCTTTTCCATTACTGTTTCTATACTTCTCCTGCAGCAGACATGATATTCCTCTCAGTCAACAGTGATTTACAACAACAACTGTTGACATAAAGACTTATCTGGCTGCATTACAAGGCTATCATTCAGCTCAATGCTTTGGAAGAAGTATAATGGTTGGGGAAATGGGAGTGTCACTAAAAGGTTGCAGGTTCTATTCCCATGTGGGACACTGCCATTGGACCCTCAAATAAAGTACTTAACAGTAATGGGCTCAGCAGGATATCCAGCTGTATAGATTGATTGTATATAAAGTATGGTTGCATGAGTTGCTCCTCTAAATGGCTTCAGTGTAAGATAGTGGAGTCTGTTTTTGACATTGCTTGTCACTCTTCATTCCAAAACTTCTAATACTTACGTGTTTCTCGCTCCTGGTCCTGGAGGGCTGCAGTGCATGCTGGTTTCCAAATCTGTCAGATTTCTCAGGTTGCCTAGGAAACACACAGTAAAATGTTGATTTCAAAATGCCTTTCACAGTAGAAACATACTAGTGATTGGTACTGAATATATGAATATAAACACGTGGTTTCAATTCAGTTAACATTCGTCCTTGACTCTGGCTCACAATCAAATGCAAGTGTTCATTTTTCTTTCAACTGACACAGTCTGGTGAGTTCAGCAATCATGGAAATTAACTGTTCTTGTAGAGAAAAAGCAACACACTCTTGTTTGAATTGAAAGTAAAAGGACAAATGTCGATTGAGTCCTGGCAAAAGATTTTTACGGTAGTTTAGTTATATCATTATTTAGTCTATTTCCCCTGTTGTAACTGTTTTAGTTGACTACTTAACATAAGGTCTTGGTCTACAAGAGGACATTCTTGGCAGATTTTCATTCCAGCTTTCTGTGCAGTTTCATTTTTGAGCAGAATGATCAAGAAATTATATTGATTTTCCTCACACACTGATCTGACACGGCTCCTTCCATGTGTGCTTACAAAATCTAAATTATTGTTTTCCCAGCTCTCAGATCTAAATCAGTTCAAAATGACAAATCATATCCCACACAATGAAATTCTGTCTGCTCAATCAATTTGTCTCCTTAAGAGAAGACCTTACTGCCCACACAAAAACAGGCATACCATGGACACACACACACACACACACACACACACACACACACACACACACACACACACACACACACACACACACACACACACACACACACACACACACACACACACACACACACACACACACACACACACACACACCCTGAGATTCAATCAATTTCTGTTCTCAGCTCTGGCTCACAATGAAATGCAAGTGTTCATTTTTACTTTCACCGTCACAGTTTGGCAATCATGTTCAGCAATCATGACAATTAATTCTCCAAACAGTTCTTGCAGAGAAAAGGCAAGACACTCATTCACTTCTGAGTGAAAGTTCAGTACAAAATGTTGATTGCATCCAAGCCAACATTTTTCTCCCATCCTAACAAGCCACTTAATTTATGTTGACCATTTAATTTATTCCAGGTCATTGACCAACGTAAGGAAAATGGGCACAATGTCACACATTGCTCATACAGTGTCTGGATACTGTACATTCTCCCATAATGCCACTAAGACCTTGATGGTTCTGAGCTGGGGTTCTGCTTACTTCACTGCTCAGGCATGCAAGTTGACACTGTATGTATATTTAGTTATTTAGTGGTGTGACAGAGGTACAGAAACGCATGTTTGAATTATTTCAGGTGGTGACAAAATGGTCTTACGTCAGCAGAGACCGGCTATTGTTCTGGCAACCTAAAGCACATCTGCAGGAGAGGATTACTGCCAAAGCGAGAGGAGTGTTTATTTTTACCAGGGCCTGGCGACAGCTGCGTTTGAAGTGGATGCTGGGATATTTGTGGAAGCAGATTAAACATGTGTGTTTTCATGAGGCAGGTGAACAGTTCACACCCATCCAAATATGTTAGCACAAATTAACATGAACAGCAATTCTCAAAAACAATGCTGAGGGATAAATATGTATTATTGAAAGAAAAGTTTGTATATCACATATGCATAATCTATTGTTTTGTAATGTTTTATATTTATTCATAAAAATTACTGTTGTAGACTATTACAAAAAATCACAAGTTAAAATTGCACATATGACCTGATATTTATTTATTTGAAATCGATACATTTCTGCACCTCAGTACCAAATGAGGCCAGTAGAGGGCATATATTGTCATGTATTCCAATACAGAGAATGTAAAAAGCTTTTCAGTAATACAACATTGAAAACAACCTTTGCTACTGTGTATGCTATTGGTGCGCCAATCTTTCATGCTGTTGAATCAGTGATGGAACAACTTCCTTTAAATAGTCAAACTTATATATACTGATGCTTAATTACTATGAGTGACTTCCAATATAACATGACCAGTTGAGAACACATAGCTTCAGGTTATGCCTAACCTTAAATTTCCTTGGCCTTCAGGTCAAAGGCTCATTGATTTGACCACTCAGGCACACTGCAGGTTTCCCTCCATCCCAGGGAAAGCAGCATGCAAATACAGTTATTACTGGGGATTATTTTACTGTTTTATACAGGGCCTGTGAATAGGATCAGGCAGACAGGCAGGAACCAGCTGCGACGGTCCAATATTGATTTGGCATAATGAGGAAGCATTTTACTTTTTCCTGTAAGGCACTTACACAGCCAATTAACAGATTAAATATAAATGAGCACTGACCACCATTATCCCAACCCTCCCCACCTCCTTAGATACTTATGGATCAGCCTGCAGTAGAGGCACATCCATTATGCTACATCCACCTATGTTTTACAGTGGATATTAAAGGAAGTTCAATTAACGATGAGGAAAAAATGCTTGCTCACAGCTACATGTTTTAGTACGTAATAGTAATTCTAACATACCTGTGCTCTTGGATGTGGCTACTGGCACAGATTCCCAAGACTATCCAGATGGTCAGGTCTTGCCTTTCTTCCATCCTAACAACAGAGGGTGTCAACTGGTGACGGAATTTTCAGGTCCCATATGAACATATATAACTCCCAGTTCTACAGTATTGTCCTTGGACCTGACCTTTCATAAGTATCCCTGAGATGCACCATATAGTTAATGAATGATTCCACTTCTACAGTAAGGGGAAAGGACTACCGCTGTTATAAAATGGAGTGGAGTATCTACGGTGATTCCGTAGAATCTGTGCTACTACTTACCAGCATGGTGGCCGGCGGCTTTCAACTTCCTGCGGCTGGATTGTTCTTGTGGCTGCCGCATGACAAACAGGAATGTGGTAATCCCAAAAATATGTCATCAAAGAGCCTGTGGAACTCCAAAGGCTCTGTACCAAGCCTCTGGGCAGGACAGGCCTGGGGAAAGAGGCTTACATGAATGAAAAAATATAAACAAAACCGAGGCTTGTGGAACACTGAACCCAGAGCAGTAGGACATGCAAATGAGGATGTAAGGAAAGTAATATTGTGTTGGGCTTCTGTGACCTACTTTACAAATGGATATTCTTTACTTTTCTCTTTTTAAGAAATGAATGACTCCTCAAATCATTTCAATATTTCAGTGTAGGATTAAAAACTTGGCATGAAGAAATATCCATTAAATGTAAAGGGACTGATGAGCTGGTTTGGACTGGAACACGACGCATTCTTTGCGCACTGAATCCTTGCATTGGGTCCAGTCATTGTCCCGTGCTCAGAAACATCAGGAGCTATTTATAACGCTCCTCCACCATGGCTACAAGCACTGCCTGTCTGGAGAAATATCGCCCTGTTGCCATGGAGCCCAGCACTGATGACATCATAAGGGGGATAACGCGAGGATGAGGGCGGTTCGGGAGACTGAATGAGAGCAGGTGTGGGAATGGTGCGATTATAGCCGGCCGACTGGATCAGGCAAAACCAGCACTCCGCTCCCGCTGCTGTGGAGCTCAAGCGAGCTAACAGGACTGTACACTGCCCTCGTGAAAACAGCTACAGGGCTACAGCATGTCTGCCGTGTCCACATGGAGTACTGTGCATGAAAGTATGTTTGTGTGCTTGAGTGTGGGCAGGTTGTACAGTGAGGTTGTGTGACTCTATTGTAATAATGCAGGAAATGAAATAATGATCCCATTGTGTTCTTCTGCTCACTCCCTCCCTCTTTCTCTCACCAATACACACTCACACTCACACACTCATACAAACACACACACCACACCAGGCCTGATTGCAACAGACAGCTGACCACCAAACAAGGTCTGCATCCCTCTTGGAGAGAGGAAGAGAAAACTGTATAGAGAGGAAACAAGACAGAATGAAAAAGAGAGGAGGAGGAAGAGGAAGGATGGAGATGGCTGGCCTTTTGTGTTCTCGGCCTTAAATACTTTGGAGCTGCTGGATAAGCTCTTGTCACGCAAAGAAAGGTAGTGAGTATCCTTTGAAGAGACAAAGTCAGAGAGAGCAAGAGAGAGAGACGAGGAAAGAATGAGATGGGAAGAGGAAGGCGGGGGCTGTCTCCAAGGCCACACAGGCAGTACATTAGACCACTCCTATTCCAGGAAGCAGCACACAACAGCACGGCATACTGCAGCTGTGGTCGGGCAGTGTGCTGGTCAGCTCTATCAGGGGCCATTATGGCATGAGCTGGGGCGTATGAAACAACCTCCGGCTCACAGGCAAATACTTGGAACGGCTCCTCACACTAAAGCAGACAGAGCAGCAGCTATACCTACACCCTCACTCACCTATGCACAAGCTTTCACCTCTGTGTTCTTTGAGCTGATACCCCAGCCTTTTATGATCAATTGCCAGTTTATTTTGTGCCAATTAAAATTAATAAACTTTTTAATTCTGAGGCGGTTCTTCTGTTACTGTGTATTATTTTCGAATTCTTGTCATATAAAATTGTGAAAAAAAGAGAACTGAATAATGTAGGCTAATGGTTCTTATTTAGCCTCCCATCTTTAGTTTCTCACATAGTTCTCATGCCATTAGAGTTATGCTAATAGAACAGCCCTAAAAACAGCGCTATATTTGTGGTTAGCCAGCAGAGATAGATTTCAGATGTGGCTGTATGCAGCAGACTGCTAGCTGCACAAACATGAATGAATATGCTTGAAATACAATTGTCTACAGAAACATACCAATTACTGACTTTAATAAAATAATAATACAGGTCTCTGTGCCAACTTGTATGCTATTTATAATCCTTCACAAAATGTACTCATCGGGAAATCGGAGTGTGCATTAGCGTGGGCATCAGTATGTGCTTGAATGTGCCTGTGTGTGAGCATGTTCGCATGTAACATGTATGCCTTATGAGGGTGTGCAGCATGCATTTGTTACAATCACTTGCACTGTTTACAAGTGTGTGCGCGCATTTGTTTACATGTTAAATGTGTCCATTACCTGTTTGCAAGCATGTGTGCATGTGTGTGTGAGACAGACATGTGAATGGATTGATCAGAGGATTGCATTCCCTGCACTTGCTGACCCAGCTTTCACCCACTCTGAAGCCTGGTTCACTCCAACAGAGAGGGAAGGGTGTGAATACCTCCACTGCTGTGACCTGCAGCCTCACCCCCTCACCCTGGAGGACGGCTCCCCTCCAGCTGGAGTGGGAGGTTCAGCCCCAGACCCTGATGATAGACCATCCTGCACTGCTGGAGGAGACATCTGCCGATCACAGCACACACCTCAACACCCACGCTGCTAAACGCCACTCTCCGGACCAAAAAGCACAAGCACAGCCACGTGTGAACGTTAATGTTTTTATTAGCAAAATAAGGGAAAGGAGTGTACAAATGTTCCCCTTCCACGGAGAACACAGCTACGGAGGGAGGGTGTCTGTCCGTGTCAAACAGATGTGGTGTTTTTCCAGCCGTTCCTCCTTTGTTCTTGATCCATGTCTTCGTGGTTTTGCGGTACGTTACAAAATTCATGTTGTCACCCTCCATCCAGATACCTCCAGGAACATTTTTTCAGAATAAAGTCCTGATACAGAGCATTTGTCTACTCTCCTGGGCACGGCGGAGATTTAAAAGCCTCTAGACACCCTGCCCCACATGATGATAACCACTTTCACCATGTTAAAAACCTAGTAAAGTTAGTCGAGTAAAATAAAGATGGCTGGACTGTGTTGGGGAAGTCCGCCCTTTCAGTCGTGCGTCGGCATTGGCTCGTCGCAGGTTTCATGACCGGTGTAGTCACCCTTGATGGCGCACGCGCTCCCTCAGGCTGATGCTGACCCCACCCACAGGGCTCCCAGACCGAAATTCGCCCAAAACGTTTTCTTTCATTTTGTGCTCTGTGCCTGTACTAAAACTGAGGAGAAACAAGCGCGTCTGCGTCTGGGGAAAGGGTGCTTCTGGGGGACACTGAGTCGGCTTTGCACTGCCAGTGGTGGAAACGGCAGAGCGACATGACCAAAATTAAAATGGGCTAGATAATAGCGAGGTGGCAAGACAGCCATGTAAATACACCATAGACTACTGTGGAATATGACTGTGTGTATGATAAGAATACGTTTTATCAGTAGCAATGGTCCTCCAGGGAAGCCCTGTTAAACCGCATGCTCTAACAATGGTAGGTGCCAGATGTGCAAATGATGGGTGGGGTGTTAAATATTTAACTTTACACTTTTACACTTGAAACAATTTAGCAGGCAAAACAATGCAATAACAAGAACTGCGAAATAACATGCGAAAGGCACGAATACCTACAAACTGGATTCAGGCTGAATCCCACTTCCCCCCGTCAACAGTCTAGGAAAACAAAACTTTTCCACCTAAGGTGATTCCTTAAAAAAATTAGAACAAATAAATGAGCAAAATAAAAACATTTAAAAAAAGACCATTGTGGGGAAAATGCCATCAAGAGTTACAACTATACAACATCCTATACAAAAGTTCTCTAAACGCCATCTTAAAATGTCCAAGGACAAAAAACATAAATAAACCTGTAAAACCGGCATATAGTACAGTACTGGTCCATTGGGTGATTTTCCTCTCGCGTATTGATCCCACCCCCACCCCCCCCCCCAAAAGCGGGTTGAGTTGGTCTCATCAGCCCCTGCAGAAACACAAAGAAATCATCTATTATCATGACTGTCTGAAGCAAGTATCAGTGACACGCTCAAACATCATCTTAATACTTTACACAGCAGAGCAATCTTGACGTGTCACCAATTGGTCTTCCACTCATCCATGACCTGCAAATTTTTTCAGCATGACATATTTTCACCAATTCCTGTAAGGTGTCAGGTTTCAGGAGCTCTGAGGAAATGCCACCGGCCAATCAAAATGAACCATTTAAAAACAGTGTTACGCTAAAGAAGTAAGCTGAGCTCTATCAGAAGTTTCCGGTAGAAGTACAGTTAAGTGGTATGAGAGTGGTTAGAGCGGCATTATACACTTGAAAGACATGAGCACAAAGGCCAAAAATACACACTGGACATTAATGGAAGACGAGGAATTCACTGACGGGTGGCCAGAACAGGATGGAATACTTATCCATCTGCGGACACCTTCCACAACCAACAGCAGAACCCGCAAAGTGGGAATAAATAGCCGGGCAGTTTGAGAGGAACGGTTGGTGACTGTGCCCTGATAACTGCGTTATGACCTTAAAGGGCAGCAGGAAGAACGCACTCAAAGCAGCCATTGAGAGGACACAGTTAGCCAACGACCATGAAGGCTAACCGACAATTGGTCATTTGAGTTCCTTTACTTGTTATTGTTGAGTTTAGAAGAAATAGCTCAAAACAATAACATGGGAGTAGACAATAACATGAGAGAAGAAGACAAATAGCAATCTCAACAAAGTACAGAATGTCATGTAACTTTCAGCTTCTGCAGGAAACATGTTTTGCCATATCACTGCAATGGGCTTTGAACTCGTACCATAAAGGAAAACATCAACGACCAGTGAGTTCCACTGTAGGGCCTGAAACCTGCAGCCTAAGCTCCAGACACACATTCTCTCCGACACGTCCAGTTATGCAGTAAACCGGCCTCCTAAGCGCCGGGCTCAGATGTGACAATTTCCAAATTAATGACACGCAGCCGAGACCGAGTCCAATCAGGTGACAGGTTAGCTAGCACATCTTACCGGTAAGGTTGTCAGCTCTAGAACAGGCCGCAGTCCTTCAGGTTGTTCTTGATGATGACATCGGTGACAGCGTCGAAGACAAACTGCACGTTCTTGGTGTCGGTGGCGCAGGTGAAGTGGGTGTAGATCTCCTTGGTGTCTTTCCTCTTGTTCAGGTCCTCAAACTGACACTGGATGTAGGCCGCTGCCTCCTCATACGTGTTAGACCCTGCCAGCGGAGCGCCCAAACATTATTTGCTATGTGTGTGTAAATACATATTCCATTTGGTTGACACTGATGTATGTACATGCTTAACAACCATATGTTGTGATCGGGAAATATGTGCCTTTTATTCATAATCATTTTTTTCCCTCTTCCTTTCTTTTGTGTATGTATTTGAATGGTTGTATTGTTATAATGGATGTATTGTTCATTGCCTCTTGGCCAGGTCACCCTTGCAAAAGAGATATTTATCTCAATGGGACTTTCCAGGAAAAATAAAGGATTAATTACAATTAAAAATGTATATACATATGCATTACATACCAAATGCAAAGAAGGGTATACAAAAGGAACCATTAAACTGTTGGCCATTGGTTCATAAATAATTGTCTTACAATTACAGCCATTTGTGCTTGCTTCAAAATTACATTTGGTAAATACATTCTACAAAACATATACATCTGTAAATCTGCAATTACATGCACAATGCTGTGTGTGTGTATGCATGTATGTGCATCTGAGTGATCAACTTAATATATATATAAGATATAATAAGGACATGCACCCAGACTGCCTCCCCACAAAGAACAGTGTGTAGGCCTGCCCGAGGCTCAGCTGGTAAGGAGTGTCAAACTGCATTTGCAGAGCGGCTTCTCCCTTGAGGAACTCAATAGCCTTTACAGCAGGGGCAGCTAGCCTCAGGCACCAACAATCTGCAATCTGCAGCATCCATTTGGGTAATGCCCACCCCCAGGAAGGAATGACAGAAGGATTTTTGAGCCATTTAAACAAATAATTAGGAAATAATTAGAAGTCCAGACTTTTAAATACAATGGGAAGCCTTCAACTTTTTTTTAGGCACTGCTTTAAGAACCTTCAGTGACCACAGTGAGGCAGGACCTCGTTTTTGACGGTCTCATGTCAAAGATGGAGGAGCGGAGTGACAGGTGATGGAGCATAGAGTAAATAACACTAAACCTCCGGGTGTCTCGCATTCGCTGTCAAATTTGAGGTCGATGCTAAATTACTAACAAATGCACGGACTGCACAGGCCCAGCTTGTGAGGTCACATGTGAGCAGCACAGCAGTGATAGAGCGATTACAGCTCTGACATTGGCCCAGTACAGCCTCTCAACCCCACATTCAAAATAAATAACAGAATCCAATTTATTCCACCACACTATAATACTAACTAACTATAATACATAAAAAGCTAACTATAATACATATTGCTTGTGCAGGTTGCAGCAGTATACAAAGTGCAACGAGGATATATTGTAACGCTGAAAGAGTAATAAAAATGCAAATTACTGCTCTTACACAAAAGCAATGGCATCAATATGGAATGCGGATTTCCATAAGAATAACAAAACACAAGGGATGTTTCTGTATTTAAAAGACAGCATGGATCTATACCAGCCGCGGTCTTACTGATACAGGGTATACTGATATTTTGTGTTGCTCAGAACTTAATGACTTCATGCCACAACAGAGAACGTAGTCTGTCAAGGCTGGTAGTTATGAAGCTTTGCTCCGGGACAGGAGGCCGTGTTCTTACCTGCGTACTCTGGGTAGCAGATGGTGAGTGGGCTTCTCTTGATCTTCTCCTCAAACAGGTCCTTCTTGTTGAGGAAGAGGATGATGGAGGTGTCGGTGAACCACTTGTTGTTGCAGATACTGTCAAACAGCTTCATGCTCTCATGCATCCGGTTCTGTGGCAGCACAGAGTAGCATGGTCAGGGCAGGGGGCAGAGAACTCCAAAACATTTTTGAGGAAGATAAGATGTGTTGAGCTGGCCTTCATGTACTTAAATAAAGCTTAATTTATACAACAATACTAAAGGATAATGGCGTGGCTTACCATCTCCTCGTCCTCTGCCAGGACCAGGTCATAATCGCTCAGTGCCACACAGAATATGATCGCCGTCACACCCTCGAAGCAGTGGATCCACTTCTTCCGCTCTGACCTCTGACCTCCCACATCAAACATCCTGGAGAAAAACAACTGCAAATTACTACCAGGAAATATGCTGTCAGGCCACATGTATTCACATACTTTAACACGGGCAAATGCACACAAACAGACCTGACTCACTGGGCAAGCAACATGAATGATAAGCATTTTTAATAACCAAAACAATTTTAATAGTAAATTCCACTGACTGCTCAGTATCTGTGATCAGGGATGTTGGGGTGTGTTCCTGTACAATTGCATGGTAGAGGCCAGGGAATATCAGGGAGCAGAGCCTGCAGTGTACTGTACTATCTGTGAACACTGGCAGGTTTGACTTTGAGATGACACACACTGGAAAAGGGGTCAGAACCTATTCTCCTTTCTGTCCTGCGCCACCTGCCTGTGCGAGTAAACTGCCCACAACCTTCCATATAACGTCACTCAAAGACGGCCATAAAAGATTCTTGGGCTGCGGAAATTGGTGACGTCACTCGCCATTCTTGGAAACCACTCTGATTTCATCAGATACAACATATGGAGCTTCTGCACCCTTCCGCTCAAAGGGGCACAGAGAGTGTTGAGAAAGGCCTCTCTGTGTCACTCGCTTTGCACAATTCACTGGGACTACCGCTAAACAGGGCCATACATGGCCAATACACAGACTCCCCTTCCTGTTTACACCATCTGAAGGAAGAGTCCTATTGTAGGTGTGAAAAGCAGGAAGTGACAAATGGCATTTGAAGTCAAAGGCCTTAAGTAGGTGGTAAGTCGATCTAGTATAAGTGCTAGGTGGCACCATCCATCTTAAATTAATGCTGGCTACATATTCACACTGGGCACAGAAAGTGCCAATACTGTTACTCAATCATAACACAACCAGTCACACACATATATACTCCCAACACTATCTGTGCAACTGGATTTTTGCCATTGAGCTTGCACAGTCATTATGTGGCCTCCCTACAACAGACAATACAAATGAGTTGGTTCCTGGTATGATTCATTATAATCACTTACACACTGTTAGCGTATAACTTGCCAGCTGGCTATTGCCTTGGTGGCCAAACAATAAGATGGCAAGCCATATGATAGTGACTTCCATTAGGGGTACGGCTACCTAGTCTGCAACTGGATCACCAACTCATTTAAGCAGCTATGAAGAAGAAAGAGCAAGCATTTCATTTTATTGGCTCATCAGTGGGAAGGCCTTGGCTTGGTGTCACTAAATGTGATCAGACTGAATCAGGAGGAAGTGCCCCAAGACCTGACCACACCCAACCACAGCAGATCTCTGGATTGCTCATAGCCTAATGCCTCTTCACTGTCATTGTGACATGGCCTTTGTGAAAAGTTAAACGCATGACTACCACCCGTGTCCCACCCTAAATAAGGAAATGCAGTTCTTGGGTCACAATGACAGAAAAGACTGCATTATATGGAATGTTTGGTGCATTGTTTAATTAAAAACCCAAATGTGCTATGTCTGTGTTACAGGCAAGGTTGATTTTATGGCAGTTTGGAATTTAACCATTCAAGCTAGGTAAGGATCACATTGTGCTTGAGTGAAACGGACCTAAAGTTGCTATAAAATAAGAACAGCAGAAATTGAGGACAATGCACTATATTTTGACTACTGTACCATTAGTTTGGGACAGTAAAATATAACCTATAGTTTCTTCTCTGTCCTGGAGGTGGACAGCCTGTCAGAAAGCCCATGATGGTGAACTGGGAAGAGCTATACACGTACTTGAAGTGCAGGTCCTTGAAGGTGAAGTGCGTCTCCACGATGCCCGTGGTCTTGACTCTGGTCCTCAGGACGTCCTGCTGGGTAGGGATGTAGGTGGCCTGGGATATCCTGTCCAGGTCATTCAGGTAGCTTTGGAGAGAAGGGGTGAGGAGGTCAGTGGAATAGATTTGGGCTGCTCTACACTGGCAAGATATGATTACATGCAAGCAGAAGTACTCATGGGATATTTGATTAATTTATTATGCTTTAACTTCCCTACTATATAGGTAGCACATCGGACAGTCGTAAAATCAATATTCTTGCTGCTGATGTTATTACTACCCTGTATGCTGTACACACTAAATTTTGAAAACAGGGTGAAATATCCATGCAAGACAGAATGTGCAATATTGAGTGTTCTCTCGCTCTCGCTCTCTCACATACACTCCTGCATAATATACTGTAGAAACCAGATTGCTCACAGATGTAAGTCAATTGTTTATGTTGGGAAACATGTTTGAGGGAGTGTGAAATTACAAAGGAGATGTTGCTTCACGGAAATTATAATTGTTAATTGTATACTAAATTGGCAATGTATGCTTGTTGTTTGTCAAGTTCATTTTTAACAGTGCTTGCACACCATTTAATTTGTGCTTCAATTAACTGTAGATATTCCATTTGCTGAACAGACATGCAGTTCACTGAGTTTAATATTGAAATCTGTGGGGGTTGTCAGGAAGTCCATCCCAAAGCACTGGATTCTGTTATGGTGTGATGCCAACTCCTCACCAAATTACTGGCCACTGAATTTGACTATCAGTCAGCTGGTTTATCCCAGTCAAACCACAGAGGAGCAATTCTGCCCAATCAGACACCTGCAGTATGTCTGCACCAGGTGAGCACAAAGCCGCACACAATGACTGCGCAGCCCAGCTGTGTCATGGAATGAAGCATCATGAACTCTGGAGCACAGCATGTGCTTGCGGGTCTACAGAATTGATGAAGGACGTCATGCCGACGAGAGAGGCTTAAGAATATGACTGGCCACTCCAAACTATGACAAAAAATCCATACTGTGGATAAAAACTTGTTCAAAGAAAATAAATTGAAGGTCAAAATAAAAATCAATGCACAATCATGGTGAGCTCAAAAAAAAAAAAAAAAAACATTGAGCTGGAAATCTTATTTGGCTCTGGATAGCCATGAAAAAATGTTGGATTATTGTCTTTTGGTGGAGCTAAATGTTCCCAATTTGCTTACTCAATATTTAATACAGAAAGTCCGCTGCTTGTTTAGCTAAATGTAGACAGAAATGGAACCTCTTCTCATGTAACAGAATCCATAGAAATCGGAAAACAGAGTAGACTGGATAATACAAACAGATATCTGCCCTTTCAGAGACAAATGATAATGATTTTGCCCTTGGTAAATATGGACTTTAATGATGCTTATTTATTCTGTAGGTGAACATTTTTAAAAGCAAAAAAGTGGCTGACATTTGAAACTCTTTTGTGACACAGCTTTGCCCCTGTGGATCTGACTCACCAAAGCGGTCAGTTTTCTTGTTTTCTGTGTGAGAACCATGTTATCACTTCCTGTACAATCGGTTGTGCAACATGGCAGTGAAATGTGGAAGGCGTGATAAAAACTGAAAGAGCAGAAAGGGAAGTTGCTTGCAGGGAGGGACGAGTCTCCCATCTGTCTGCTGTCTGTCTGCCTGCTCTGCTTCCAACAGGCAGCACAAGTGGCACAAAGGGCTCGGCTAAGTCAGGCAACCAGGGCTGGGCTAAGCTATTGGTGACATACAGGTGACATTGCCCCAGTCCCCACAGTGACTGTCTTCATGTGGGCTGTAGAGCAACAGCTCCATTTGGTCCATCATGTGCACAGGAGTCTATGCAGGGCCAAATGGAGGCGCACGTCCACGCACAGAGGCACAAACTGAAAGGGGCGATGCTGGGGTGACGAAAAAAAAAAACAAAAACAACAAAATTTCTGTCTGGCTGGAGAAACCATCCAGCCTGTAATCTCCATCTGGGGACACAATACCAGCGTTTCTTTACCAGATTTTCCCTTCGACAGGATTACCATTCCTCCCGAAACAAACAACAGCGCCCGCTGTTTCACAACCGCTATCCCGCCCACACCCGTCTCCACAACGTGCCACAGCGCCTGAGGTGGCAAATCACGCTGGGAATTAAGCAGGCTGTGGAACACTGGGAGCAGCCATGTGGGAGCTGTGCCTGCACCCAAAGCCTTTCTCTCACAGGCTGCATGCAGGGACTGCAGAGCATGGCCAACGTCTTAACCTGGACAAGGCCGTGTTGCCTGACTGGAACAGGTGTGCGCAGGAACGGTAAATGAGTGTTGCTTGGGCCGCTCCTTTTACAAATAACTGCAGAAAGCAATAACGGGAACTCAAACCTTTTGCCTTAGTCCAAGGATTTCAAAACATAGCATTTGAAATAATGGTCTCACTGTAAGGTGTAAGGTGAAACGCTCCTTTTAGTGGTTCACCGAGACCTACTGGAAACTAGTTATTCAAATGGAAGGGATAAATATGACTCAGCAGTGGAAGAGCTGGCAGATAAAGCCACATTCTGACACACAGTGGTCAGGTACCATACAAGTTCAGCATGAATTTCAACGCTCCTTTGTGGCACACAACTAATAGGCAAAATGCCTGGTCTAAGTACCTTTAACACAGCTGGCATTTTCTCCATGCTGCAGGGGAATTAATAATATGCTATGAGACACAGTGTTTCATACAAGGTCAGCGCCTGCCAGGCTGACAGGCAGAGGACACACTCACTATGCGGCCGAGTCATTGAGCTGGTATTCCCGTGAGCGTCCGAAGCAGGCCTGCACCCCACCGTCCTTCCACAGGCGCTTGATGACCCCCGCCAGCTCTGCTGTCATGAAACCCTCTTCTGCGACCCTGCCAGCACGAAGAGCTGCCTTGCGTCATCCTAAGAAAGAGTCATCTTCATCAGCAACTTCATCATCATCATCATCATCATCATCAGCATGACCAAAAAAAACACAAAAATCTGCCTCATCATCCTCAGGAAGACCTGGTGTTCAAACACTTTTACCGTTGTCATCATAAAAAATGACTTGATCCTGAAGAAGAGTACGTGACAAGACACACTGTCTCCTTCACTGTTTCATTCTCATGATGACAATGACGATACAAAGAGCTGGCCCTTACCCTAAGGAGTGTAACTATAGTTATCAAACCATTCACCCGTTCTCATTCACTCACTCACCGCTCGGATGGCGTCGCTGAAGTCGATCTTCAGACGGCCCATGGCGCGGATGATGGCAATGATGGACTGGATGGTGTTGCTGTACACCACGGCTTTGTACTGCTTACACTCCTCCTCTGAGTATCCTGCCTCATGGATGATCCTTCCAGACACACACACACCCAATGTTAGACACATTCACAAATGCATGCTTTTACTTGCACACATGCTATCACACACATGCACATTAACACACTCTCTTGCTTGTGACAAAAGTGCAAATAAACACATGCACAACTATACACATACACGTAGACACACAAAATACAGCAACAGCTTGCACAGTCGTACATACACACAATGCTTTCATGTGCACATCAAGGTAATACTGCACAATAGAAATCGAATGACCAGCTAACGATGCTTGGAGTCATTTGCTATCAGCTCAGCCAGAAAAGGGAAATTTTGCTGCTTGACCCTGAAATGTTGATAGAAACTCACCAGGGGTTTTCAGGTATGATGAGTTCTTAAATGTGTAGGTAACTGTCTTTGATTTTTCAATCTTTGGGGTTAGATCTAAAAGCTGTGTGTTTCTAATGCCACCATACAGGAGCACTGTAAACTTCAATGTGGAGAATTGATTTCTTTTTTTTTTTCATTTGAAAAATCTAAGAAAATCATGCCTGATACTCATGCACCAGGTCTATTTTCTGTTCTCACTGTTATGGTAACTAGCACACATTACTAATCAGAAGGGTTAAGAGATGATCTGAATGTTCAGTTAAGTAATCATCCATCACTGCATACTCACTTCATCTGTTTAACGATCGTGCTCTTTCCTGACTCTCCAGCACCTGAGAGAGACCAAGAGGGGAGCAAGGGGTGAAAGGTGAGGAGAAAAGCCAGGGAAAGAGAAAAGGAGAGAAAAAAAAACAACTGGTCAGAGGCACACAAATATGTAATCACAAATGCAATCGAACAGTCACCAGGGTAGTCCGCATATTAACCACCTCTCCACTGGCACACAACTTTAAGATGGCAAGCTGCATGCCGTGACTCAGATCAGTGCAGGCTGTACATGCATCATTAAGTGAAGACTCTCTCCTGATCTCAGATCAGCATCATCTACTTCAGCATTTATTCCATCTGCCCTTGTTATATTCCCTTTACTGGAATCATGGACCATCAGCACTGAGGATTTTGAAACAGCCTCCGTAGCCAAACAACAAGGATGGAAAGGGTCAACTGTACATGTAAGGGCCTATGGTGGAGTGGGAGAGGATGACGGTTATAATTGGAGAAAACAAAGAGATGGCAGTTTCACATGGCAAGAGGTTGCCACTGAGAGAGTGCTGAGAGGACAGCTCTGTTTTTCTACCAGTTGTATGACTGACCCCCATTGAAATGAAGCCTGTTAAGCTGGTGCTGGATAGATAGCATCGCCCATGACAATCAAAAGCTCCTCCCCTGCCGACCTTTCATTATTCAGGGTTTCCATGGTATCCTCAGCCAATCAGACTAATGCTCTGAACCACACAATGCAGCGAGCAGTGTGTGAGCGAAGTGTATGGAGAGTAGAGATGGGTGTACTTGTCCTTCCCCTTCTTCCCAGGCTTATTCGTTAAGGTCTCCAAGGAAACGATGGAGCTCTGAAACCAGTCCGCCTCAATGACCCTCGACAGGGACCAATGAATGAGGGAGAGAGGTGACTGACAGAACAAACTAACTCCTCCCAGGTAGCTCTGTGTTCTTTCCCCACCACTTGCAACCATGGCAACCATTCAGCAGCTTGGTGACCTGTAGCTGGGAGTGACTCAAGCATGGATATTGCAGTGACACACACACACACACACACACACACAAACTTTGTTCGCCATTTTGAACATACACGGTGACAAACTGAGGAAACGCACTGCTGCCTATGGTGCTATGCAGAGGTGAAACCCAAACTGGAACAGAGAATTTGTGCTGCAAGGTTTACCTGCTGTTCCATACTTTGAAGAGGATGTGTCACTGGACCCTCACACAAGACGTCAGCTGACTGAATCAAGCATCACATTACATTAGCTCACCAAACAGAATCAGTCATACTACCGCCATTTACACTGCTCTGCCTAAAGAAGACAATGTCCTTGCATCAACCTACTGTGTTATACAAGGGTGTGCAAATTCTGCATAGTGTCGCATCGCTCTTTCTGTGATGAATATTTACATATATTCATGATACTGTAGAGGAAGCCCTCAGGAGCAAAACTGTTCTAGTGTACAGTAATTGTGATCTGGTGGCTGTTACAGCCATTGGCCTCTGGTGAAGTGACCTATGACATCACCTCCATTCTGCATTGGCCTAAATGCTTAAACATTTGAATAGGCCATATCTCAGAAGTGAAAACACAAACACCCCAAAGAAGCCATTATAATTGTGTACTTTTCCTGCTCAGCGCTTGATAAAGGAGATGACGCGGACCGCTCCATAAGGCATTACCTGCGGCAGATGAAATGCCCCGGAGAACACCTGATTTTAATTAAGAGTCACCTCTGCAGTTCTGCAGTCCCGCACGAAACGCTTTGTAGTCAAACACATGCTGTTAATCTGCCCCGTGAGAGAGAGCTACGCCCCTGCTGAACACAGTCATCACCTGAGTGCTCTACCAACACAACACTGCTGAGTGCACAGTCTCTCAGAAGAGCAACGGAACCTTCCTTTCATTACTGACCCTGAACTACTTAGGATCTTACGGACAGTGGAATACATAATGATGAGGACAGGAAACTCTGTCCATCTCGGCTCATAATTTAGACTTCAAACAGCACTATCTCAAGCTTCCAGTTGAAAAACCTAGATGGTCTCTACCTCTACTACACTGACATGGCAAGATGTCCCCAGCATTGAAAGCGCTATAGTAAAAGAAAAATATTCCAATATCATTTCAGAATCAACTGGATTTCATCTATATCCCCCACCTCAGCTGGTAGAAGTCAATCTGAAACATGTTTTTAGTTGACCTTTCAGAAGTCTGCAGTTCTTTTTAATACATTGTTTCGATTCCTTTAGATTGCCCCTTACTTCTCTTCTTCATGTACAGACCCTTCTGACCAAAACCCAGCCCAACTCCAGATTCTTACTAATTTCTAACTAATTCACATACTCTTCCCTGAAAATCACCACCCATTCTCTCACAGTCAATGAATACAGTTAATACACTCATACACTGAATACAAACTACTCAATCTTTCATAAACCACAGCAGAGACATTTTCTGAACCTTACCTGCAGTTTCTCAATGAACACCACCTACTCACTCACTGAACACTTCCCACTCACTGTCTCTTGGACAACTTGGCCCACTCATCAACTCAAATCCACCTACTCCCTCTTTCACTCCTATGGCAAATGATTAGAGCCTGGACCCCTGGTACCCACACAAACCCATCACAACACAATTTCACATTCTACATGAATACATCATCACTACCAGAGATTATAATATTGTGACATTTCCAGCCAAATAATTAAATAAGTGATAGCCCATCACTAAAACACCAGAGAAATTAAGTTGGTAAGTGTTTTAGAAGCATCCAGACCCTGACGCCTCCAAGACTGGAAACAAAGAAGGCTGTGTTTAGTTTGTTTTCATAGCTAGGGCTGCGTTCTTTCATGGTTGTTTAATTTGCAGTAGCACCCATCAGAATGGGAAGATTCAGCTGGCAGGATGACAGTGTCTCAGTGCGCACCAGCGATCCCCTTTGGCCGATCGGGTGCCTGCAGCTTGCTGGCCTGAGAAAACAGGAGTGGTTGACTGCAGCACATGTTTTGGAGGAATGCACCTAGTTATCTGTTTTCCCTCATTGTCATGGGGATTTGCAGCAATGAGAGCAACTAATGAATAAAACAGGATACTCAAAATTGGGGGGGGGGAATGGGGGATGGGGGAGTAAAAACTTGTTTTAAAAATTTTCACATATTACAGCCAAGCTTAAAGACTCAAAAGCCACACAAACAAACCTGAAGCTTTACATACATTCTGAGTCAAAAAAATTGACTTGATACAGATATCACACTCTGCATTGAACTGATAGGCCATATCATGCTCCAATCCAGTCCAACGTTAAAATCATATATGCAATTCTGTGGTCATTGAGGACACTGATGAAGGTGGCCTCTGACTGTATCATCAGCATATTCGTTTGGGCCGACATATCAAGATTCTTCGGCTGCTAGCCTCCCACTTGGTGCTTGCGAGTTTGTGAGTCACACACTGGGAGACGAGGAGGACACGAGCGTCAGTGGCATCAAAAAACGCAACGAGCCCATCAGTTATGTAAAATGGGACATTTCCGACATTGCTCTTGTTTTGCATGGCATTTTGTTCGATGACGACTGCCATTGACTCGCCTGCTGCGACGATAACCACCAGACGAAAGAGCAGTCGTGATCCTGTGACAGATACCCTCTGAAACAAGGGGCTTCCTTAAGAGCATAAGAGGATTACATTTTCCTCATCAGTTTTTGATACACCCCCACCTGTGAGAGGGGAGGCATTTTACAGCTGAGCATCACGCACATGCGAAGAAGCGTTAGCCTTCCATTTAATTCAGCACTCAATGTAAATGATGAGTCCCCAAACACATGCAGTTAGTATCCTGGATTCCCTTGTGCCTTGTTAGGCATACACTTTGCAGTGAAATGAAATCTGCAGTCTATATCAGGTATCAGAGCAATGCTATCAGCAGACCTTCCCTGCATTTGCTCCTTGTTGTTGGGGATAGGGGCTGGGGAGTCGGTAATTACATCGCCCAATGAAGCGTGACTGTCCCAGAACCCCAGCAACGCGTTTTACAAGATGAAACATCAATCGAGTGTGTGATAGAGTTTACTACGAGTTAAGATGACAAGGTTAAGACATAGGGCAGCAGTGTGGAACGGTATGTGGAAACAGTGATCAGTTCAGGGGAGCAGCAATGTGGAGCAGTGGTCAGGCAAGGAATGAGAAAAGGGAATTCAACTCTCTGAGCTAAGCTGGTGCAAATACCAAGATGGCCTTAAAGCCCAGGTAAAACATTTGGTCTTGTTTTACACACCTGCAAAACCACAACCTAATAAAGAATAGGAAGATAATTAAAGTGGTCCACTGCAGGCAACCCCAGGCACAATCAGAAAGGAGCAAAAGGCAAACACACCACACAAACTTGCTCCTTGGGCTGAATGTTTAAAGAAGGGAGCTTTCAAATCATTCCTAAACCTCAAGCCACAAGCGCTGATGACACAGTTCCCTGTGTGCCCATAGCACATGGCATGGAACCAGCAGGGCTCCTCTGACAATTCATTTACCACTCCTACATTTTTAATGCCACATGCTAGTGGTTTCAGCTTTCCCAGCCGTGCCTCCATTTGTTTTCTGGACTGCTCGATCGCTACTGTCCCGAACAGCAATTTGAACAGGCTACCTGTGTTACCTGGCAACCACAGACGCTTTCAGCCAGAAAACATCTCAGGCTGCTCGAGGGGAACGTAGCGTGCACTGCTGCATTGCTAAGGTCGTTTGTGGTGTCGATTACAGAGAGGAGGAGCATCCAAAACATTTTTCCCTCTCAAATTCAAGCCCTAAAACTAAGGTTTAGGGTAAGGTCTCAAATGATTCTATTCAGGGGAATCTCAGAAATCAAACACATGATCACACACGTGCACACATGACCAAACCAAAAGGGCATAATGCTGCTCCCCTCTACAAAATGCATGACCTGACTTGTTCCAAAATATGTACCGCTCAGGAATGTGACTAATGTTGTTCTGAAAGAGTTTTGAGAAACGTAGCAAAAATGCGAACTCAATTTGTTTTGACTTACTGGTGAGATGTTGCATACATTTTAATGTGAACATTAAAAATAACACCATTTTACATCATATTTAACCGTATTTCAGGTCATTCAACATCATCACCATTTCATAGGACCCACCCAAGAGTTCATACAGGGCCAGTATATTGGCTCAAATGTCCAGAAGGTAACCCTTTAGTGTGAAATATACATTTTCAAGTGGATGTTAACTTGAGGTTTTCTAGTGGAAAATAAATGGCTGTTGGGACAAACTTTAGTTTTTTTTCTTTCTTTTTTTAAGAAATATAAAATTTTCCAGGGTCCTCATCTGCAGTGGAAATATTCAGGAGTTCTGGCTTATCCACACCACCTGTGTGCATGTAAACACAGAAGCCCTCCCTAAGCATGCAGGTTGGCGTTGGGTAAACAGCCTGCCTCTGGCCAAACCCATACACAATCCCCTTGACAGTACGGCCTTGTTAGTTTACAGTATCTTCAAAACAATGATCTTGCTGCACATATGCACTTCACTCAGTCACTGGACAAGAGCATCTGTTAAATGAATACAATGCATGGATTTGCACACTTCTGTACAACCTAAGGTCACAAGAGTAGAGGGTCTTCAAAAGAGGATTATGTTCCCTAAAGGCTATGAGATAATCTAGTAACATGAATGTTTCAGAAAGTGATGACTGAAAACATGGAAACAAGCTTTCAGTCCTTTTGTTAAAATGTCTGAGCCCCCAGCAAGCAATGCCCCTTTCTGAGGTTAATCAGTAAAAAAAAAAATCTCTATTGCAACCACCATAATATGTCCACAAAATGAATATTGTGAAAATACCTAGTGCACAATTACAAATGTATGCAGAAATGTGTATTAAGTTTCGAAATGCATTCTGCAACGATTTAGTCAATAAGGGAGGAAATGATGACGTCTCAGGAAACTGACAAAACATCTCAATCAGAAAAAATGCATTAACCAGTTTTAACCGTTCTTTTAAACTGAACGTGAATAACATTCTACAAACAAATAAAGCGAGATATTCAGATCAACAGGTTGCTACCAATGCGCCATTCAAGCTCCAACCCTCTGAATACGCTTCGCTTAACGGAACAGTAGCAGGGTGGCTTTTCTAGTCAAAATATAAACAAAATATACGACACGTTTCTGGGCCTTTTGAAAATGCACTTCCGTTCAAATATGATGTCGAAGTCTAGTGCCTTCTGTCAGAGTAAACGGTCGTAATGTTGCCATTCCATGTCATTTAAACAGGAATAAATTCATTAAAATGTTTCTGTGGTTAAACATGTCGCTTTAATGGGTCGGGCTACTTCGTAGCGAAGCTAACGACAGTACTGTGTTGCGAAGGAGTCGGTTGGAAGGTCTGGTCCCTTTGTTCTGCTGGCCAATTCAAAGAGAAGCTTAAGATAAACCTCTGAATTAGCAATACTGGTTGGTTAACCGAAATCGTGTATTGTTAAAAACACTTCTTTTGATCAGACGTGCTACATTAATTTGATACATCTTATTTAGCAAGGTAGCTAGTAAAGATGGGTTTCTATGAAACAGCCTTAGCCGACTAGCCGCCTGGATGCCACATATACGCATTACTGTCGTTACATATAGACTCGCTGGCTACACTTAATTCACATCGTCTCATATCCTATGCTTTAGGATGGAATCTATAGATGGCTCAAAGAAGCAACAATGTAACGGTAGGCAACTGATATCACTACAGAAAGTTGTCCGAATTCCCCACTTCTTACCAAGTAGGAGTAACTTGACCTCTCTTGCGGCTTTTTCTCCGTCATCTCGCAGATTCCTGTCGATCATTTTACTGCGCTCCACCGCCGCCTTGTCCTCCGTGCTTAAGGTGCACCCCATCGTCGCACGAATCCTCCAGAAGAAGTTGAAGTAAAAACAGTAAATATGGTCAACCTCAACATGCAAGAGTTAAAAAGAGAGCGGCGAAGCTACTCCCCGAAATCCACACACGCCCTACTCTCACTGGGGTTGATTATGATTAGATTGGATCCACAGGATTCAAAAGAATCAAGAGTCTTTCGGTACGATAAATGTATTTCGCTCGCTTACTGTGCTTTCCTATAGCCTAATGTATTAAGTTATGAAACTATTTTTCTGACTTGCAGCTGTTGAAAAGGAAAAAAGCCCCAGCAAAACCGCTGAGACTGTCTTCCTCGCTTTGCGTGCTTCTGTCTCCGCATTCAATCACCGAGTGATTCGCTGCTTCCTGTTCTCATACACAGATGCTCGCGCACGCGTGTTGCCACACATGCACGCGCGTCCATTTTCGCAATTCGCCACGACCTGTTTGAGGGTAACTGCAACTCATGCATGTAAACGTCAGGATTTGTCTTCACAGGCGTTCATTGGTATAACGTAGGAATATCCTTACCCTCATGAAGACGTTATATATTATAATATGATATACTAATTTATTGTATTAAATATGATGGGTATTGCTTAGTTTCCTCTGGGGAAAAGAAAGTTTAATATACTTTTTCTACACCCTCACTCCTAAACCTAAATCTAAGATAAATTTCGCAGTGGCATTAGGGAAAGCTGTGGCTATATCGGGCGGTGGCGGTCGGATGTTCCCATCTCTCAGGAAATATGACCAAATCATTTGTTTAGCCAGGGATCCCCGTAATGCACGTCTTTTCCCCGGTTGCACACAGGACTATGGTTGTGACATCATAATCCCCTTCCCTGCTCCCCGGCTAATCTGATCATTTCTGAGCACCCAAACTCGTGCTTTAATGGGTTTAAACTAATTCGATTAAAACGTTTGCAGTTCGCCTGCAAACTGTTTCTACAATGTCCTGCACGATTCAGAATAATATTGCACTGTTTACAATTTGCTTGCGCGCACATGATGGAAATATTGAAATCAGTCAATCCATTTCCATTGTTAATTATACAAACATGAGATTAAAGTGTAGGACACAAACACATTAATTCAAATTTTTTTCCAGTACTGTTGAAGCAATCTTTCTGAGTATGTCCGTAACGTACAGATGACATTTCAAATAGAAGGTAACCTGGAAGAAAGCTGGCTGCCAAGAATGCAAGACCTTTGTTGATCAAAAAGGACCATGCTCTCTGGCTCTGTTACCACGTGGATGTAGCCAATTACTGACAAATATTTTTGACAAAGCAAATGGATTACATTTCTGAATAACATGTGGAATGTTGTAAATGACATGTATGTATTTATGTATGTATGTATGTATGTATGTATGTATGTGATAACATGTCAATTTAAGCAGATATGTGACCACATGATAAACACATGACAGTATGTGGTCTACAGGCTTGTTCCGAAACCCATGTGATTCATGTAGTGCAGTTTTCTACAACATATACTTGTTGGCTTTACACTCTCACTGTGGAGATAGTTGTGTATTTATTATACATAGCAAAAGCTGTGCAAATAATTTGCTTGAATAATTGATGTTCTCTTCTCTTGATTTAATTTTTTATAATTGTCATGTCTGGTACTGATACTGCAGCTATAGCATTCAGAGGTGCTGTGATGCTGCCTTTTCATTTAAGTGTCCTTGAAAATGGTCTGTTTCCAAAAGGACAGAGATGGTCTGTCAGATGAAAAGGTGTGAGAAGGTTTCATTTGACCTGTGATTGTGTCTAAGATTTGGGACCCAAGCCTCTCGCTTTACAGCCATTACAACTGTCTCCATGGTGACTGTGCTTCATGCTGCATGCCTGGTCCCTGTGATTGTGCCTGGTGTGGGCAAGGAACCACAGGCTTCAGTCACCCAGCCCCCCACCCTGCAGTCCTCCTATCTAAGGGGCCTGTGATGGTCTGGTGCCCCCAGGGAATGTCGTTGCTTTTTTCCGTTGCTTTAAGTTTCCTTTCTGCTTGATGAGAGAGACCCCAGTGGCCTGGAAGCCCTGCAATTTTCCCCAAAAGTCTGCACATGCTGCTATTATGCTCTTGTCTGTGAGCACTGTTTTGAGGTACTGTGCTATTTTCATTATAGAAAATGCCTTTGCTGATGGGTTGGGATATCTTCACAGATATCCTTTGTGTACTGTGTTCCATGTATTGGTTTTATCATGGGATGTCAAAGGACTTTGTCGTCAAAAAGGAATCTCAGCCACCACCAAAGTCTAACACCAAAGTTATTTTGCATAATAACAGTCAACGCACATTAGCTGAGCTGGTGAGAGAGGGATCCCAAATGAAATGGAAAATATTTAGATGGGTGAGGTGGCCTGGGTCCTGGATGAAGAACATGCCAGGGCACTGGGGAACCTCTTACCTACCCTTTGGTAAACGCCATTGCATCATTAATGACACTCATTAAATCAGGACTGCATAACTGCAAAGGCAATATCTCTTAGAGCATAATGTTCCCTGCACTGTACCAGCTATTGGCTGTCTGTGTGGTCAAGGGGAAAGAATGTCCCTCAAACACAAAGTGACACATAGCCTGAACCATTAGGCAGGAAAGATATGTTGGGTAGAATAGCTGCTAGTGTTTAGCCGCTGTGGTCACTCTGTTCTTGTCAATGTAAAGCCTGTGCCAAGATCTCAGATAGTTTCTAGATGATATGTAAATAAAAACTACAGACATGTAGAGGCTACAGACTTGAGAAGCTGTATACTTTTAAGGGCTGTGAATCCATGATAATGCCCTCCAGTCTTAATCAATTATTGAGTACGCACCATGAAGTTATGTTTTATTAAAGTTTTTCTGTCAGGTCTATCATCACAGAGTAAGAAAAAGTGAGTTACTCACAACAGCCAATCACAAGATGTAAAATTCTTTGAAGTGCAATTTCAAATAATTTAAACTTCAGAGCACTGCATCACTGTAACTGTAGGAATTGGCTTTCTGAGCTCTTCCCCAATCAAAATTATGCAGGGATTGTCAAAACTGCTTTCCTTGAGTGAAATACGCATTAAGATTCAACCTGATTGCCATGGCTGTTTGTTTAGATGCGCTTCATCCTTGCGAGTTATTTTTAGCTGGCTCTCATCTTATTCAACACACATGTCTAGGAATGAATACAACCTGTGAAGCCCTGCTTACATAGCACACACCCTGTGGCTTCATCCTTTTTTCAGAATCAAGGAGGTGACATCCAATCTCTTTCAGGCAGCCTCTGTTCAAAAAGGCACTGCGGTTAATCGATTTGAATATGCACAGCCAAATCACAAGCCTTCCCGATGAAAAGATTAATAACCTCACTTTTTCACCCCGCTCTGCAACATGGCACAAGACACACTGTCATAAGTACCAAGCCATGCCTCATAAGCAATGTGCCAATTTGCATGAGAAGCAGGGACTTGTGTAAGCAGAAAGCAGGTGATTGAAACTGTCCGCACGGACATGAGCATTAAACGCATGATAAATAAAGTATCAGAGCCACCTTTCTGATGTGCCAAGCCCTTTTTTTTAACTGTTTCAGAGTAGATCCACTGTAAATTAAACCAATTAATGCTGCCATCTGCTACTAAGTTGCCAACCTGTCATTTTTGTCTCCTGATTTGGAGACTTATACAGCATTCTTGAGACATTTAAATCATAGATGGACTAAAAATTGTTTTATAAGGAATACATATTTGATGTGATTATCATGTCAGTGAGAATAAGCACTAACAACAAATTTGATGTTGTCTTGCCAGGTACAGAGAGAGTTTAAGGCTACCATGGTTGTAGGTTACCGCTATATTAGATCAATCAAAATTATGTGTTTTTGTCAGAGAGATGCATCCTTCCACTCCATTCATCACAAGCGCATCTGTTGTCCTTGTGTGGTTACGAGGGTGTAAAATCTCCACGGGCCTGTGGGGAAATGCACCAAAGGAATACACACCTCAGCTGCTTTTTTAATTGTTTAAATATTGTAATTTTCAGAGGGAAATCTGGTGATTTCTTTTTTTTTCTGTGCAAGTTAGCCTGCTTGTGAAACACAGCTGAAATACAGAATCTTAGTCCAGTAAAGGGTTATGATGTGGGGAGGTTTACGGTACAGTGTGCTACTGTAGAAATGCTTACTCAGCATACAGAAGTTAATGGAAGCTTTTCTCTCTGGGGACATGTTTGATACCATACCGCCTGGCTTTGTGTGGATTTTATTCTGCGTTACGCATTGACACAAGGCAGTATGCTTTACTATCCAGTATCTGCAAAGGTCGGTGCATGAGCCAGTTTGAGTGCATCGTTCAACGTTCATAATGCCTAACTGCAAAGCATAACCTGCTTTAAGCATTTATAAATATAAGCAGGCTGTTAAAGCATTGGACATGCCATATGATGTGATGCCATCAGTACCATCGACTTTAGTATTCCAGCCTCCATACTTAAGATGCTATACAAGGATATCTATGTGAGCTTGGGTAAGTGTAACAGCCCTTATTTATACATAGTTAAAATAATTTCAAATAATGGATTACTTGTTATTACTTATATCAACCATAAAATTCAAAGCTATATCTTAGAGAGCATTCATGATAAAAAAAACTTGAACAGTTTTGTGATTTAATATGGTTTCTAATATTCAAATGATACTATTTCTCATATCCCTCAAAGTCTAACATGAGATCAACAGAGCCTGTGAATATACCCACTCTCTTTTTACTCAGGAGAGCAAGGAGGATGCTTGCAGGTAACCAGGAGTGAATATCAATGATGTGCGAATATTTTACTGTGCAGAAGTGTCAAAACATACCCTGGAGACTCAGCAACAGTCGCCTTTCTGTTCAGAGTGATAATTACTTTGACTTATAGCTTTCCTGTAGTGACTCAAAAGTAAAATAACGGCAAAGAAGAATTCACTAGTCTAAGAGCATGGTTTTTTACTTTGTTGTACAAATACAGATGATATTATTATAAGGCATATATATATATAACATAATATGGCCTTTAAAGAGTATATCTTTGTTTGGGCAGAATTATGGGTGCAATCCAATCAAACTTCACTGCTGTGGTCCTGTTTGTGAGGCCAAAGTTCATCAATAATTATGAATGTCATTTGCATAAATGTCAATTCCTAAAAGCTTGATTCCGTGCAATTGTAAACCATATCCTCTCACAATGTTCTGCCTTATTTGCAGGGATATACAGAGATGAAGATATAAGCATCTGTGTGCGGGAAAAAGCTAGATTCCATGTTATTTTACATAACATTTCCATGTCAAATAGAAAAGTCAGGAAGGGTACGCAAAACACAGACGTCACATTTCAGATCCGCTCATATGGAAATATTTCCCTCTGTGACCACACACTGGCCAGGTGCACATGAGCCTGGGGGCAAAGTGACATCGAGTGAAATCAGAAGCCTGCAGACAGCATGCACATGGCTGAAACATCTAAACATAAACATCTAAGGATGAGATTTTTCGCAGCAACTATTAAGAGCTGACTAAAGCAAACTCCATTTATATATATATATATATTTTTTTTGCAAAATTGTCTGCCTGTGCTCAACATGAGGAAATAAATAAACAAAAACGATTGCTCTTAAGAATGACATTATACTCACACATAACGGCTTAATTTCAGTCTGAGTATGAACTAATGTCATAATTTGTATTTGGAACCACATGTTCAATTATTTCCAATAAAGACTCAGAAACTGATATTAATTGGAATGCCTTACTTAGCCTCAAGCAATGTCTTGAAACATCCAGTATAACAGCGGCCAGCAGTTACTTTACAGGAAAATTCTGACACATGCTCCAGGGAACCCCATGCTTTAGTTTGCTTCAGCCACGGACAAAGCTCAGGGATGGAATTGAACGTGACAGCGAACAGCAGGTGTCGGATCTGTGTCATCGACCCATGTCTGATAAAGATCTGTTGACATGTGACTTCCCCACAGCTATCCCAGGGGCATAACATGCAGAGAGAGAGAGACAGAGAGAAACACAAACTGGCCAAACATTGTTCATCGCTCTAAATGCAATGGATGAATAGAGACACCTTGAGGAGAACATACAGAAATGACCATGGATTCTACCAGTTTACAGTTCCACCTTCTGGAAAGAAATGAGACTGCAGCAAGGGAGCAAAATAAATAAATAAATAAAAATATCCACGAATACCTACACAACAGACACAAAGAAAGTCGCAAATATTTAAAAAGGAAACCACACAGGTATTTTACTTGTTAATAGAAAAAACATCAATGTTCTATAAAGGCAACAACATAGCACAATGACATAAAGGTTTCGGATTAAAAAAAACATTAACAGCTCAACACAAGATGCAGAAGCAACTTTGTCCAAATTTTCCCTCTCTGGTGTTGAAATTCTGCAGTTCTGGTTGTGGTCTCACAGTCAGCCAGTCAATACAAGTACAGTCAAAGTCAAAAAAGAGGATAAACATCTCCCCTTAGAGCCTTAGATCAAGATCATTCATAATAGTGATAATAAACCTGTGGGAGGACAATAATACAAATCCGGTGTCATAAACTAAACACAAGTGACTCAAAGAAAAGAGAGCTTGCAACAAGAGGCAAAACTCTATTTGTATTTGTATAGTTCTTTGCTATGCATTGTGACATTAAGAAGTGGACATGCATAACTCATGCAGTAAAGATGCCTGTTTGTGATGTTAAAGTTTCAAACATGTTATTACCAGGTATTGCTGGATGTCCACACCTGGTCCAGCGTAAATTGCCTGTAAAATAACAATAAAATTTGTCTGTTTCTTGAAAATTTGCTCAGTAAAATGTTTAAACGTTTACTTGTTTACCCAATTTGAATTGTAAGACTTTCCTCTGAGCTAAAGCACGATGGTACAATACTTTTATTTTTCAGATGTTATTATCCAGAGTAGATGCTATCACATGCATTTCACAAGATAGTCAACCAGCGCTTGACTATATTTTAAAACAGTTAACTGTG